>CAXAMN010028550.1:43867-126078 GCA_963970005.1 Durusdinium trenchii
TGCAAGTGATGCCGGCTTCATTGGCTGTAGATTGCCAACCTACAGCTGGAATAACAGATGCTCGCAAGTCAGAATGCCTATTTGATTGGTTGTAAATTGATAAGCTACAGATGTTGAGGGGTTGGGATGGTGTATATAGTTGATTCCTTCTTGATTGGCTGGAGGTTGGCAAGCTATAGCTTGTTTGAACGCCGTCAACTCAAAGCTGGATTGATTGGCTGTAGGTTGGCAACCTAGAGCTAAGCATAATTAATGTGTGCAAATCGAGGTTAACTCGCTTTAAGTTGGCAAACTGGCGAACTACCAGGGTTGGAATGCAGGTGATGCCTGCTTCTTTGGCTGTAGGTTGCACACCTACAGCAAGAATGATTTCTCTGTACAGATCGGAGTGCAAGTGATGCCTTCTTTGGCTGTAGGTTGCCAACCTATAGCTAGAATGACAGATGTTTGCAAGTCAGAACGCCTGCTTGATGAATTTGAAGTTTGCAAACGATTGATGTTTAGGGATTTTCATGGTGATGCCTCGGAACAGGGTGACTCAAGAGTCTTGATGATGCGAATCAGGAGAACACCAACCCTGATGATGCTGAAGACGGGCACAAGCGAAGCTGGGAGGCGCACGAAGCTGGGTTCTTTCGGGTGCAGAGAAGCCACTGATGACGGGTTGGCGTCCTGCAGGTGCGGCAGGAATGTTGAGAGGTTTGACCGTCTTTTTCTTTGAGACTCCCTGCAGGGGTCTTCCGAAACATGGAACTTAGGCGCTCTTCTGTCCTTTTTCATGGTCTTGAAAGTGAGTGTAGCAATTCCAGAGGACTGCACTGTGACGCACCACGTTTCGACTCAGCAGTCACATTGCAAGAAAAACGTCTGTGCAACCCACCAGACCCTTGTGGTGGTATCTGGGAACATGACTCTCCCAGAGTAACCCAAACCAGCCGCCGGGCCTGCAGGCGGTGCAAGAGCACTTGCGGAAGGAAGGGCACGACGTCGACACATTGATCTTGGAAATTGAGGACCGCCGGTCATGTGGGGCTGCAGAACATTCTCCAGCTCGGGTTGGCTGAAACACCAAAGCTTCTCAACAATGTGTTTGCTGGCCCATTTCAATCCCCTCAGATGGTTTCGACCCTTTGATCTTCCAGACTTGTTTCAGACCGGGGTGACCTTCGTCATAGATCTGCCGCTGGCTTCAGATGTTCTCCATCAGTCCGAGATGATCTCCATCCCGAGCGAAACATGACAGAGACCTGCGAAACGGGCTCCCCTCCCGCGGACGGGATGCGGGATGAGAAGACGACCGTCCCTCCGCGGTCCCTCCCTACGTGGATGGGAGAAAACGAATCCTTGGTTTGACCTCATCCTTCACCAGGCTTAGCAGACTAAAGAGAATGTGTGCTGAAACGACGCATGAGCAGGATATAGCCCAAGAGGAAATACAATCGATTGTTGAACACGTCTCTTTTTTGAGCCTGTGACGTTGGGGTGAAAGACATTGTAGAGCCATTCAAGGTTTCAGTTGGTGACCCACTATGGTTCTTCTGGATTTGAACGCACCGTTGTTCTTCCAGGACTTGATTGTCAAGACCCTCATCGCTGTCCAGCCAAGTCTCTCCCACTTCTACCACAGCTGCCAGTTGGACTCCCAGGTTCCTCAGTTCCCAGTCCCTCAGTTTTGGTCTACTCAGCAGAGTTTTCAGAAAGAGTGGCAGTGGAAGTTGGGCCCTGGCAGCCTTTCTTGAACACTGGATCGCTGCCCGGATTCATCCTGCCAAGTGCGACCAGTGCGCTGACCGCGGTCAGCGGACCTTGCACCAAGACCGGACCTTGCACCCAGCATGTGAGGCCAGAAGACGTGTACAATGGCATGTGCTTTGAGGTTGCTGAGAGCATGTGCTGGGAGCAGTTTCCGTGAAGCGTTCGGGGGACGAATCATTTTTGTTTGGAGAAACTGGTACGGACCAGGCTTGGAACAAGAATCCCTCCTTGTTTGAGACCTTCATGAAGGCTAGTACATTCTCGGTGATGTCGGACATTGTGAGACATGACGTGCTGGGAGTTCTTAAAGAATCTCAAAACCGAAGATCACAGGGCGAACCGCCCAACGCCCGTCAGCTGCGTGTCTTCCGTGCCGCCCTTCGCCGTGCCGCGCTCGCGGAACGACGCGCTTGAGATCATTGAAGGGGGTTGAGGAAGGAAAACATAAAGGTTGTGGGCAAGACATCAGCAGTTGAAGCTGTTCGAAAGCGATGTGTTTTTTCAGATCTTGGGCTTTGATGTGATGTTGGATCAGAAGCTGCAGCCGTGGCTATTGGAGGTCGTGGGGACATGAGGGCCGCTCAAAGAATTGTTGCCAAACTAGGAACGGAGCAGGATCTAGTTTCCAGCTTGGATGAACTGTTTCTTTTTTGTGTGAGCTTGCTTGCCAGATGAATAAGATGCAGGTAATGCGTATCTAGTCACTGTGCAATGTCTGCATAGATTTATTTTGATTATGTTGATTTTGTCGATTGATTTCCATTTGTTGCAGGATGTTTCAGGCCATGTGCGAAATTCAAGACAAGGTGAGAAAGGAAATTCAACACCACTCACCCAGTGGAACTGTAGTGTTACCCGTTGAGTCTGCCAGGTGAACCATGCGCCCTCCTTCGCGACGGAGTCCGAGCTGGATCACCAAGTGAAACATGAGGCCAGGGGCTGATCCCTCCAAGGATGGACCTGCGTGAGCTCCAATTCCTTTTGTCAGGAACTTGTTTTGTCAGCCATCTCACTCGAAAGAGACTTGCAAATAGGAGGCCAAGCTTCTTGTGCAATTTGCTTGGACATGGCTGGCTAGGATGCCTCAAACTTGACCAGAGAACCACTGTGCAAGCTCCGCAACAATCCAAACCATAAGAGAGAGAGAGAGAGAGAGATAGAGAGATAGAGAGATAGAGAGATAGAGAGATAGAGAGAGAGAGAGATCTTAGATCCAAATCAGGTGAAAGGTTCTCTGAGAAAGGTGTTGAAGGCTACATGTCCATGGAGTCTTCGCAATGTTGCGCGGAGTCTTCGGAGATGGGTTTGAAGGATCTGGCGCTAGCAAAGCAACCTCTCCATTGCCTCTTTCTTGCTGCACTTTGGACCTCCAGTTTCCTTTTTGGCACGTGGCCCACGTGGCCTTTGTCTGAGGGTTGGCGATTCTTTGTGCCAGTGACTGTGGCATGCCGCGCAGGCTTCACTATAGCTTAGGCATTTTTCACCAAAGTCCCTGGCCATGAACCCCAAGTCCCTGGCCAGTCCCTATCCAATGCTCTCTCAGATCATGGCTTTCCTTCTTAGTGGTCGGCGCCGCTTGAATGAGATGCTTTTCCATGATCTTCACCATGCTTTTCCCAACGCAGTGGGTGCACTAAGCCTGGTGAAGATCGTTTCCATGGCTGGGAAAAGGTACACAGTGCGGCTGTGGATGTCTTTGAGGCGTGGCTTGTTCTGGCCGCAGGCAGACGGCAACCAGGAACCGCCCATCCAGATCCAGCACAAGCGCTCCTTGTTGGTTGAGTCATGTCATGCTGCCCACTTAAACAGCTGAGTTTCAGGGCAGGTGGTCACTTCATCATCCTTAGCACGGACTCCTAGAAGAGAGCCAGTGTCCAGGATGTAATGTATGTTCGAGCAAGCTGTTTACAAGAGTCCGTGCTCAGTGCACCTGTTGAGTGCCCCTGTTTTGCTCGACCCAGTCGTGCCAGCACCTTAGTCGGTTCCACGCGGGGAGCCCATGGAGCGAGCCGGTGAGTGGCAGCGTGCAGCGGAAAAAAACGGAAAAAACATACCCCCGAAACATGGATGTCACAGGTCTACTTCCGGCATCACTGCGTTGCAGGTCCTTCAAGACAGCTTTAACTTGCTGGACTTGAATCCTGAAGTAAGACGCCAGAAGAAGCGGGAGGCAGGAACTGATTGTTGGGAGCTTTGTTGAACAAGTTGCTTCACTTGCTTGTAATCAAGATCATGCAACCTTTGAAACAACCGACCTCTATGGAGGGGTCTATGTAAGAACATGGACCCATTTGTTGGAGATCTTCGATTGATGTCCACAGCCTTTCTCGCTTCCCCCGGTTCGGTGCATTTGGGTCCAGAGGCGCGTGAACGGATGGAGCAGCGAGTCCTGGCCTCAAAGTCTCCGCGAGTCCTGCAAAAGACATGCGCCAGTTAGTTAGCAAAAGATAGAGACCGAGTTTTGGCGCCAACGATAGATAGACACCGGAACATTGCCATGATCATACACTGGTGGTGTCTATCTGTTGCGCCACGGAACTTTTGGCCGGACAGATAGACACCACAAAACCATGTTCAATCACTTGGATTTTTGAAGCTGCTCAATAGGCATCCGGACAAGCTACTCAAGGACATGCTGTGTGAACACCCTCCCACAGATGATTCTGTTGAGTTTGGGGTTGGGGGAGTATGGGTTGTAACTCCAAACCACGTTTCGGTGTTCTTTTTGGGATGCGAACGAAGCGGCCGCTCAGTCCTTGGGCAAGAAGCCCTGCATTGAAGATCGCATTGCTCAGGAGTGTCAGTCGTCAGTGTCCGGCCATGCGCCATGCCATGGTCTAATGTCTTTTTCGGTTTCCGACTGCGAGCCAACTCTGAGTGGTGACATGGCCTCTCAACACGATACAATGGTCCATGGTGCATTGCTTTCATCTTCTTGATCTTCTTAATCCCCCAGAATCCAAATCTACAAGAAAATCACAGTTAAAATCTTCAATTGCTGTGCATTTCTCCCCAATCAACCCATTCCCTGGACTTCCGCCGTGCAGGAGCGCGAGTTCGCCTTGATCCGAAACGACTGGGAAGATGCACAGCTTCAAAACGGCTGCAGCGGGTACGCATGGGGCGCATCCATCATCCCACGAGACGACGAGCCTTCCAACAAGCAAAAGCTTCCACAGCCTTTGTGCAAAAGCCTTTGTGACAAGCCTTTGTGTGCATGAAACAGCATTCGAAGCATGGAACGCATCCGAATTCCGAACGCTGTTTCGAGGTACAAGCGCTTGTATCCTTCTCCAGAGAAGGAGAAGGCATATTGGCAGGCTCGGCCTTTTGCATGGACGACTGCCCTGGATTTCTTGTGGCTTTATGGCCTCCGAACCACTCTCAGCAGCTTTCGTGCTTTCTTTACCACACTTGGTTTTGAAACTGCTTTGGGAAAGACATTGTTAGTCAGTTAAGAGGTGTTGATTTTGAGGGGTTCCTGATTAAAGAGTACTACTTATAAGAGATGGGGGTTCTCACTTGCAGAATATTTTTTGGATTCCCTCAATTGAATCGCTTTTGGACGAACCCTCCTCAGTTCACTCCGTATCACCCAGTTTCATCATTGGTCAGATATCCTCGACCTCAGAGGTGCATGATGCGGCAATCAACATTTGGGAGATGATGATGGGTGGGACCTTTCGTCGAGCTGCATGGGGACCTGGATGAGACACACTGGCTACGGAAAGGTATCTGCACATATCTGCTCTTTTTCAACAGATTGTGCCAAGAACTCCACCGATATCCTTCAACATGCGGTGGCCATCTCTTACGTTAAGCCAGCAATTAAGCAACACATGCGTGTCCGAACAACATCAGTTTCCGAACGATCACCATTCCAATTTGCGACTCCCAAGAACGATACCAGTGTGGTAAAAGCGCAATCTTTTGGAGTTCAACCCAGCTCTTTCAACTGGAGCTTTCGGAGCCTTCGGTGGATTTTGCTGGCTGATTTGGTGCCTGGAAAAGGCCGGAGACCTGAGGTCCGCCTGTCTGACCCCCTGGAGAAGCCCCCTGTGGATGAGTCACGCGTGGCCGGGGCACTGTCATGGCACGTCGTGGTCGGGGCGTCATGTCACGTGGTTTGTGTTCTCGTTACGTTCGTAGCTTCTTGTGACTAGTAGTAATGCCCTTGTTACTAGTGTATAGTAGTGCCCTTGTTCCTAGTAACTAGCTAAGAACACTTTCCGTGGCTTTAAAGGCGTGGGCTTCAAACATGTGCGTCACTGGTCATCCTGAGATGAGTGTAGTAAGGGGCGTAGCAGTGGAAGGATGTGCCAACTAGTCTGGACACTTGGGGGTTTGACTGATTTCGGGGAATCTCTTTGCAAATCTGATTTGTTGAGAGAAGCAGTGGAAGCAGTTGCACAAACATTGGGAGATTGTGTGGTTTGGCCGAGAGAGCACCCTTTACGCCAGCTTGGCCGCCTGGCGAGATCTCACCAGGAACCAGCCGAATAAAGTTGACTGGGCCAGCTGGACTGATCAACATTCCAGTAAGTGAAGCTTGATGAACTTCATGAACACACCAGAATTCCGGAATGCAATGCATTCACTTATATACCAGGGAACAAGTCCGAAGCAGGTTGCCTTGAAGCATCATCCGTGGTCCAGCGCAGCAGTTCAAACCTCAAGTCGTGCTGGTGTTGTTGGAGCAGCAAGAGTGAACACCGGCCTTATCAGGTCACTTTCTACGCATTTTTTACTTCCTAAACCTCTTGCCATAAACCCCTTGCCATTCGAAAAGATGATGGGCTTGGTGAGCACAGCAAAAAAAGGTGGTGAACACACCAAAGGCGGTGGCCGCTTTGGCCTTCACGTTCAAATGATGCATTTACGTCAAATCGATCTGGGTCCCAGCTGGCGTCAACTCCCCCACCAAGCTTGATCAGCTCCGCTTCAATTCTGCTGTCATGGTGCAGTTCTCCGTGCTGGTTTGTGTGGATTCTTGGTGTGTAACAAGAAAGCGCTCGGGGTTGCAGATCCAAGACTGCTGGCTTGGCCGGTTAATTGAGATACTGAAGAATTCTAGCCGGGTAACTTTAAGATCATTCATGTTTTCAGATGCAGGTAATGCATCAATAGAGGATTAGCTTCGCTTGCATGTTGAGTCTTTCAAACAATCCAGGCCCTTGACAGGAGTCGCTTCTTACATCCTTCCCCAAGATGCTTTTGAAACCGGGCTCAAGACCAAAGTCCAATCTGGTGAAGCACAAAAAAATCGTGGTGCATGAGGCCTCCTTTGAAGAGGCCTTCTCAAAGAGACCCTCACCATTTTGTTTTTAGATATTTTTTATTTTTCCAATTCGAAGGTTCCGAATGAGAAACATGACACCCTCCGAGGAGCACGAGCTCCACAGTGTTCCGTGGTGGTCGCCTCGTGTTGTCTCGGCCGGAAACCAGGCCCTGGTGGCAGCAGTGGGCGCTTGGTGTGTTGCAGCCTTGGCAGAGCTGAATGTTTCGGTTCTGGATGCGACTGCAAGCCCAGTGCAGCTGAGCTCGCTGTCCCTTGGATGCCTGGAACAGAGATTTGCAGAGCAGTCGGGGTTGAGTGGGAGTAGTAAACCTCAGAGTTTCTTGGGGCTTACAGTGGATGGCCTGGCCTCGAAAGGATGACCATGAAATCCGAAGATGAAGGATGGCTTCGGTGGGTGGAGCTTTCCAGTTCCAATGACCTGGGAATCCGAGTACCACCGGTCGGCTGGTGATGGGCAGCCGGTCGGCTGTCTCAAGCCGACCTGCCGCGGCGCGAGGTTCCTCCGATGCGGTCGGTGCCAGGTTCCTCCGTGGTGTCGGGGCGACGCTGTGGTGTCGGACGCTCTACTGCTCGTACGCGGACACCACCCCGCTGGCCATCCAGCACCGAGGACATAAGGCAGATGGGGAAATGAAAGCTGAAGGAAGAAGGTCATTAGAAAGGGAGAAAGTAAGGAAAGGTCTAAAGAAAAAGAAAAAGAAAAGAAAAGAAGACATAGAACATCCTGAAGTTTCACAAGTTTTAGCTACTCGTTGGACCTTGAAAAACTCGCTGAATCGATGCTGACCCAAACATTCGACCGGACCTACGGTGGGACCAGAAACGCCGCCAGGTGCATGTCCGTCATTTGGGCCGATTCATCACCTTCACCCTCTGGTGCAACTGCATGCTGGCATTGTGCTGTGGCCTGAAATTGGAGTCCAGTTGGGTTTCTCAAGGTACTCAACAGAAAGATAAGTGTTTGTGTGAAAATGAGTTACATGATGTTACATGTGTTTGAACATAGTAGGTCCACCCAAATCGGCCTTTTTTGCATGGGAACATCGGGTTTCACCCGTGGGACCGCAGGACTTGACCCTGGATCCTTGGGTCGGTCAAGCCATTTTGGCCGCGACTTGTAGGGACAACACGAAGCATGGCGACAGAACGCTACGCCGCGACCTGTGTTTTGGGACGCACAAACATTTGAGAACCATACAGTATATACTGCTACATGTACTGCTATGATGTTCGTTTTTCTTGAACATTTTGCAGCCAGCTACCAGAAGCTGGCTGTGCTCGCCCCAGCTCCCTGGCTCGGCAGGTATTGGCTCTCCAGTCTTCTGGTGGCTGTTTTGGCGATGCAAGGGCTGCAGGTGCGTGACACTCTCGATATAAAGTCACCTTTTTGGACTTAAACCCCTGGGCAGCTCGCGTCTGAGGCGGGGTTGTTTGAAACCTCCTCTCTCTTCAAACATCGCGTCTGGAACTCCGGAGGTGCCTGCTGCCTTGCAGCGCCTCACGGTGGTCCTTTGGCAAATCACAGGCCTGGGAGTCCGATGTGTCGCGCGAAACCCCTAAAAATGGGGTGACTCCAAGAGGTGCAATGTAGAGAGACTCAGGGTGACTCCAGATGGGTACCTCATGGTATCTACTGTATCTTGGGCAACTTTTGCCTCATAAAGGAACGTTTTCATGGAGAAAGGATTTGGAAGTGTTCAAAGCTTCGCTTTCGGCCACCTGTGCCTCATCCACTGAGGCCCTTTGTCGTGGTTGGTCTCGATGGTGGTGACCTTCGTCTTGCTGCCCGCGGCCTATCGCAAGGAACCCGAGAAGATTGACGTGATGCTGGGCTGGCGGCCGCAAGTCTTACACAACGGAGACTTGGTGGGTCCCGGGACGGTTGGTGTTATTTTTCAGGACACGTTTTTGCAGGGCAGGGAGTTTTAGGGTTTGCTTGGCCTTCTAAATAGTTTTCTGGCGTCCTTGCCACAGGTGAATGGGAAGCGGGTTCAAGTGGCTTCAACAACTTGTACAACAGTGGTCCTTGACATACAGGCTTTGTTGCGACTCGTGACATTCAAAGCTGCCTCCGAACGCCAACAGAACACAAGGAGTTGAGCTTTAGGCGACGCCTCACAACCTGAGAAAGAGCTTTTCGCCGTCAGGGACTTCGATCGACTGCGAAAAAAAAAAGAAGGCCGCTTCTGTTCGTTCCTCACTGCCCCTGTTGGAATCGAGAAAAACCACCGTACCTTCAGGATATGTGCTCTTTTGTGCACTGGAGTTGATCATCTCCAGACCACCCATGGTACCCGAGCTCTTTCCACTGATGATCCTCTTCGGCCTTTGCCACCAAGCAGCAAGGGGGGTGACTGGAGGGCCAGCAGCTGACAGCTGGAAAAGAACACGTTTCGACTTCACCAAAGAACTGCGAACTCTGAGTTCTGACTCTTCAACATTTACTTTGTGTAGACCTATAGGCGCATGATGTACATCTTGAGCAAAGCTTTCGATTCTGCTGCAGGCTACATCACCTTTGCGTGGTTTCTATATTTGCGCCTGCGCATCTACGTGTATTTCTTCCTGGACCCTACCATGGTTTGGGCGCCACTGGCCTACCTGGCGCTCCTAGGGGCAGCTTAGATGAGACAACCGTGCGTGGAGGGCATCACCAAAACTAGAAGATGAAAGAACACATTTCCTCGCTGTTCAACATAGCCCCCGAACCCCCAATTGCAAGAATCTTAACCCTTCTCAACACCCACTCAAATCACCAAGCTGACAGAACTCAGGCGACAGCAGGTTTCTTCTCGATGAGCACTTGGCTCACGCGCCATCTCTCCTCCACGGAGCACCCCACCCTAAGCTGCTGGGCAGTACTGCTGGCTGCGCTGGGGACCTGCACCTGGCGCAAGCGCAAAGAGGAGAAGACTTGAAAAGAAGACGCCGAACGCCACCCGCCACGCGCGCCGCGCTCGGACCCGTCGGTCGCCGGAGACGGTCGAAGGTCGAGAAAGCTGCCCGGGCGAACTCGGCGGCGAAAGCGGCCATGGCCGGTGCGGATGCTGAGTGCAATGGACCTTGAGACCCCAAGAGTGGGCTTTTGTAACGAAGTTCTTGAAGACTTTGCTGGGAGATGTTGGGTGAAGGGCGGCAACGGCTTGTAGACTGTGTCGTGGTTCGGTGATGAGTGGCGGTTCATGGGTCCATCAGGCGTACGAGAATGGCGATATGGGCGTACGCAGCTTGTGGTGTCATTCGTAGTCAGAACCATCAAACACACAGGATCATGTCCAACAATACCCGTCTGAACACCCCACGATGCAGTCCAAACATATCGCCACGACCAGAAGACTCGCAATGCGCTCGGATTTGGGGGCCTGAGGGAATCCCTCCAACTTTGGGAGAAAAGACCCTCCAGCTCTGTGTGTTCGGTTCCCTCGGCTCTTCTGCTCTTCGCCTCGTCCAGGAGAAGAGACGAAGGTTGAGGCGAAACGCACCGCCGAGGAGATACGGGAGGCCGCGCCGGCCACCGTATACTCGTAAGGCGGTCTTATGCCTGCCATCTGTGCAGTCGTTGTGTTGGGGAAGATGGCCGAGGGGTACATCAAAGCTGAAACCACGATCACGGCATTTCAGCATTTGATCCAGGGCTCCGGGCTGTTGACCCCGCCATGAGCTGCATGAATGCCAGAAGAGAACGTCACTGGATGACGGACTATCAGGCTATCAGCCAATGTTCCAAGTTGAAGAACTCAAGGGAGCTCCAATTCGCTTGAGATATCCACCATTTGGATAACACCTCCGACACCTCCAGTTCCGCGTCGACCATCTTCGGTGATGCCTTCGTGCCAGTTCTCTGGATCGCTGGGCGGGGGTCGAGCGATTGGCGCAGGTGGTCGAGCGATTGGCGCAGGGCTGCAGCGCGCGGCCCCGGAAGAACACCCGGAAGCGTGGCAAGGTGAGGGGGTGGACGGAGAAGGAGGTTGAATTTGGAGGGGATTACCTACTAGACTCTCTAGACTTTGGCACGTGCTGTAGGGCTCATTTTGGTTGATGATACAGTTGAGATGAGATTGTTTGGAGGGTAGCTGTGGCAACATGCAGGTCCAACCACGTCCATAGCAAATGCGAGTGATGCCGGGAATTGTTACAGCGTCGACCCTTTTCATGGACGTGCAAGTGATCTGGTTTTCATGTTTCCGGAGGGTTTCCCTTCCAATTTGATATATAGTATCAAAGGTTAACAGTCTTATCCCGGTTTCTGCGACAGACAGCCAGGAGGAAGAGAAGGATGAGGCTCCAGGCGCACAATTTCTCTCCGAAGAAGACAACACACACAAAGATTTGCGCTGTATTTGTTGCGATGATGGAAGATCAATTTGTTGACGTTTCAGCAATAGCTCTTCCTGTTTCAAGGACCAATGTTCACAGGAGCTCTGTGTCTACCAAACTTCAAAGAACGGTTGTCCGTGTCGGGCCAGGCACCAGTGAGGTGCCTGGGCCAGCAGAACAACGGAGGCGCCAGTGGGGTGACGCTGAAGTGAGGGGTGGAGCTAAAACGAGTCAAAACGTGACACTTGGGAGATGGTGGGGAATGGTCAAGAAAGCTATACGAAGAGTGGTGCTTTCAAATTTGAAACACAAGTCTCAACTTCATTTTGGAGATCCACCAGTGCTGAGTAGTGCTGTACCTCCAGTTGCCTGAACACACAATCCCATCTGGATCCAATTGGTATGTTTCTTCTTTTTCGAACCAATCTACATCATTTGATTGGGATTTTCCAACAGTAGGACCTCACTTCGGACAGCTTTCGGGGCCTGAGGTCACTGGGGTCCGCATGAGGGCCATGGCGAGTCGGTTTGGGGGACGTTGGCCCAAGGGGTACTTGAGATGAACAAATACATGTTGTGTGAGGCGTGAGGATGTCTCAATTTGACACCTTCTTTGTGAGACCTTCCGTGTAAAAAAATCATTGGAAGCCAAAAGTGTTGTTGACTGTCAGGTTCACCCAGCACACGCAACCACTCATATCACACAGATTCTCTAGCTTTGCACAGCTCAGAACCCTCGTGTTGGGTCGCCCCTTCCCGTGACACGCTTTGCGCCAACCGTGCCTTTAGGAGCCACTCGAACCGATATATTGATGTGCAGGCCAGCTGGGATTGGGACGGACTGTGCAGTGCTGTTGGGACGGACTTCTTGTGCAATATCTCGGTGTCATGACCTCCAAGATGGGTATGCCATCTGAACGCAGACCCATCGGGATGCAGCTACCTCGGTGTGCTCAGGTAGGGGATCTCATCCGCGTGCAGACAAACCTGGGCTGGGAGACGGTCACCGTGAGGCTGGGAGACGGTCACCGTGGGGGTTCTGCTACAAAAGGATCCTCCAAGAAAGCAAGGAAGAAAGGAAGAAAGACCGGAAAGAAGGGTTTCAAAAGGTCAAAGAAAAACATGCACTGACTTGCACTTGCACGAATGACATACCCCTCACCTGCCCACCTGGAAACGCGCAAAACGCAGCGATTTCCGAGCCGAGGGCCAAGCGGCCGGGGACTGGAAAGATCGACATCCAGTTCAAGGATGGAGAGTGCCCTGTGCTACGTAGGGTAGCAAGTGCATCGCCAGTAATAAGGGGCATCGCTACTTAGCTTCTAAGCTACTAGGTAACAAGGGCATCGCAAAGTGGAGGCGCGACTGAGAGATGTTGGTGACCACGGAGAGATGTGACCAGGAGAGAGACCAGAGGGGAGAGATGAGAGAGAGGTGACCGGGTTTTTCTGTGCCCTGGCGACTGTGGTAACCACAGGGTAGCTTGGAGACGGACGCCCTCGGAAGCCAGATCTTGGAGCCTTGGACCTGAGGTCATCCCCTAAAGCTCCAAGAAGTTCCAAGAAGCTTTAAGTTACAATCAAGAATCGCAAATTGCAGGCATCTCCTTCAACACCTGGAATGTATGGAGGTTTGAACGTGTCTTTTTTGAGAGCGAACACGGTCATCATCAAACACGGTCAACATCCCGGCCGGTGTGCAAAACCTGATGGGATCCGTAGATCCCTAGCCAGATTCCACATCCATCCGACTGCGCCCGGCCTCGCAGGTACATGCGCGCGGTGATGCCTCGCATCCTTCGCAACGCCGAAGGACTGCCGGTGAAGGAAACCCACGAGGCGCGGCAAAGGATGGGCGGCCAAAGACTAGGTTCGTAGCTTCTTGTTACTAGTAGTAATGGCCTCCAATAGCCATGGCCTCCAACCTACTAGCTTCTTGTTACTTCATTCTAGGTCGGCCAAAGAGCCAGAATTCGACATGCCACGATCATTTGAAGAAACGCAGACTCCGAGGGGTCAGAAAATAGGATCCGTGGCCCGTACGAACGTGAGGTGAATTCAGCATTTTGCTTGGCCTGTTTGCTCCTTGAAGTTTGGATTGCAGCCATGATAGCAAGATCAGTTTGGCATGTTTTGGTCAATTTCAGTTGTGGGTGGGTCCACAGCCTTTCTGCTGCCACTGCCACCAGTTGCCCACTACAGCCTTGCCACCACCATGGCCATCGCGGTCAAGTAGCTTGCTTGCAATGGACCCACCAGATCGTCCATGAGTCTTTCTTCTCATAGAAGTAGCTTGACAAGCGGCATTGGGGTCTCATCAGAGCACCCAGATCGCTCCCTACGATGCAGATCAAACTGGGCCCTCCTACCCCAAATTCACAGAGTAATCAGATATTCATGATCTTCATGCTGGGCGGAGCAATTTCTTCAGAGATAGGACATTCGCGTAAGTCTTCTTTGGTGAGGAATTCCAGACCTATGACAACATCGAAAAAGACAGTGGAGTCTTTACAATTCAATTGCACCTGGCACCTCTTGATTTCAGGCCAAGTGGGGCCCCACACTGCGCCACCGATGGCGCCGGTACCGGTTTCCAGTTCGGGGGCGGTGCCGCAGAAGCTTGCAGGATACAAAGGAGGCCGAGAAACGCTCGGGGGAGTGCAACGACGTCCGCGGAGAACGCACGCGGCGTCAACGCGACCTTGGTTCAGAAGGGATTTTGTTCTTGCACTTGTTGTTTTTTTTCAGGACAGGACATTACAAGAAGGCATTGTATCCAAGCAAGGAAGCCAATCAGTGTGCGATTTTGTCAGGATTCCGATGAAAGTTGATTGGTCCATATTGGTTCTGTGTATTTCCGCAGAAGTGGGCTTTGGAGGCGGAGAGGTGTCGAGGAAACGTTCTGGTGAGCATCCTAAGAAGAACATCGACAAAAAAGAGTCAGAACATCAGGTGTAAAGGTGGAGAAGATCGTTAAGAACTCTTCATTTCTGGCCGTCGATCGGGCCGTCTGACGTTGCAGGCCTTGCTAGTTCACCAGGACGTCAAGGGCATCCTGGCCTCGCATGGGGCCCAGATCCTGGCCGAGAGGTCGAAGGATCCGATCATCCGTTGCGCCATGGGGCTTCACTACCAGACTCTGCTCGTTGCGCTTTATGTCCGAGGCTGAAGAGCCATCCCCACGGGAAACGCAGGAGCGAAAGGGATGTGAGTTGCACCAGGGGGAAGCCTGTGGAGGCCTGCATGATGGAGGTCTTCATGTTTTCTTAGAAACGACTGAGTTCTGGGCGACCCGTGGCTAGCGGCTAGAGCTTATTGACCCGCAGTTTTCCGGGCTGCAGGATGCTTTGGCGGGTGCCATCATGGAGGGCTGTGGCGTGGAACTGCGAGAACAACGCCCCTTGGACGTATCTACTTGCTTTGGGGTGGATGTGCAGATCTAAGTGTGGGTATTTGATGGAAGATCCTGCCTGGTCAAGCAATGCCCCAGTTTAAACTTTAAACACAAAGTACAGTAGGTTCTCTTCCACTGTGGGAGGTCCAGTTGGGCCTCCCAGCATTGGGGCATCATAAGATGAATATCCATTCAGCCAACAAGACACCGCTGTTGCACGAGCAGAAACGGACAGTTGCGCCACTTCCAACTCTGTCCTTCTCATGGCTTGCTGGTCATGGTGTGGCTGGTCATTTGCGCATGAAAAGACACGTGAAGGTGTTGAGCACCATTGCAAGAGTGAACCAACGCATTTGATGGGCGCCCATCATCACCGGACGTGGAAGTGGAGAAAATTGCCCTCTGGGAAAAACCCATGTTCCTCCACGCACGGATCTCAGCACGGATCACAGCCCCTGGAACCTGCGACCCTGGGAGCTTTGACAGGTCAGTTCAGTGGTGCAACCCACGCAAATTAGAGCAGGTTTATGGCCTTGGTGTGGTGAGTTCAATAGCGTTGGCAGTGGAACCTTTTTTGAGCAACAATTTCGAGGCAACGATTTTGAGGCCGCTTCAACGTCTCTGCCGAAACCTCCGGGGTTCGAGCCCCCAGGTACCCAGCAAGTCCAATTCCCTGCTTCAATTCCAACCCTCCGCCTGCCAATCCTCTCGCAGCTCAGAAAATGGACTCTCAACTGCCACAGGCGGATGGAGGGGCTCTCGGTCATCAGAAATGAACATCTTAATGGCTCAAAAGGAACATGGAAACTCAACGACCTTCAAGTTACTGCCATTTTTCTGCAATATGTTCAAGTTGTGGTCTAGATGAAGAAGGTGTCAAGGATCTTTCCAAGTAGCCTTTTTTGAGTGTTCATCGGGCTCACCATCACCCGCTGGTCTGCTGGGCAGGCCGACCTGCAGGCCGCTTGGCGCCTGCAGCCAAGGCGCCGGCGGCTGGGGCCCAAGAAGATCGCCAGACTCTTTGAGTCTGTTGAGGTTAAGAGGTGAAGGAATTCTCATTTTGCAGAGAAGTGACATCTAAGTCAAAGGCATAATGAAAGTCCACAGTGCACAGAGTCAAGACCCTGCTTTATGGTGGAACGTATTGATGTTTGGGGACCCATCTTCTCAAATGACGACGCCCCGGTGAGCCTCTGCTTACCGTTCACTGTAGCAGCTTTGCTTGGCCCACAGAGACATGTTCGTCCGCAGAGACAGACCTTTCTTTCATCTCCCCTGTTTCACTTGTTGAGGGTCTATATATCTTTTCTGGTTCTACGCTGTCATTTTTATCGTGTTTAAGTTCGAGGGCAAAGCCAAATTAACCAAACTTGCTCAATTGTTCTTGAGGTTGACACTTACAGTTGATCAAAGTTGTCTGATGGCAGTTGGATCTTTGTATCTGCTATTACTTTTCTCAATGAGATCATGCCTCACTACTGTATGTAGGTTTTTGTGTGGAATCGGCAATCGCTTTCCACACGAGGCACGCTTGAAGCAACAGCTTCAACAGCTGATTTCTGCACGCCCCATTGTCGTCCCCAAGGCAGGGAAATTGGGACTCAGAAGTCATCCTTTCTGCACTTGCCGGTGTTGTGCTCTTCGGTTGGAAGGAGGCGTCTTTAACGCCTTTTTTCTCAACCATATAAAGTGGCACAACTAGGTGCAGAAGACGTGATTCAACAGGCGTCAAGTTTGGATGCGAACCTTCGAAGTTAAATTCGGGGCTGGCCGAAAAGTAAGGACATGCTTGACAAAGTGGGGGGCAAACTTGTCAGTCCATTCTCATTCATTTGACACCACTTGAAGGTGTTTTGGATTCTTTTTGGAAGACAGCATCCGCCTTGTTTGATGGGCTCCGGACGTCGTTGGACCCCAGGGTCAGCCCCGTCTCGTTCGTTCGGGTGCGTCCGTCTCGTTCGGTCAGGTGCAAACGCGCAGCCCCTCGATGCCACGGAACGCGCCGGTGCCGGAGCCCGTTTTAGGCGCGGAAAGCGGGGGGAAAGCGGGGGGGAACGACCGAGAGACCGGACCCTGGGCGGTCCCGAAGTGGGAGAAGACGGAGATGGGCGACGTCATTTTCGGCTTTGCCCACACGGTCGCCGAGGAGCGACGTCTGTAGCACTTCGTTCGTTTTATGTTTTGCTAAGCAGCTTCGCACCAATCGAAGGGCATTTCAGTTCACCGGAGGTCATGGCCTGGTTGGGTCCGCCATGAAGGCCGACTCCAAGATCAGGCGCGCGGTTACGGAGCGGTCACGGTTTGTTGGAAGAGGAAGCCTTCATTGGAATTGCATTAGCTTCACGAATAGGTACACATTGTGTACTCAGCACCTTCATGGGCTCTGATATGATTTAGATGTTGGGTTACACACCCACTTGGCACTTTGCAAGTTTCAACACGAAGCGCTTGCAAGTGGGTCTTGATATTGAACTATGCATACTTCACAACATGGCCTTCATATTTCTTCCGAACGGGATCCTCCAAGTCGATGAGCATGTTTTTCCTTGCAGCGACTTTCTCCCTGTTTTCTTTATTTCTTTTCAGTCAGCTCGCACGGTGTCCTGCGGAGCCATCTGGACCGGACCGGTGTGGGCCAAGACGGACCCCCGGCGAGAGGAGGCTCCGAGCCCATTCTCGGAGCCCAGGTGGAGCAATTCTTCAAAGAAGGTTGACCATTGTGACCGAACGACCGGATGATGGAAGAAGATCAACTCCTTGGGTTATTGAACAGAGAGAGAACTCACCACCAACGGTTTTTTTGTTTTTTCCGGCTCCGTAGAAGATCTTAAAGCTCCTAGTTCCATCATCAGAAGCTTCAGGACAATTCTCATTGCAAAGAAACCTTGGTGTCATGAAAGCTATTCATGTCTGTTCATCGTTTCCTCCATCTTTTAAGACCCAATTGATTTGGAGTGCCTTTGGTCCTTATTTGGTGATGGGGTCAACCGGTTCAAACCAGATGCTGCTCTATCAATCGACCGGTGCGAGCGGGGCGACCGGTGCAGGATTCGCTCCTCTGAAAGCTAGTCTGAGGATTAGGCCGGAGGACGGAGACTCTCTGGGGAGACGGATTCCACCCTGATTCAGTGCAAGGGACTGTGCTGCCTGGGGTTCCGTGCCGGGCTGGGCTTGGCCCGTGACACCCGTGAAACCAACCTGGGATGGCCCGCCGATCTTTCGAATGACCTTGGATACAACCTTGGCATTCCCATCTTTTGCTCCGTGGAGGTCGTCGCCGTCTCACAAGGCTGGGGAGCTGAGGAATGCGGAGGCTCTCGAAAACCACGCACTAAAGCGCGGTTTGGGTTCTGTTCAATGGTGTTCTTTTTGAAAAACGGGAGGTCTTTGGGGTCTCCTATGTAAGATATGCAGTCCGGAGGCTCTCTTGAAGAGGAATTGCTTGGACCACACGACATCTTCGTTTCAACTGCTTGGATGAGAGGTGCTTCACGCCTCAAACCGCCCTCGTGGCCGTCGGGACCGGTCCTTTGGTCCCGCGCGCTCACCGCGCTCACCCAGGTCCGGGCCGAGAGCTTGACCCGGGTCGCGCGGTCAGACCGCGGTGACGCACCCAGCGACCTCCGAAGGAGTCGGTTGGGTTCGGTCACCGGGGGTCGGTGGCACGCGGCCCCGGCCCCAGAAAGCGCCCTTCCAGTGGGCTGAGCAGGCGCCAGTATTCGGTGCCTTCTTGGGGTCAGAAGAAGCATCATTTCTGCTGGATTGCACTATTTCAAATGCTGGCCCACTGGCCCAGTGCTGGTAAGTTTGACCATGGTGAGGTGCTAGAAGTCTGGCTATGCAAGGGCCCAAGGAAAGGTTTGGAACATGTTAGGTGATGGCTTGCTCTTCATTCTTTGCTATGAAATACCATGAATTGCACTTCTTCATTATATACAACTCCAACAGATGCAAGACACTAGCTAAACATGATACTGGGGATGAGCAGACCAGCAGGACCCGCCCCATTACCCAGGATTAGCTGACTTGGACTGATGATGCTGTGGTCAAGAATCTAGATAGAGAGGCTTCAACTTCTAGGAATTCGATGCTTTTTTGCACCCAGGGTGAGAATGAAGAAGCTCTGACACGCGCCTTTCTTTTTGCAGTGATTTCGTCCACTGCAGACAAGAACAACAATCTGATCACTGAGCCAGCTCTCCCTGTGCTTTGTGCTGAATACCACGCATTGTGCGTGGCTGCCAATGCCCAGAGAGTGCTCTGGAACACAAGAAGTGACTACAAGATAGTCATGCAGCATGGGCAACTGTATCCCGTTGACATTCAAAGAAGTTCCCGGCAAAAAGATGCAAAAAGCCTTTCCAAAGGACACAACTGCACGAAGCATATGCCACCCGTGTTGCATGAAAAGGACAATTGCTTCTTTGGTCGCCGATTTCAATGTTTCTCGGCCGTTGTGTCATGATCTGAGACCTTGATGGTGATAGACTAGTGACCAAGCGACTAGTCTATGGATTGTTTGTCTTCTCTTTGCCAGGGTTTCCCTCCCAAACTGACACTACCAGCGCCCTGCTTCGCTCACCATCTTCCGCTGTGCTCTCTGGGCCCTGCGCCGCGTGGCTTGGCGAACGTCCCGTCGAGGAGGTGGTTGCATTCGTCGCTCCTCCCCGGCCCCCGGCAGCCGGACTCGGCCGCAGTTGACGCAGGGGGTGGGGCCGGAATCGGCCGATTCGGGAGCGTTTTTGGATGTGAATCACCATCTCCCAGAAAAGAATGTGGTTCACAAAACATACAAAGCTCTGGGACAGGTCGAAAGGTTTGATTGAGGGGGGAGTCAACTGCGGCATGGCTGCTCCAAATTTCTGAATCGCTTGCGGATCCAAAGAAAAACATGGTCAGGGGGTTGGCTCAAATAAGTCCATTGGGGATCGAGCGACCTGGTCAGGGCCGACCCGGTGCTCGATCCCCGAACGACCCGGTGCTCACCATATTTTGATATCGACCGACTCGGACGGACTGGGGATATGGGAGTCTTTTGGAAGATCTGCCTGGAGCGAGCCAGGTTGTTCAAGAGTGGACGTTGAACGTTTGAGTGGTTGTGCCAAGAATGGCTCGTTGAAGGGTCGGATCATTGAGCGGCCTTTTTCGTTTCTCTGAAATCCATCTGCAGTTCCAAGAATCCCCATGCTCATCCTGTTGAGATGTTAGATCTACCAGAAGCACTTGATTCAATGTCGCAATCGTTTTCGGATCACTTAGATTTTGAGAGGCTGCTGGGCAAAGACACAGATGCCAAGAGGGCCCAAGTCGCGTGCGTTCACCAGATTTCACATAGGATGAATCAGGCACACATGTTTCCATGATCTGATATTACGCATGAGATACCAAGCAAAGAAGACCTTGAAAACGATCTCAATCAGCTCAGCCGCTCTCTCCACATAAATCTGCGCCCCAAGATGCCGGCGCCGGTGAAGACGCCGGGAGGCAGGGGAGGAGTTGAAGCTAAGCTGGTTGGATGCTGATTATGACTCCATGTCTGCATTTTCTTTTAAACAAATTAAACCAAAGCCAAATCAGAAAGCCAACAGATCGAAACAACCTCCGAATCCCTGATGGTGGACGCTCCTTCCTTCCAAGCCAGCTGTTGTTTAATACTGATTTTGAGACACTTCCAGGGGTGTGTGCCATCCTTGCTTCTGAATCAAGAAAAGGCTCCACGTGCTTTGGGAGCATTTGCGTCCACTTCGCCATGGCCACAACGAGCGTTCGTGGCAGCCGGCTCTGGCCGACACCGGAGGAGTGTGGAATGAAGGGCTCTTCGATCAAAGAGATGGAAGATGCGACCTTGAAAGAGCAGCGCCTGCTCCTGGCGACAGAAGCAGAGCTTGAAACAGCTTTCTCGACGGAGCAAGCTTTAGCAGCTCAGCTTGCAGCGGCTGAGACCAAAGCACAGACCTCCTTGACAGAAGCTTCACAGATGTCAAAGGAGGCTCTTGAAAAGCTCTCTTTGTCGGAGGAACGGCGTGAGGCAGTGGCCGGTCACCTTTCTTCAGCAGTAGAGCAAGTTGAGCGCAGGATCGCAGATGCCGAGGCAAAAGCTGAAGAAGCTTGTGCCAGCTTGCTTAGCCGCCATGAGGCATCCCAGCGGGAGGCAGATGAAGACTTGAAGTCCTTCAAAGGTGAAATGGAAAGCCGAGCTCAAGCTGCAGAGGAGCTCATTTCAGCGATGCAAGATGAGCGAAGCCTGATGATATGCGGAGGGCTCTCAGCTTTGCGGGGAGAAGCTCTTGAGGCCCGACTCAACATGTCAAGGCAACGCATGACCGAAGCTTGTGCTGCTCATGAGGCTGCCGAGAAGCGAGAGGCCATGGCAAAAATGGCATATCGTGAAGCCTTGTCAGCCGAAGAAGAAGCTGCAAGTGAGGCTGTCTCTGAAGCGAAGCAGCAGAGTCGAGTGCAGGAGCAGCGAGCATCTCTTGAAATAGAGCGCATCAAGACAGAGGCAGAAGCCGCGAAAGCAGAAGCGGATGCAGCCGAGGAGTTGGCCAAAGGAGAGGCTAAGACCTTGTCTAGGGATGCTGAGCAAAAGTGCCTGGCTTTGACCAAGCAAGCTGAAAAGTGGAACGCCGATGCCTCTCAAGGCATGCGCGGCGCTGCCGAACGACTTCGAGGAGCTGAGGTGGCAGCAGCCCAGATTTGGAGAGACTCGGAGGAGCAGATCGCCAAGGCGGTGAGGCAAAGTGAGTGTGAGATGAAAGCGGCACTTGACAGCTGCCGAGAGGGTGAAGCTGCAGCTGAAGCAAAGGGTCTTAGGTTGAAGGATGAGCTCTGCGACCAGCTCCATCAGATCCAGAAAGAAGAGACCAGCAGCGAGAACGCATGGGCCAAGGCCATGGGGACGATACAAGCACAGAAGCAGCGGAATGAAGAAGATGAGACTCAGCGAATCTTTGCTGCAGAGCACTTGGGGGGTTGTCTGCTGTCTGAAGAGCTTGCTGTCCAAGAAGAGGCCGTTGCTTTTGAGATTGTGGAAGAGGAAGCTGCCAGTCGCCTTGAGGCAGAACTGGAAGCTCACCTCAAGGAAGCTGCCATGCAAAATCATCAGTTGGCTGAAGGAAACGAAGAAGCTTTGCGGCCCTTGACCGAAGCTCTTCAACATGCAAAGGACCGTGCATCGAAAGTCTGCAAGGCTGCTGAGGAGGCCGAAGCCCTCTTCAACCAAGAAGCTGCTGCCTACTTGAGAACTGCAGAGCTGCGAGAGTCACATCTTCAAGAGCGCAGCTTGACATTGCAGGAGGAGCTGCTTTTGGCCAAGCAAAGAGCACAGCAGCGGACCTCCGAAGAAGAAGCAACAGCTCAAGCGATTGAAGAAGATGCCCGCTGCTCTGCAGAGCAGCAGAACCGCGCCTGCTGGGAAGAGGTTGCAGCAACACATGTGGAGGCAGCACAGATGATGAAAACCATACATGAAGAAGAAGAACGCCTGAGCACAAGAGCACAGGAGCTTCTTGATGAATCTGCTCGAATGGAGGTGTCCACCAGAAAGATGCAAGAGGCTGAATTGACCGAGGAGATTGCTGCCAGAGAAGTTCGAACAGCAGTCAAAGAGGTGGAGGTTGCCCTGCAGAAGGTGCAACAGGAATGTGAGCACGAAGAAGCTGCCGTGAGGGTGAGGGGACGTTTGGAAGAGATAGAGATGTGTGAGGTGGAGGCTCACCGTCGTGATTTGGCCGAGATCCGTTGGCAAAGTGCAGAGTGGCACGCAGAAGAAGCCTCGCTACGCTGCAATGAGGCTATCGAGGCTGCAGCCTCTCTAAAGACAGAATACCGCAAAGAGTTGGAGGATATTCAAAAGAGGAGCGAAAAAAAGGAGTCGGAGGCCATGGCAAAGTTGCTTGCAGCTGAAAAGGCATTGGCAACTTCTTTGCAATGGTGTGTCAGGCAAAACCAGATCGGTGTGAATGTGCTTACCGCAGAGCAGGTTGCCGGTGTGAATGTCGGAGATGTCGAAAAGAGTCCACATTCTCCGATGCTATGACCGTTTACCCTGACAGAGTTAATGATTCTGCACAGTCTGCAAGGCCTGCAGTGTGCCTCCTTCAGGAGACACACGGACAGACCAGCTCTAATTCCGGGGCCACTGGCTCGGGCTGACGGAATTCCGTCCTTAAGAGGCCGGGGTGGGCGAGGTGAAGATCCAACAGGGGGACGCTTCGGATGCGAAAAGTGCGAAAAGTGCTTTGCAAGTGGCTGGATGCCATGCAGCACATATTAAACTTTATGTATTGCATATTATTATTGTTTGCAATTTCGAAGAAGAGAGGGGTCAACATTGGAGTTGTACTTTCTAGTGTTGCCCTCCAGTGAAGGCCAGACACTCACTCGAGCGGACAATCGCCGTCCGGCCAAGCGTGATCATCTTAAATCCATCACTTTCGTTTGTGTGGCTCGACCTGAGTTCCACCTGACCACAATACGCCTCCGAGCGGTTCCCAAAACGGATCCGAGTGGACGGAGTGTCGATCGATCGAGCGAGCGACCTTCAGGTCGCCTGGAACCGATCATTTACCCCGTGACCTGGGCGAAAGTCCGGGGTGGAGCTGAGGATCTGACAGATGGACTCATGGGGCCCGGGACGAGGGGCCACACAAAGCACGTGGGTCTTCTTTTCTTCGTTTCTTTTCTTTCTTGGACAGTGAAGTGCATGGGCTAGCTTTGCTACTTCACTGAGACATGGAGACTCCAGCTGTTGCTGTCCGATCAAGAACTGTTCCATCCTCCCGTCGACCTGATCTGGGTATCAACGTGGTCTTGCCACCACCCCTCTTGGTACCCCGTGAAATGGCCAACCTGCTCCAAACTTGACTCTTACTGCACTCGTGGGACACTTGGAGGCAGACACTCAGACTAAGGAATCAGCCGAAGAAGTTTCATCAGCGTGCTAGACGAAATTTGACCAACTCAAAAACACGACCACGGCCATGAGGCCGTAGCTTGCGGAATGGATCTCCGGACAAACGGAGTCTTCGGCAAACAGATGGTTCTGAAGGCACACGCATCGCGCATGGCTCCGCATGGCTCCGCTTGGCCACGTCCTTCAGGTCCCTGACTTCTTCAACACGCAAGAGGCGCCCAACGCTGCTCACGCCGAGGAGACCTTCTTGGGAGTTGGTGGGCTTTGGAGGTGGAGAATCCTTTAGTTCTGGTTACCACCATCGACTTCGAAGTCAAAGAACAGCGCACCTCAATTCTAAGGAATTGTTTTGCAAGATTGTCATAGGACTGCAGGAGATCCATTGCTTTGTTGCGAGCCCACGACCGATCTTGATACCAACAGAAGACGGGCAAGCTGTTTGCACGGTTGGATGAGTTTCTCTCCCTACATGTTCCTTGAAGATCCTTGAAGCAACATGTGGATACCTTTGGGTTCTCTACTATGCCGTCCTTTTTGCCATAGTAAAAGGACTTTGAATCCAACTGATTTCATCTCGATCCCTTCCTCTGAGCTTCAAAGGCTCCTGAATCCTTATGGGGTTGGGTAATTGTTCCGCACAACATTAAGGCTTAGGACAAGTGGATGAGGTTTGGTAGGCACGATAAATTTTATACGAATCGTATAAGGAACAAGGACGCTATTAGGTGGAAGCCATTGCAAGTAGGTTGGAGGCCATCGCTGAAAACAAGAAGCTACTAGTAACAAAGGGCATTACTACGAACGGAGCAAGAGATACACATCGTATAATCTCTCGCTTTTCCTAGGCCGATGCAAATCGATTTCCCAAGCGTGCTGGTCGTTATGTCGAACCTTCGAGACGAAACTCCCCTTCAGCAGACAGCCTTCTACTTGAACGCTAATGCCGTTGAACTGACACCCCTAGATTCACATAGATCCCCTGAAAACCCACTGGGATGGTAGGAGGAAAAGGATGGAGACTCGTCTTCCACCAGGTTTTATCCTTGCTACGAGTAGTAGTTTCTTGTTCCGTTCGTTACGCGATGCCCTTTCTTGTAGTGCCAGGAGTTACAGCCTCGTAGCTTCGTAGCTGGCCCGGTCCCGGTCTCCCGGTCTCCTCGGTCAGGACGGTCTGGCCTTCGTGGCGCTTCCTTCCTGGGGACACTTCCTCCCTCGCGCCGCCGCGCCGGGCGGCGATCCAGTGGCCCGGGGTACGAGCGTCTCAGAGTGCAGTACAGCAGACACGGAGCTGCTTCCGGGGCCGCCGCATGGCATGGTGAAGACGTGGTCCCAGGAGGTGTGTGTATGTGTGTGTGTGTAACCCTTGGAGTCACAGGGATCCTTTCGGATTGTTCTTCATTTTTGCTCTTTTTACCGTTTTTCACACCTCCCTGCTGACGTGTGTGGCGTTTGGTAACTATGCTCTCCAGCAGTCAGGCTGTTTAGGTGATGACAGGTCTGCAGACAAGTGCTCGCCGTTCGGTTCTTCATCGAATGTGTACTTTGACTTTTGAAGAACTTGTTTTTTGACGGTTTCGACGAATTTGGTCGTTTCCTTTCCGGCTTCAATTCACCTGGATTCTTGCCTGTATCTTGGAATTCTAAGTTGGTTCATGCCTGTACGTGACCGCAGCGGTCTAAGCAGCCAGCCATTTTGGCATGGCGTATGTGGCCGCAGCGGCCGAAGGTTCATTGGAACCTGTGGAGAACTTAGCCCCCTTCTTCCCCTGCCCTCCTCCTTTCTCTCTTTGCTTTCTCTCCCCTTTCCTTCTTTGGTGTGTCCCTGGACGACTGTTCGTAGCTGGGAACACCTTCCTTTCTCTCCTTTCCCCTTCTCTCCCTCTCTCTTTCTTTCCTTCTCTTTTTCCTCTCTTCACCCTCTTCCTTGGGCGTCCCTGGATGCTTTCGTCATAGCTGGGAGCCCTTCCTTTTTGGTGTGTCCTTGGACGCTTGTGCCGTAGCTGGGAACACCTTTGCTTCCTTCTCTCCCTCCTTCTCTTTTCCTCCTCCCCTCCCCCCCCTTTTCCTCGCGCGTGGCGTATTTACAAGCAAACTAGGCTTTTGCAACAGGTTTCTCAATGAGGTTTGGGCTGTCATCGGCTTGCCCCCTGTCACTTGGTTCCCCTTTCATCCGCCCCGACAGACATTTTTTTCCTTCTTTCCTTTCATGTCCTTCTGTCTTCATGTCTCTTCATCCTCATCCTTTCTTTCTCTTGCGCGCACTATCGTCCGGACCTTAGTTTGTACACATACACGCACGCGTACTCTACTTACAGCGAGGTTCAGGTGGCCCAGGTTCGTTACAATGAGGTTTGGCTCATCGGTTGTCCCTCTTCACTTGGTTCCTTTTCATCGGCAGCCACACACACCTCTGTCTGTCTTGTCCTTTTCATTTTCATCTGTCCCTTTTGCGTGCGCATGTGCCTACCTCCTTTCCGGGCAGGATGGAGGTCACACATGCCTCCCTTCGGGGAGGCGTGTGTGTGTGTAACCCTTGGAATCAAAGGGAACCGTAAGGTTTGGAACAGGGGGCTGGAGTGTGCGGCAGATGTCTCCAGCCAACGAAGACGCATCTGTCGCACAGTGATATAGTTCTGGGACGCCAGAACTATGTACCTGTTCCACTATTTAGGAAAACAGGAGGAAATGGTACTCGACACACTTGTGTGTCGGTGCCTTTCCTTCTGTTTTCCTCTAAGGCTACTCTTCAGGTTTACAGGTAGGCCTCCAAACTTTGTAAGGGGTTCTTTAACGTGAACTTTGGCCTCCACCCACTAGAATGGACCCCCAACTTTTGCTGTTTTGCTGTTTTGCTGTCTTGTTTGTCTTGTGTTTCTTGTCACCTACTAGCGAGGGCCCCCAACCTGCCTTCGACGGCCTCCAACCTAAGAGCGAAGACCTCCAACTTTGACCGCTTTGCTGTCTAGTGGTTTCGTGTCTCCAACCTACTAACGATGGCCCCTCAACCTGCCTTCGACGGCCTCCAACCTAAGAGCGAAGACCTCCAACTTTGACCGCTTTGCTGTCTTGTGGTTTCTTGTCTCCAACCTACTAGCGATGGCCTCTCAACCTGCCTTCGATGGCCTCTAACCTAAGAGCGATGACCTCCAACTTTGCACCTTGTTTTACTCAGGTTTTTTTAAACCTAGGCCGGCGTGTGGCACCGCTATCACGTCAGTACGCATATCCATAAGTGTGTGCGTGTGTGTGTGTGTGTGTCTTTTTGTTGGGTGGGGGTGGGGTGAATGATGTGGATGGAATTTATGCCGTTTGGGGTTTTTGAGGAAGGGCTGGGGGTCTCAGAAATAGAGGAAACCTTTTGAGTCAATGGTTGCAGAGAGGAGATGTGTATTTGTAGCTGCAGTTCTCGGATTAGCATCCTTTTTGAGGAGAGAAATGAATGATGAATTGGCAGAACTCATCGATTACACTGGCCCCCCAACCTTTTGCCTACACCTTTGTGCACACACTCTCCCCCAAAACCTCTCTTGCTCGTGCCTTTTTCGGACTCCCTGACTCCTCTCAGGAAGCCGTGGCACCCCACGTCCGTGACCGCCTTGGTGAACGTCTTCTCCACCCTGCTGGAGGCGGCCTTGAGTTGCCACCGCCCGGGAGGCGGCTCCTATGTCACACCAGGGCAGCGACGGAGCAATGTGGCCCGGCGGAACCGAATCGATCGACCTGGGCGGCGCCGAGTCAAGACTGGAGCGGTCGGATTCGGATGGTACTTTTTTGTTGCTTTGCCAGATTGGAAAGGACATGGGGTATCATGAACGACCTTGGAAGGTTGCAAGTGCTGTCAAATCTTTTCATGGATCATAGATTCATCGTTTGCCCACACGATCCATACTGCCCCCCCAAAAACGGCCCCGCAGCCCGCGAGTTATGCGACCAAGAACCAGCTGTCAGCAGTTTGTTTGTTCATTCCGCAAAAGAATTGGTTCCGTTCCCACAGATGAATGATGAATTTGTTCTGAAGATTCTGAAGTAATCCAAGCAGAACCTGAAGACGAGTTGACGGGAACCTGAATGCCCGCCCCCCACGAGGCGCGTGCCATCCCTGGCATGCCCACCATTAGAGCCAACTGAGCAGATTTTTGTTGAAGCGAAGGGCTTCCAATTCGATCCTCCGAATTTCCTGCACGGAATGGTGATTTGCATGTGTCTCATTGGTGATGTGGGGTTCAACATAAGCTTCAACAGGTGCTGTTCCTCAGAGAGGCTGTTCAAAGCCTTGGGCAGGATCAAAAGGGGAAATTTGGAGCAGTGCATCATACTTTTGGGCAATTGACCCGCGAGCGGGAGAGCCTACTGCTCAATGGGGCAGTGGTTCGATGGATCCAATGCACGGTCTCGCACAGGCCAAAAAATGGCATGTTCTCGCACAGAGAATGTCCCTGGGGGCCATACGCTGCCAGCTCGGACCTCGAAAAGGATTCACCATTGACCCATGTGGCTCGGGATTGGAACACTTCTTTTGAAGTCAGTGCTGTCAATGCAGGTGTTTCTTCTTTAGGCAGAAGGTCCTGCCAGGGAGCAAATCGCGTATTTCGCTGCCTGGCCTTCAGTGGCCTAGAGGTTTGCTTTGTGCTGGAAATGCAGCAAAGTTTGCGAAATCCAGAGGCTCCACCGACCCCTCGACCGAAGAGGGGCCGAAATCTCTCGGCTGCCAGCTTGGTGTGAGAGCGGTGGCACAGGACTCATGATTAGAATGTTTGACCTTAGCTCGAACTTTCGGCAGGAAGGATGTGTTTCGAGCAGGGCATACCATGTTTCGAGCTGTCTCTGTTTTCTCTTTGAAACCACACGTCAACTTCTTTGGGGGTTCTTTGATGGTGTTTTGCAGCTTGTTGAACCTTCCAACTGAAAGCCTTGATTGGAAAAGCGCAGATTCTCCGAAGTGGCCTGTGGCTATATATTGTCAGTCCGTGGAGGTTTGTCAGAGCAAAGGCTCTGCCTGTGAAATGAGAAGGATCCAGTTCTGGCCACCTCATCCCTCCAAAAGGCCCAAGGCCGCCACTCACAGGAGGCATTCTCCTTCAGGATCCGGTTTGGATTGATTCAGAACCAAAACCAACGGTCCCATACAAAAGCTTCTTTTCTTGAGCGGCCTCAAATCCTGCCCAAGATGTCGCCCAAAGAACTGCCCTCTCCAGAAATTGAGGCTCCAGATCGAGACCCACGCACTTTGGGAACTTTGGACAATTTTTGGACATCTTTGGAACATCGCAAGTAGGTTGGAGGCCATCGCTACTATCGCTACAAGAAATAATACAAAAAAGGGAACACAGAAAAGGAAGAACGGTCTTTGGAACCATGGCGTCACCCGAGTCGGGGACCTTCTCGCACGGATCTCCGACTGCGGCCTGACAGTTTTCAAGATCGCGGGGCGAGGTGCGACCCTCATCGCCCGAAAGGAAGGACCCAATCGTGTAGCCTACTGAAGTGATTCTTTTCCCCAGCCGTTCCCACTTCCAGCGTTGGTGAACGAGACAATGCAACGACCTCAGAGTGTTCCTATCACTGGGTGGTAGTGTACCACCTTCAGAAAGGGCCGATGACGCGCCAAGTTTTGATGGCCAGTGATTGCCCACTGGTTTCTAAAGCCCTGGCCACCTGGCCTCAATTTTGCCTTGGTGATTCGTGTCAGACCTTGAAACGTAACCTGATGTGTAGATGGTGTTGTCTGAAGCCAGCTAAATCTTCTTGAATGTTTTTTGGAAGACATCCGTGGTGCTTGAGAAGAATTCTTCAGACCGATTACATGTGATTTTGGAATCGTCCAGCTTGCTTTGGTGACTTCATCTTGAGCGAACATGTGTCCGGGAAGAAAACAACTAGACAGATGAGGTATCAGAACAGCAAGCAACGCCTCTTGGCTTTCAAACCAATGCCTCTACGTCTGGGGCGTGGTGAAATCAGCTTCCTTCTTGGTGATTTTTGACTGATCAGAACTGAAAGAACTTGAACCCTTTAGGCAATCTGTATGGCAATGGAGCCCTCGTGCGTTTGGAGCCCTTGAAGTGTGGTTAAAAGACCATGACGTGGAGGGCACCGTTCGCAGAAGGCGCTCAGTTCTGCTCGCGAATCACTGAAATCTTAGGACCCCATAAAGCGATTTGGTCGTTGGCTGATGGGGGTGAATTTGTCAAGCATCTCAATATTCAGCGTGCGACAGAAGGTGTAACAGCCTTTGAAAACTGCCAAAGACCTTGGCTGGATGCATCAAATCCACCCCTTGATTCCAGCCCCGCGCTGGAGATCAAAGCCAAGCCAGTTCCGAAGAGGCTGGTTTTGGCATAACAAGATTTGAAAAAAGAACTCGGACAAAGGGATCCGAGAAATCCTATCCTAAAAAGTTGATTGCGAAAATTATGTATTAGTCTATAAAATCAATACAACTATATACATTTAAAAAAATTGTACGAAAGCCAGCCGATAGGCTAGGCTTGAGCTTTTAGAGCGAACGAAGTGAGTTAAGGGGGTGTGGGGGGGGGAGGGTGCTGAGAGGCACATTTTGAGAGGGTGAACCCGGAGCTTGGTGGGGGAGAGCGCTCCAAAGCAAGGGTCAGAAAAGCAGTGAACATGGGGCTTAGTGATGCGAGTGATGCAATGGATGCCGAGTAGCACTAGCATCATGAAGGGCACAGAAGTACAGAGCAGACCGCAGCCGCATGTAGGATACCAGTTCGCAGGACAGCCCGTAACTCGCGAAATCCATAGAGAGCCGAAAGTGACATGAGTTCAACTCCATGAATTTGGATTGAATTTCGGCGGGGTTGACTACATATTCGCATAGGGTTCCTGCCCCCTAGCAAAAACTGTACTTGCACCATGTCCTCGGTCGAGTGGATGCTTCTCGCGGCGTCCACACGCACCGAACGTTTTTCCGGCTTGCCGGTGCAGAAAGAAAGACAGATAGATGCATAGAGATAGAAATAGAGATAGATAGATAGATAGATAGACTGATAGATTCTATATACTACTGACTCATGACGTCGCCTTTTTGCTGGCAGCCCTGGCCGAATCCAGTTAGCCTGGGTCTACGGCCCAAAGATCTACATACGCAGGTGCTAAGTCAAGGCCTCTGAGTGAGAAAGGCGCAGAGTTGATAAGAAAGAGAAGAATAAAGAAGGTGTTTGGATCGTTTAATAAAGGCCCCTTTAAAGGAAAAAGGCTGTGTTTTGGATGGAGCCAGAACATGATTCACTCAAGTCCATCCATGTGCATCGATAGGCGCACAAATTCTCACTCCTTTGCTAGCCCAAGCTACTCCTGCTGGAATCAACGAAGGCTTGTGGACGTGCCGCAATATGCATTGCAATTTTCAAACACTCCAAATGTAACAAACATAGAATTGTTTCTTTTCAAACACATGCCGTACTTGCGCGCGCGCGCGCGCGCCGCTCGGGCGCGGCGACTATGGAGAAGGTCTTCCTGCGCGCGGGCGGCGCGCGCGCGCGCACCTGGTATCCCACCACTCGAACCCAGACGGTATTTCCCTTTGGCTAACGCTGATGTCGCCTTCCAACTTCCATAAGATGCATGCCTTCCTGCGTGTGACAAACACATGCCATTGCCTTGTAAATGATGATGACCAACACCAACTTACAACGTATTGCATTTCTCTTTCACTACTTCTTTCACAATTATCAAACTTATCCCACAGCCGCCCGGCTTGCTTTTCTTCTCCCTCAATCACCATTACGTACGCCCCCCCGCATCCGCGGCACTGCTGACTCGCAAGCTGCCGACCATGTGTCTTGTGCCGCGACGCCCGCCAGAAAAAGAGACACTCGTCTGGCGGCTGCTGGCTTTCGTCCCCCCCCTTCTAAAGATATATATGAAATTGCATGATCGTTCAACATTTTGTGCCGGGCTTCGGTAACAAAGGTAATAGAACATCAAAATGAACGAAGATTCAATATATAGTGTATGTTTGTTCCCGAAATTCTTCCGGAATTTGGAATTTTCAAGACTGAATTTCTTGAATATTTGGAGGTTTTATGGTTTTAATCACCATGAAATTTTGGGAAAATGGCCGTCATCCACAACTAGTGCCGGTTTGATTGTGTGCAATGGCTGAGAGTGCTCCGACAGAACATGGTCCCGTGGTTAGTGAATATAGGGCTTGGCGCGAGGGTTGTGACTCCTTCCGCTTTTACACATGACACTTGCTTTAAGACCCTTTTTTGTGTGCAACGGCTAAGAGTACAGCCACACCGACAGAGCAAGCAGACTGCATCTGATTCACCTTTGCCGCATCTTGCGGACGCGCGGTCAAAGCTTTTGGAACACTAACAAATCATCTAACTAATGATTCGTACCAAATGAATTGAATATTATCAAGAATCTTAAAGATCAAGGTCAAAGCCACAGATGGAATTGAAGTTTGGTTCGGGTTGATGTCTGAGATTTGTGTGATGTGAGTTGCGCGAGTTGAGCCTCGAAAATTTAATTCATGTCGGTCGGGTTTGTGTCGTTTGATTTGAGTTGGTTGAATTGCGCCGGGGTTCTTGGTGTGAAGCGCGTTGGTTTGGGATGCGTTGTTTCAGTCGGGATTGGATATAGGTGAATTGATTTGAGGTGAATTGATTTGAGGTGAATTAAATAGATTTGATTTGCGAATGATTGGTTTATGTAACGATGAATATACAAATTGAATTGTATTCGAGGAATTCGTACGATATAACATATATAAAAATATATATATTTTTATATTTATTTTTGCTAATATAAAAAATAATTCTATAACTAAAATATTTCTATTATAATTTAGGAATATATTAATATATATATATTTATTGATATATTTTTTTATATATTTATATTTATGGGTATATTTATATATTTATTTTAAAAAAATATATGTTAATATATTTTTGATATATTAAAATCTTTATAATTTTTCGATTTGATATATATATTATTTTTATTTTGGCATTATTGATATAAATGAATATTTATATAATAAAGAAAAATTTATATTTAAATTATATATAAAATAATAGAATGGTATAAATTGGATAATTATTTATTATTTTCAGGAGATTATAATATATATATATGTAAGGAAATGATCAGATGTAGCACCAGTTACATGTATATGACATAGCTTGTATAGATGTATGTTTCATTGCAGCCGTTTGTGGTTTACTTTTGTGTTCATTTTACTACTAGAGCTCACGCTTGGAGTGGAGCTAAAAATGTGCCTAAGCTTCTACTACAACCTTTGGGACAGTGACTTGGGGTCCCAGAGTTTAAGAGCCTAAATTCTCCGTTCATGGTAGCGGAGCCGCGGTTCTAAGACCCGGCTACCGTCTGCGAATCGAAGGTCGCCGAGCCGCATCGGCTCTGGCACCGGAGATCCATAAACAAGCATCACTTGCAGGAAAGCCGGATTGCTTCAATCCCTGGCTAGCAAGTCAGCATGGCGCAACAGCCAGGAGCACAGGCACCACAAGCCACAGACATGGCACAACAATTTGCGCAGATGATGCAAGCCCTAGCACAGGGGCAGAGCCAATTGCAACGAGCAATGGCAGAAACATATACACAACAAACGGCAATCACAAGGAACATAGCCACTAGCGTAGAAGTAAGAGACAGATCCGAGTTGAAAGGCATTCTAAAGCCTGACAAGTTCAGTGGACACACAGGTACCTGGGATTCATGGTACTTCAAGTTCAAAACTTGGATTGAGACAAGTCTTAAGAATGCAGGAAAGTGCATTCAGCTCCTCGAAGAGCATCAAGATACAGAGATCAATGAAACATCTCTGGAAGATGATTATCCTGAAGGAGCCGAGCTTGTTTCAGCTCAGGCCCGACAGGCTCTGATCTCACTATGTGAGGGAGAAGCCCTCGAGATTGTCAAGAATACCTCCAGAGGTCAACACTTTGGCCTAGAAGCATTGAGACGATTGATTACCAAGTATGATCCACAGAACCCACAAGCAAACTCAGCTTTGCTGAAGAAGGTCCTGCACCCACAACAGTGTGCATTGGACAAGCTCAGAGAGAGCATAGAAGCCTGGGAAAACATCAGGCGAAAGTATGAAGAGCGGAAGAAGAAAGCTCTTGATGATGATATCGCAAGAAGTTGTCTTCAGCAGATATATCCAGCCAAACTTCAAGATCACCTTGACCTCCAGAATTCGAGACTCACTGACTATGCCATCATGAAGTCAGAGATTTTGGCCTACCTCGAGAACATCGAGAGCCGAAAAGAAGCAAAGACTGGATCAGCACCAATGGATGTTGACGCACTAGCCGCAGCTGCCAGTCAGATGCAAGCTTCACTTGCAAGTCTGGCTAAAGCCAAAGGAAAAGGCAAAGGTGGCTCAAAAGGCGGCAAAGGAAAAGGAAAGAGTCAAGATGGAGGCAAGGGAAACGACAAAGGTAAACAGAAGGGAAAAGGTTCTTCGTGGTCTAATCCCTCGTCATGGAACAACTCATGGAACAAGAACGATTGGTATAAAAATGATTGGAACAAGAGTAGTTGGTACAACCAAAACTCCAAGGGTAAAGGCAAAGGTGGCAAAGGCAAAGACTCTAAAGGTAAAGGCAAGAGTAAAAGTAAGAAGGTAGCTTCAGTTGAGGAATCTGAAACCTCTATGGCTCAAGAGCATCAACCCGAGCCTGAGTATTCCGCTGACATCGCCACCCTCTTTGCCATCGAGATGGAGAAAGCAGCACCTGCCGCAATTTCTCGTGGAGCAGCCAAGGCAAAAGCTGAGACTGAAGTCAAGGCTATGCCAAAGAAGCCAGGAGCTGGAAAAGGTCGTCCTGGAATTGCAGCTGCTGGGATTGCAGTCATGAACCAAGCAATCCAAGAGACCATGCAGTCCAATCGCGAGCTGTATGAGAAGAAGTCTGAGACAATCCAGAAGGCCATCGAAGAGGCCGAAGCCAAAGGCAAAGCAGCCAATGATGCCATCTTGGAACAACAGGCCGAGATGAAGAGGCTGAAAGAACAGTATGAAGAAAAGGAGAGAGAAGCCAAGATCTTGCTGAAGAGGCCAACTCCTCGCCGAGCCGCTTCGGTTCCGGCGGAGTCGCCAAGGCTCTCAGCTGATTTGGCATCAGGTATGGACCCGAGATTGGCCAAGAAGAAAGAGAAGAGCCGTCAGCGCGCCGAACAGCATCGCGTTGAGAAGGCCCAGGATCGTTTCGAATCCTGGCGCGACAATGAGGCCAATTACCCTGAGGAGCTCGACTACTATGAGATCGCTCGTGCCAAGGGTACTGGTCGACTTCAAGCTTGGGATGATGAAGATGATGAAGGAAAGTTTGATGAAGCCCCTCAGCCTCGAGGTCGAGAAAAGGCCCAGAGGCATCGTGGCTACAAGAAGCCAGGAAAGGCAAAGAAGCCTGAAAAGCCAAAAGAGAAGGAGCCCAAGATCGAGGATCTCTCCACTCAAGAGTTGGCAGAGATGAAGCGGGAAAGCCAGACATGGACGGCTACTAGCCATCTAGCCCGCAGTGTCATCGACAAGGCGCTCACTGCAGCTGGGTTCAACCCAGAGGACTATGTTGTGATGAAGCGCGTCGAAAGCCAAGGCGAAGGAGCAACAAGCGTACCATCCTTCGCAGCTCCAGTCATGGAGAACATCAATCCCCTTGATGTGACTGAGATCGAGGAACTCGAAGAAGAAGAAGAGTTTGAAGGTGAAGTTGAAGAGGATGAGAATGGCACTGAGCCAGCTGACGAGGAGTCAGATGGATAAGAAGAAGAAAAGGGGAAAGATACCGTGCCATGGCTCGATCACATGTTCCAAGAGCGCATCCTCAGCTATGATGAATGGGTAGCCAAATGCACCCACAAGAACAGAGATGGCAGCAAGAACATGGTCTGCCGTGCTTGCAACAAGGCCCTGAGGTGTGACAATGACACCGGCCTATGGAACCACCATATGGCTTTGAATTGTTGCCCGCCAAAAGTCCTCAACCAGTGGGCAAAGGAATGGACGATCAAGCAGAAAGAGATGGGAAAGCGCATCAAGACTGCCAAGGGACAGCAAGGCAGCCCAACTTCAAAAGATGCGCCAAAGCATGTGAAAGATGCCGACATGGATCTGAAGCCCGAAGATGTGGCAAAGCATTTGAAGATGAAGGATCCAAAGCTTGAGACCGTCAAGAAAGAACCTCCTTTTTACATGACAGCCCATATGCAGCAGATGATGGAAGAACAGGAGGAGGAAGATGAGGTTGGCCCAAAGACGCCAAAGCAAAGGCGCATTGCCAAAACACCTCCACCTCCTGAGAAGAAGGGCAAGACCAAGGAGGAGCGCATGGCCTGGTTCAAGAGCTCGACTGAAGAGCACCTAGAGCGATTCCGTGGACCAGGATCCAAGCCAGAGGAATCCAGCGAAGCGCCAAGGCAGACGCTTCGGCTGAAGTCCCGGTCACGATCCCCGGGCAAAAGCCGAGCCGCTTCGGCTCCGGCTGCCTCCGAGAAGGGCCAAGGAAAGGGCAAGCAGAAGAAAGTGCAGTTGACTCGAGCTGTCAGCGTGGCCACTCAGGATGCTCCCCGTGAGGCCAAGAAGGGAAAGGGAAAACGATATTCCACTCCCTCAAGCGAGCCTGATGAAGGCGATGAAGATCCACTCGCTCTCAGGAGTTTGGAGCTGGCATCCATGGAGACGCCAATGGTTCATCAGGTGACCTTGGATTCGGGAGCCGCGACCTCCTGCATCCCTGTTGAACTGGCACCCGCATTGGGCTACAAGCCTATCCAGCCTGAAGGCACCTGCAAAGTCTACAAGACTGCCTCAGGCGAAGTGGTCAAGGACCTTGGCAAGATCGATGCCATGGTGACCATCGGCATCGGCCAGAACTCCCTCAATGGACGTTGCTATTTCCGGGTGATGGCGGTTGCAAAACCGCTGCTCTCCGCGGGGGCCCTTATGAGCAAGGGCTGGTGCATTCAGATGCACGGATCTGGTGGACAGATCTCCCGAGACGGGACTAAGATTCCGATCTCGTTCAGCAACGGCGTCTGTTCTGTGCCGCTTGCATTCCACCCTTTCGTCCGGCACCGCAATGGGTAAGTCCGGTAATGGACGAGCAGGCCGAAGAGGCCGAGCCAGGCGACGAAGTGCCGCCTGAGCTCAAAATCCATGCTCCCATTCGCCCGACGCGAAAAGAGTTTGAAGAGCATGCTGTTTCACACTTCCCTTTTAGGTCTTGGTGTGAAGCCTGTGTAAGGGGAAAAGCTAAGGCAAACCCCCACAGGAAGATAGACCACACCGATGAGACAACCCCAGTAGTGACTGTAGACTACTGTTTCATGAATTCACGAACTGATGATGTAGTTTTGGACGAGAAGACCCATGCACCAATTCTTGTTGTCAGAGATCGATGGACGAAGCATCTTTTTGCTCATGTGTTGCCCTACAAAGGTGTGACAAAAGGTCCATATGGATCCAAAGTACTTTTGAACGACATCAAGAAACTAGGATACTCCAAACTGATCATTCGACATGATCCTGAACCTGCTCTCACATCCATTGTTGAGGCAGTAAAGAATGGGTTTGAAGGAACCCTGATCATCGAGAAGAGCCCGAAAGGAGTCAAAGAATCCAAGGGAGAGATTGAACGAGCAGTTCAAACCTTGGAAGGACAAGCCAGGACTCTTCGAGCCGCAATCGAGTCGAACTATGGTGAGAAATTCCCTGACGATTCACCTGTTTTGACTTGGTTAGTTGAACACGCATCCACCGTCTACAATCTGTTTTTCCGATCTACCGAACTTCAAGACGGAAAGACTCCGTATTCACGACTTCGTGGACGTGAATGGAAAGTAGCAATTCCACCATTTGGTGAGGCCATCGAATACCTCAAGAGAGGCCACAAGTTCGAGGCCCAATGGACCAAAGGAATTTTTCTAGGAGTGAAAGATACCACCACAGAGAAGATAGTAGGAAATTCCACAGGCGTTTTCACAGTGCAATCCATTCGGAGAAAGCCAGAAGAAGATCGATATGATTCAGAGTTGCTGAAATCGATCACTGGGATTCCCTGGGATCATCAAGCAATTCGCGAAGAACCAGCGATTGCAGCCCCAAGGGAACCAGTCATTGCCAGTCCAAGTGGTGAAGCTTTAGTTCAACCACCGGCAATAGATGACAAGAAAAGAAAGCTGAGAAGACTTTACATCACCAAGAAAGACCTGGAAAAGTTTGGGTACACTGCAGGTTGCCCAGCCTGTGATGCCACGCAGATTGGCAAGAGATCTACAGGCATCCATCACACCAACAGGTGTCGAGACAGACTTGAAGAGAGCATCAGAGGAGAAGAAGAAGAGAACCCAAGAGTAGCAAGACATGAAAGCCGAGTTGGAGAGGCAATCACTGGCATGCCACAACCCGTCAGTGGCAAGAGACCTCAAATCCTTCATGGATATGAAAGCAAAAGACCATCGGGAGTTCCCGATTCGTGTCGAGTGTTCGCACGACTTGACGTCGAAGCTTACTGTTTTCAAACCACCATGCCAGGAGGACCTGATTGGTCTACCGTCTGGCACCGAGTCACAAGAAACCATGCAAACAATGCAATCATTGAGAGTGGAGTCATGAGGACAGACCTTCCATCAGAGATACTCAATGGAGCATTACCATACAAGATGGACATTGTGACAGAACTGTGGTACGAACCAGAAGCAGCACCACCAACACCAGGCACAGCATCAGCTTCAGCATCAGGTATTCGCAGACCACGCGAACCTGAACCACATGGAGAAAAGAGAGAACACGAAGAACAACATGAACCAGCGGGATCATCCACAGCAAAAGCCAGAGTAGATAGAGACAAGAAGAGAAAGGCAGAAGGCGAACATGAAGAGGAAGCCGAGAGAACAAGAGACATCCAAAGCATTGAGATGGCTTTAGAAAGCCTAATCCTAGAAGACAGAGAGAGAGTGCTGTCTAGCATCGACCCAGAGAAACCAGTGTGTGAAGAGAAGATCCCACTGCCAGAAGAAATGGCAGAAGAGGCAAAAGACTGGTGGTACTATGATGACATCAGTGGAAAAGAGCTTCTACCTGAGAAGGTAGAGAAAGCCAGAAAAGATGAAATCGACATTGTCGAATCAATGGGAGTCTGGGAGAAGATCCCAAGAAGCAAAGTTCCAAAAGGAACCAAAATCATTGGAACTCGATGGGTAGATGTGAACAAGCAAGATGAAACCAATCCTCTCTACAGAAGTCGATTGGTAGCGCAAGAGATCAAAAGAGGCTCAGGTTTTGACGAATTTTTCGCAGCCATGCCGAGCCTTGCAGCTTTGAAGCTACTGCTAACCATTGCAGTTAGCGACAGCCTTCCATTGGAGAAAGGTGAAAGAAGAAAAGCAAAGCAATCTTTCTTAGGATTTTTGGATGTGAAGAGAGTTCATTTCTATTCCAAAGCCACAAGAGAACTCTATGTTGAAATTCCATCAGAAGGCAAGAAACCAGAAGATGGAGATGTGGTAGGAAGATTGGTCAGAAGCCTTTACGGCACCAGAGACGCACCCATGAATTGGGAGCTGACCATTGCAGAGTTTATGAAGAAGCTAGGATTTGTTCAAGGCAAGTCCAACCCATGCATCTACTACCATGCATCCAGAGAACTTCGAACAGAGGTGCATGGAGACGATTTCACGACAATTGGAAATTTTGATGACATCAAATGGTTTCAGACTTCAGCAGCCAAAGAATGGCAAGTTGTGGAACGAGGCATTCTCGGTCCACCAGGTTCACCAAAGGCAAGCCAACAGATCAGAGTGCTGAATCGCATCATCACCTGGTCAAATGAAGGCATTTGGTGGGAACCAGATCCAAGACATGCAGAGTTGATCATCAAGTGGTTAGGCACTGGTCAACCAGGCAAGGTCAAGACCCCTTTGGCCAAGCCAAGTCAAGAGGAACTCCAACACGAAGAAGTTCCGTTGAGTGCCGAAGATGCAACGATGTATAGATCTATTGCTATGAGAGCCGCGTATTTGGCACAGGATCGACCTGATCTGCAAACTGCAACGCGCTCATTGGCACAAAGTCTACAGAACCCAACATCGAGGCACTGGAATATGCTGAAACGATTGGCTCGATATGTCAGGTATCGACCAAGAGTTGCACAGTTGTTTCCAAACCAAAGCACCTGCAACCCCTTCAACATGTGGTCAGACGCCGACCATGCAGGTTGCATAAGGACACGAAAGAGTGTGTCAGGAGGCGTGCTCATGGCCAACAAATGCTGTCTTACAACATACAGCAAAGGCCAAGGAGTTGTCTCCCTGAGCAGTGGCGAATCCGAGTACTACGGACTTGTTTCTGGAACATGTCAAATGCTTGGAATCGCATCAACAGCAAGAGACTGGGGATTGTTTCCCAGCAAAGAGGTGACAATGGACGCTTCCGCTGGCATCGCCATGGGAAACCGTCGAGGCTTGGGACGAGCTAAACATGTTGACACTCAGTACCACTGGGTACAAGAGCGTACAGCAAAGAAAGAATTTCGTCTCAAGAAAGAAGGCACCGACCGAATGTTGGCCGACGTGCTAACGAAAGCTGTCACCGAAGAGAAAATGACTACAGCTATGAAAGGCATGAACTTCCACTACCTGGAAGGTGAGCATGAACTGACTTTGAAAGCGTGAACGGCTTGAGCTAGAGTAGGTACTTCTACAAGACCAAGATGTACTGAAGGGCTATGGGCTAATTCACTAAAAGTGCTAATCCTGACTCGGTTAACATCTCCCAGAAGTTAAACTCGGGAGGCGTGATCAGATGTAGCACCAGTTACATGTACATGACATAGCTTGTATAGATGTATGTTTCACTGCAGCCGTTTGGGGTTTACTTTTGTGTTCATTTCACTACCAGAGTTCACGCTTGGAGTGGAGCTAAAAGTGTGCCTAAGCTTCTACTACAACCTTTGGGACAGTGACTTGGGGTCACAGAGTTTAAGAGCCTAAATTCTCCGTTCAGGAAATTTAATAAATAAATTAAATTAAATAATCTAGATTAAAAAAATAATTAAGCAACCAATTAACCATATTTTTTTCTGATTTGAATTTAAATTTCAAAAATATATATTAAATAAATTAAATCTATATTTATCTTTCCTAGATCCCTTTTTATGGATATGAATTCTTTTCTGATTTAAATGATCTACTAAAATATCTTAATCATGTAATTAAAACATATAAAATATGTAGATTTATGTCTCTTGTTTAATCTTTCTTGGGTCCTTTTCCATTGGTTTGATTTTTTTGTTTTTTGTTTTTGGTTGGTCTAGCAAAAAATGTCAAAAATAAAACAAATAAATAAAAATCTATATCGTCTGTTTAATCTCTCTTATTTAATCTTTCCTGGGTCCTTTTCCATGAATCTGAATTGTTTGATTTTGGTTGAATTGGTAAATATTTTTACAAAATATATCTATGTCTCTTGTCTAGCCTTTCGTGGATCCCCCTCCATGGGTCTGATTTTTTTTTGATTTATGATTTTATTTGATCTAATTGAAAATAATCAAATATAAAACCAGATTTATGTCTCCTGTCCAATCATTCTTGGATCCCTATCATTCTTGGATCCCTATCCATGGATATTTCATTTTTTTGGATTTCGATTGGTCTGCCAAAAGATGCACAAAAATAGAACATAACTATTCAAATTTATATCCCTGTTTGATCTCTTGCCAATGCGTACCTATGGGTTAGATTTCTTTTTTTTATTCAATCTATTTTTTGCTTTCTTTATTTTTTTGATATTGAATTTATATTTTTTTGGTTTGATATTGAATATATAATATTTATATATATATTTGATTGAATTCAAGATTCTTTTTTCTAATTTATTTCTTTTTAATTTCATCTATATTTAAAATTCGATTTGGATCTAATTGAATTTTAATTTAATTCTAATTTGAATCTGCAATAGCAATATATTTAGAATTTAATTCTAAATTGAATTTAATTGAATTCAATATATTTGAAATTGAATTGAACCTGCAATTTGATTCTAATTCAATTCTAAATGAACTTTGATTCTGATTAATTCTAGGATAAATAATTCTAATCTAATTCTATCTTTATCCTAATTTAATTTCAATTTAAATAAAGGATTTTGATTCAATATTATTAATATAATTCCAATTTTATTTCAATAGATTTGTATATTAACTATATTCTATTCTATATTATATTGAATTATAATTTTGATATTCCAACTTATTTTTTTCGTTAATTTATTGTAATATTTTTATATAATTCAGATTGAATTAGTTAATAGATCTAATTTGATATTATTCTTGTTGCAATTTATTTTTGATTTTCTCTTTTTATGTTTAAATTGGTTTAATTCCCTACATATGAAATTCTAATTTAATAGAATGGAAGATGTTGGATATATAAAATTAATCTATTTAAGCAATTCATATTTCTATATTGGAAAAATATTATACAAATTCTTTTATATTTAAAACAAATCCATTCTCTAGAAATAGGTGAGAATCTAAAGAATTATAAAATAAATGAAATTGAAATCGAATTGAAATTGAATCATATTTAGGTTTATATTGAATACCAAATAAATTTGAATTTATAATGAATGAAATTTCAATCAAGAAATTATTAATAACTAAATTAGATTTAGCATTAATTTTGTATTTTAAAAATACAATAGATTTGAATAGATTTGAACTAAAAATCATCTATTTATTCGATTAGGATTTAGGTATTTAGGGTGTAATTCCTTGCCTTCTGATTAGAATATATTTATTTACATATATTCAATAAGATCAATATAATACGAATTTATATGGAGATTACGTGGAATTAAATTATTATATCAAAGAATTTTAAATAAATACCTCATCTTATAGATATTTATGCTTACTAATTATATATAAAAGAAAAATCTCAAATTTCATAATTATATCAATATCAAATTAGATATATAAATAGAACAAAACCTCACAAAATCATAATTTTCATATGCAAACCTCCCATGATTACCCACTCTCTCTCTCTATAAAAGAAACAAACTAGAAGATATTTTAAATATACAATAGAATAGATATTTTGTGTTTTGACGATAGAGAATTGATATTTGGAACGAGTGTGATATATAGAAATATTTTCATAGAATTGACATTAGAAAATATAAACAACAAATCATAAGAATAATTAACATTTTGGCAAAAACGATTGCATTTTATATAAAATATAATGAATTTTGAATCAAATTTCTGCATGGACATATATATTATATGATTAATTTTAAGAATTAGGATTTTTTTTTGGGAAAACATTTTAGATTAATATTATAACTTTGAGATTCCGTAATTATACTAAAAAATATTCAATGATATAGATAATATAAAGAATACATTCTAACCATTCTTCGATATATATATTTTTTTGTAATTTAGGTGGTCTTTATTTTCGTATATTTCAATATAAGGTTCCGACTCCATTTCCCAATATAGTTTAATGAAATAGATTAAAAAATATATCAAAAATAGATCAAATATATTCAATCTATTTATGCTATATATATTATTTAATCTATATTTGAAATAGAGAAATTATATATATTAATATATTATATTCTATTTTGAATTCTTATTTATGGAATATATAATATATATATTATAGATTAAATCATTTTTTATATTATATATTTTTACGACAACATATAAATATATAATCGATAAGACATATAATATATATATATATTTCAATATCTGTATCTGAGATTTAAGCCATTTAAGTCCTCAAGCCGGCTAGTCCTATAAAATAAACAAATGCGGCCCTGCCCACATCTAATTTCGGGTAATCGACAATCCTTTGACCTGAAATCCATCGAGAAGATCTCCACTTTGAGCACCTCGGGTGAAGTATATAAACTATATTATCCGAATTGGATCTAATAGGATAAATTTTTTAGCTCGACCACACCTGATTTGCAATCAATGTGGCAAGGCATGGCAAGGACCGCGGCTGCCTGATCTTCGATGACGTCGATAAGTCCAATGGGCGACTTGAAATTACAAGAATGGTTAGGCCCAATAGCCAAAGAAGACCTTGAAGGAAGCTTTGCTAGAACCGTAACCAGGATTATCCCAAGACAACGAAAAGGTTAAACCGACTGTCCTACAGAAGGCAACGCAAAAATATTGGGCACCTTGCTCGAGGAACTCAGGACACAATGTGAGGCACTTGGACTTCAAGCAGCGGCCCCACCACCTCCACAAGATTTGTCCACATTCATTTGAGAACGCCTACAGGGCCTGCTAGCAGAATTCAAAGAGGCAATTAAGAAGATCGTGCCATTTTGGCAACAAAACTCCAGCAATCCATGGGAAACCTAAATCTATTCTCAGAGAAGAAATCTGCAATCCAGACCAAAGCAGATGGAGGGAAATACACAAGTAGACGGCATTGCTTCAGGATCTCAAAGAACTATAAGGCAAGATTGAGGCAACCCAAAACGAATTTCAACAGACTACGACGCTCTATAATCAATAGCTAGAGCAGGACAAGCAGGCGGTTGAGAAAATGAATGTAGATCCGGACGAGATTACGACAGAAAAATTGATGATCATCATGTCCAATATAGGAGTCTATACAAGTGCAAAACATAGATAACGGATATTCCGCGCAAATTCAATGAGAAAACAACGAACAGAAAACACCCAAGACCTTAGTCCTTGAATGATCAATCCTGCAACTCAAGGGTCGCAAACGAAAAGATCAATGTATTGTCGCCAAAGCATTTTTGTTGCCGCAAGGTTTTGATTCGCAGATCCCTCGCATGTGCTCTCATGGATGTGGCCAGTTTTGAAACCATGGAACCAACCGAACATAGGCATAATCTTCTTTGGCAAATCCTTCACCAGGACCGGGTGGTGGCTATCTATCTGGGGCCGCCCTGCGGCGCCCGGGAGATTTGAGCAAATTGGCGCAGATCCCAAATCGCTCCTTTCGGACACACATCCGATATCCTCCGCGCGGAACATATCTCTTCAAATCTTAATCACATCGCATTCTTCAACATTCCAAATTAATGGAAGAGACTCTGAATTTTTCACTCTGCTGGATTGCCATGGAGACACTGGCAAGGTCCACCAAAACCAACGAAAATTCCAAAAATGAGACATCAATAACGAGGTTCTACTGAAGCACAACACCGAAAAAATTGGAAGCACCACTCGAGAAAGCAACGCCAGAAACTTGTGTTGAATAATTTCATCATAAAAAGTGGTCTCTAAATGCTGATTTTTTTTGAAGAGTCGATCTTTGTTGAATACGTTTTTCTGGCTTGCTTCTGTTGGATTCGATTGCTGGTTCTTCGAATCAATCTGCGCAATTAATAGCGACATCCATGGTGATCTATGAAAATTGGAGGCATCTTTATGATTTTTTGAGATAGGATCTATTATCAATAAAAGAAATATGGGTAACGCCGCAGAGCACGTGCGAACAGAACAGAAGCATTTTTAATCCTTTTGGGCGTGCATTGAGGTCAAATATTAAGAGAAGACATTTTTGATAATCCTGAGGTGGAGATATAATAGATGCATAAGCAAGGAGATTTATAATTAGATTTAATGGCAAATCTTGAGGACAAAGATATTTTCAATGAGACTAAATATATAAATTTTGATTCAGGGTCACGAAAGGAATTCATCCGTTCCAACCCGACAACACACATGACGAGAAGGGACCAATCCTTTCCGATCTTTTGTCGGAGAATTGGAATCGACATTTATATCTTCAACATCTGCAGGTATTATAAAAACACTTTGATGATAATGTGCAGGACGATACAACACATTTCCTCGCGGAGATAATGAATTAATCTAATTCCTGCAACGCCATTATCCAATACTTCCATATGGGCTATAGGTAATAAATATACAAAAAGAAATCATTAATCAATATGGCAATACCACTAAAGACCTTTTAATGTCCACAATTAAATATCTCCTCCAATTTTAACCTATCCATCATTAAAGATGGCAATGCCATAACTATTTTGCCATTTTAACACAATATATAAAAATAATATGTCTTTACGGTCTTTACATATAAAAATTTTTATACAATAATTATATAATCAATCCCAATATTATAAATTGCTTTAAAATATAGATTATATATATATATAGATAATATCCATCTAAATTTCTATTTCCATAACAATTACCCTATAAATAGATAAAAATCCCATATTAATAATTATACTATATTCCTTAATATCCCAATATTATACCTTTCAAATTTCATATATAATTATATTTAATTAATTTTTTTAAGATCAATTTTAATTCAATAAATTCAATATTATAATCCAATTCCACGATTAAAATACATAACAAAAAAATTAAATAATCAATATCAAAAAAGACACTTAATAATAAATATCCTATCATTCATCCATATAATAAATAATATCTATCGTCCAAATTAATATATAAAAAATATCCCAATTATCTATCTCCCCAAATTAACCCCCCAAAAAAATATCCACCAACGATTCTACCGGAAATTTGCCTTATATTCCTATTCCAAAAATATGTATTCGATAATTCTTTCGCACATATATATTGTCGCAATTTTTATTACGTTTTTCTTTGTTTTTTTGAATATTTTAAAAAATATAATCATCTAATTCCATATTCCTTATATAAATTTTAAGTTAATTCCCATATATATAATTTTATTTGTTAATATTTTATTAATAATAATATATTAATATCAATAATTTGTTATTTTTTCTTTTAATTTATGGATTTTTATTGATGTCATTTATGTTGTTCCAGTCAACCTGGCTCAATGACCCGAAGTTGACTCGACGCTGCAGATCTTCAATCTCTGGAAATCACAAAGTTTTTGAGTGCGTCGGCACATGGGGCCGGTACTCAGTTGACCCAGTTGAACCAATTGACCCAGTGGTAGAAGAAAAAGCAACAGCAGTAGTAGTAGTGATAGTAGTGGTGGTGGATCCACTTGATCCGGTTGAACCCAGCTGACCCAGTTGAACCCAATTTTGCTTGAATATGCTTGACGTACCTGGGAGGTCGTTCGCTACATGGTGGACCAGGGCTCCAGGTTGAACGACCCATCCCCTAGAAGAAATATCCCCGCCTGTACCTGGCCGCACTTTGCGTCTCAGATCTGCAAAGCCGCTGGCGCCGTTCGCCAACGTGTTGACGAAGCTCTCCACGTCCAAATGAACGACCTGTGCCAACGGATGTCTGCATGAACCGAGGGTGATGTGAGACCTGAAGCAATTCTTTCAGTGGCATGCCGAAGAAACCAACAAATCTGTGTGACTTTGCATCTGCATCTGTGTCCATCGTTCAGGCATCCAAGCTTAAGGCCAAGAACACGCAAAGCCCTCGCCTTGAACGGGGGCTCCAATTTCTGAATGGATTCCTGTCCGAGTCGCGACCACGGTTTTATGGTTTTGCGCCAATATGTTATGTGGGGAGATGGCATGGGCCGCTGGGTCAATCCATGCTGTGCTGCGCCACCATCTGGTCGGCTGAGTAAGACACGACACCTTGCGACACCACACACTTCACCTCGAGCTCTGCTCGTTTTTTGCTGGGGCCCACCATGGACACCTCGGGCCAAACTCGCAACAATAGCTGGTTCATGGGTGCTAGATGGTGCCACATGGTGGCCACCTAATCGTTCATGGGTGTGCTGGCGTTTTACATCTGTTTGGGTATATGGTTGATATTTGTTTGTTGTTCGTTTGTTTGATGACGTGCATCTTCATGGATGCAGGAAAGCAACAGGTGCCACTTGGTGGCAGCTGCCGGGTTTCATCATCTTGCTGGCCAAGCAGCTGTTCGACCGCTGCTTCCTGTAAAAAGAGGGGCGATGTGCTTCTGCATGGCAGCTCTCACAGAATCCTGCCAATCTGAAAGGTCTGGTGTTCACAGTTCGCAACTAATGGGACTAATGGCTTCCAAAGGCTTGTGACAGTAGGACCTAGCAGCTTCAGTGTTACCATTCATGAGAGAGGGCGAGGTGCACACATGGGACCTGCACCAGGAACCAAGTGAACTCTGTCGAACTTTTATGTGCAAAACTTGCTCTGTGCGTCACTGTCTTCTTCAGCGCCTCGATTCTTGACTGACTCCTCAGTTAGGATGTTGGTAATGCGTCTTCTTTCATCTAATTGAACAGCCACATTGGTGGGCTGTCAGCTGGTTTTGAGAATGATTGATGATTCTTGACCCACACATGGACATAAGGTCACTCCCATTCGACAGGGACAAACCGACAAACCCTGGCGGATTCCCATCAGTCTAAAACCGATTGAGAGACTGAGAAGAATGAGGGAGTTTGTGGAGGTGTCTCAACCTCTTGATGCAACTCCTTGCCAAACAAATGTGGGGTTGCAAAAAGAAAAAGTTAATTCAGTTTGATGACTTTTGCGGCACCCAAAGCGCTGCCTCTGTGACTCTCTGCACCGCACGCAAGAGCCATTGCAATTGATCTGGTGGCGATCGGGTTAGCCTGATGCATCGAAATGCGAGATGGCACTTGGAGTTTGAGCGCTCCACACTCCACAGTTGAAAAAGATTTTCTATTGACTGCCATCAACCTTTAAACAAAGCCTCCTTAAACACTCCACACTTCAAAGCTTCCTTAAACATCCAGTTGCCGTGAAACATGTTGGATACCACCACCGCCACCACCACCAGCAGCAGCAGCATCATCATCATCCCCGTTCTCCCACTTCCACAAATGAGGTCATTTCTGGCCGTTAGACCGTTAGACCAGCCGATTCTGTCACGCAAGACCTTCAGCCAGGCGGCATCATTGAGAAGGCCTCGCCCATCGCACCTGGCGCGCATCACTTCTTACACACAGCGAAGGCGTTGCCCAGCGAAAGCGTGTCGGACACTCTCGGAGTTGCAAATGTTTCTGGAATGCGCCCCAGCCAAAATGGGCAAGAAGAGGCCCAAATGACAGCGGGATGACAGCAGGTTCAAGTCCTGCGATTCAACAACAGTTCTTTGTCAGGATATTCGGAACACCTCTCAACCGCCTCCTTCTGATCACAGTGGTGTGGCATTCATCATGTCTCGAACGACCAAAAGTATGGTCAAACACAGAAAAGTCTAGCGCAGGATGTCACCAAACTACATGGCAGGCTCTGCCCAATCGCAAATGCAAGGAGTATAAGGACCCTAGTCTCCGGCGTCTCAACACGGGGCTTGCTTCTCGCAAATCCACTTGGGTTTTCCATGTTTTTCCACCCTGATCAGACTAGCGTGAAGGGAGCCTGTTCCTTGATAGCACAGTGTGGTTTTCTGTCAAACCGTCAAACCTCTCCCCCCCCCGTCTACCTGGCACAGTGTCGACCGGCTCGATCAATCCAAACAGCACTCCGCCTGGGTCGGACGACGCAGGCGGAGTACACACTTCGCTTCTTTGGTCGACAGTGGTTTCAATGCTTTTGGATGATGGCTTCGGCCTACGCTTTCGGCTGGTCTTTTTCAATTCACTGGAGCATATCCCAAGCTTACACTCATCAAAATCTGTGAATTATCGCATATGGTCGCCCATGGGCGATGTCGCCTATCAGGCGGTGCATCACCCATCGTCTGTCCCTCAAGCATCTGTCCCTCAAAGAGGACATCGCATCAACAGCATCGTCTTTGTCAAATCCATTGTGATAAAATTCACTGGAGCTCCCCACTTTGTGCTGCTTCCAGAGCGTAAGGGTCAAGGCCTTCCTCATCCTCATCTTCGCCCTCGCCTTCATCTGCCATGGGTGCATCAGAGCCTGCGAGTCTGCAAGGACCACCCCCAAAAGGCCTGCTAGATCAGCTAGCTAATGCATCCTGAAGCTTAATCACATCTTTAATCACATCTGATAGCCGCACTTTCCATCAGATCTTCCGGTAGACTATCCTTTCTCTCTCACTTTCTCTCTAGATCAAGTTCCGTGATCATCCTCTTGCAGCTATGAAGAAGAACACTCACGCTCACACATGTCCGTACCAAAGAAGCTCCAACATGAACAGCTGCAACTGCTGCAGCGCAGCTCCAACTCTGCGCCTTCGGAGCACAACTGCTCGATGATGGCGCCCGCAGCTTCGTAGGCGGCCACGGGGTTCGTGGCCTACGTGGACGGCCATCCCGGCTCGGGGGCACGAGGAGTGCGGAACGAAGAGTGCGGGTGCCAACCATCAGCGGAACGCGTTTTCTTGGGCCAACGGTTTGTTTAACGTCTGGACCTTGTAGAGCGAGAATGTCAGCTTTCCAGCTTCCAAGTCATGGTTGATACCATAACTGTACCTCAAGGCCGATGGTCATGGAGGCTCTAATTGAACAAAGTCATGTTGGGCACCATGTGGCGGCAGTCAGTCTCTAGCTCAAAGTGCTCGGCTTGTTGGAATTGTGATGAGAATCCTGTGAGAAGTATAGTGGATTGAGAGTAGGTGGCACGATCCCCAAAGGTGGGTGACATGGATCCATATGGATCCCCATCTGTCTAAGTCATCTTGGGGTGCCAGTGCCATCAACTCTAAAACCATTGTAAATACCATCAACTCGGCTCCCTGCGCATGACCTTTGCCGCGGATCTTCCGCCAAAATGGTCCCTCCAAGGCTGTGATGTATTCGATGGCCACCTCAGAATCTAGAGCTGCCCAGCACCACCAAATGTCTCAGAATGGGAGGGTAAACAAACATGTAAACATATGAATCATATGGCATGAAATGACCGCATGCTGAGCAATTCAGGTAGAGAGTATAAGAATCCTTCCTTCAAACATGGGGGATGCCTCTGTGTGGTGGGCATTTCCACGCTGAATTCTTCGGAAATCGGGCGAGCTGGTTCTCTTCTCTCGTCAAACGCGTCGGCTGGTAAGCCAAGCTGCCAGCAAAGGAGCAAGTTCTGGTGATCTGGGGTCTGTGAATGAATCACATTGGACCAGCCAGTAATTCGATTCCTGTGCGTTCACGGCACGACACGTCTCCCCCCATCGCCCACGCGGGTCGATCGGTGCTCCTCGGCGGTGCTGGAGAGGAAGCAGCCGTAAGTGGACCTGTCGCAACACATCCAACAGCGGAACCCGAACTGCTGATGTTGATTGAGCCATCCGTTCTTTGGGGTTTCAATCATGACTCATGACGTACGAGTGTGGTACGACTCTAAAAAGCCCAAGGCGATGTTTCACGCCCTGGATCGCTGGTTACCAATCGCCGGTCTACTGGATCGTGGGTACGAGATGAGGTTACATGGCCTGTATCAAAATGTATCTGACAATATCTGACATACAATGTGTGTAAGCATGTGTAAGCATGTTGTTGAAAGACACGCGAAAAGGACGGACGAAAACATGTGCAGTGCGATGAAGTTAATGAACGTCTGGATCAGTAGGCCAGTGATTCGTGATCTAGTAGATGACGGGGAACTCTAGGAATGAATAACTGAATACAGTTCTTGAACGCTGGACCAAAGGTATAATATACATGCCAAAGGTAAATTGCAAGAGTGTGTACGATGAGGTGGATCTTGGTCATTAGCGGCGTTTGTGCCATAAATCATCAATCCCATCAAACACATATTTTTTTGGCCAAATCCCTGGTCAATTCTTTCGATGGACACCTTCATCCACCCGATCTTTCCACCCCTTCGGCGGAACATAAGCGTCCCCACCCCTCGGGCGGCCGCAAGGCGTCCGCGGCATAGAGCTCCCGACGAAGGGCGGGCAGTGGGGTCGCTGGCGCGCTTTTGTAGCCTCCGCCGCCTTGGCCATTGGGGGATGAGGATGGGATCTCATTGAGGATGGGGCGGTGAGGCCGTCGCCCAGGTCGAGGACTTCAAAGACATATAGTTATATGTCCGGTACTGATGCGCCGTGATCTCTTCTTGTCCAACTGTGTCGCGATGTTGGACATGAAAAGGATTGAAGGTATGTTGATGCATGTGGTCATGCCTGCGCCGTTTTATTAACACTGCTGCGCAAGGACCGAAACTTCCCCACCTGCAGCCATGAAGGGTTGGTGGCACCACGGCTTGAAGATTCCAGTCTCCAAAGCTGCAATGTCTCCTGAAACATACGCCTGAGCCAGCGCAGCCCGCACAGCCCGCTGCAAAAAACATTCAGTCAAATCCTGGGTTGAGCATTTCAAGTGCCAGCTTACTGAAGGCACAAATGCATCCGATGAATGGTTAAGTAAACTTGTGCAACCGGCACCCAATACTAGTTACTTCGTAGCAAAATCGTTTGTATTCAACACATTCAAATTTGGCACACTCATCCAGCATGTTTCTTCACCCCAACATCCTTTCTGAAGACTTTTCCCCTTCCAAGGCACCAGCGCACCAGGCGCCAATAGCGCCGTCCGCACCCCAGCGAGCTCGCTCGCGCACGCGCCCAAGGGCGCAGCGTTTCCTGCGTCCTCCAAGCCCTGCGAGGTCCGGTGCGGCGGTTTTTGGGGCACGGCACCGCTCGACTCGAGGGCTTGAGGACAAAAACACTACGAAAACCAATCCTTTGAACGTGTACCAAAGATCTTCAGACCACTCAAGACCACTCACGATGTTCATAGCCTGAAGCTGTTCGAAACAGCTGTTACCAACCTCTTGACCGGACCAAACTTCCCAAGCCCAAACTGCAACATGGCTATATCAAGAAAAACATATGTTACTAATTCTTCCCAACAAATGTAGCAACTTCCCAAGAACAGCATCTGTTACTACATCTGTTATGAAGGATCGCCAACGCCAACACAGCTGACCACCCCCACGCAGCAGCTCTCAATGCACTGCGCCTTCAGCAGTTTCTCCACCCGGAAGACGTTGAAGGCGCCATGTGCACAGCTGTCGCTGTAGTCGAAGGCCGACATGGCCAAGCGCATGAGGCCCTGACTGTGAAGAATGACGGTGGGACCGTCATGGAACTTATCATGGCATATCATGCAAAAGGATATGCAGTTGACTGCCAACCTCTGAATGTCTGTGCCGGACTGGAAAACCATTGGCGGGACAGCTGCTCAAATGAACAAGTGGAAGGCACGGCTTCAGATCGCTACGTCTCGTGGTTTCGCGGTCCGGAGCTGCGCCTTGCCGTTGCGCTTGCTGTTGGGGACGTCGTTGAGCATCCGTTTCAGGGCGACTTGTAGCCGGTCCACCGAGAACCTCAAGTGAACCATGGCAATTCTTTAGGGCGTGGGCGTGGGTGGCCTCTTTATTTGGCATGTCCGTTGGGGAGGCCCAGCCATATTGGAACCATTTACGAACTTCTCCAGCTCAACTTTTCACTGCTCCATCTGAGATCTAAGGCCCGATAACGCCCACACCATGGATCAATGTGAAACTACACAACTATTCTCAGGACGCCGTCTTAAATACATGTGAGCTGATCTTTCTTGGCAAAGGTAAGATGGCCTTTTGATTTGTTTGCTTCACATGCAGCTCCTCTGTCGAAAAAAGAACCTCTGCCTTGCAGCCTCATGGCGGTGGTGACCGGCGATGATTCAATCTGTCCAAGTTGGTCTTACAGAAGGCCAAAAACCCGGCTGAAAACGAACGAAGAAGAACACATACTTTTGGAGTCTCCTCATTTTCCATCATTTTCTCTTCCTTGATGGAGGGTCAGCACCCAGGTCGCTCGACTTGGCTACGCTGCTAAAGACATGGACAAATTGGAACATTGGAACACTGAGCTTCAAACAAGCAAATGCCTGAAAGATTCTGGTTTTGGACTTAGAATGGCTTAGAGTTAGATAATGTGCTACATGCCAAAGGCATTAGCAAATGCCTTTTCACCAAAGCGCTTCCTTAGAACGGCTTAGGCCTCAAACGATGCCTAAGCCCCCACCACACACCACCATCTTTTGTTTTCCGCACCAATCATCGACCCGTTCTCCAATCGACCTGGTGTTGCTGATCCTGGCCGCCACGGGGCTCAACATCGGCCAGAAGACGAGCAATGAGCCAGGGTGCTTTCTCATACTGTGCTCGCTCCACCTGACGCGGTGGCTCCGCGGAGACCGAGCGGCGGGATTTCCACATGACGCGGTGGCGGTCTATTTGTGCTCTATCACTATCTGAGATTCTTGAGGTAACTCAGGGGGTTGACAATGGGTTATTGACATCAAACGATGCTAGTCTTGATTTCCTTTGGTGTAGACTTGCCTACAGCATATGGAAGTGCTCAAGAAACAATTGCAAAAACAATAGCCTTTATGGCACGATGGCCTTTGTGACTTCAGAAAGAATGCAATGGCTGCTAAAAGGCCTTGTTCAAACATAGTGCACATTGTCTACTGACTGTTACAGGGTAATTCAGGACAAACTCAAGATATATACCGGTTTCTTTTCACATGTTCAGTCGCTCTAATATAACATAATTCCTTGCTATGAACAATTAAGGATGCTTCTCGTGATGCCCATCCACCTCATCATACCTGATCCAGTGCCCTGGACAATGTACGGTTTGTGGGAAACCCGGGATCCAATGAAGTGCCGATTTCGACATCCTCGAAAGACTGGAGAAATCCATGAGTTCATCGCTTGAACATCGAAAAGGCTGTCTAAGCATGGAGCCGTTCTCATGAACCGCTACAGGAAACCTCTGACAACGAAACAACTTCCCCAAAACTCATGACAAACACACCTGGACCCCAAAACTCTAAACCCTGGTCACATGGACATCTCCCCGCAGAGATTCGGCGCTGTAAAGGAAGAGTTGGTCCTTCCAACTCCATTTGGTGCTGTTTTAGGCAGGCCTTCATGGAGATGTGCAGCATGTTGGCCGCGGCCCCGGCACGAAAGCGACCTCCACCGACGCCCACGTTGAAACTCCGGTGCACGACCGTGTCCTGAGCGCCAACGAGCTCCGGTCCCGTCCGGAGTGAAGAGTTCTTAAGCTATTTCTTGCCAATTGTACCAGTGCTGGCATCTACTTGAAGTACTTGGGACCAGCGACTAGCTTTGACTGATTTTATGGCATGTTGATGTATTTTGGCTACTATGTATAAACCTCCAAAATGCGAACGGATGGAAAGGTGTGCCCTGGCCCCGTTCTAGCCCTTAGTTCAACATGAAGCTCGCGCGCTAAAGCCCCTTTTTACCTGGTTGGGCACTTGAGCCAAATGTATATGGCATGTACCTATATAGCAACTATACTGGGACCTCATCCCTATTGACACCCCCCACATCCGTGCTTCGACGGGGAAGGGAGATGAGTGGATGTAAAAACCGGAGAACGAATCAAGTTCTCAAAAGTGTATTGGAGGTCAACCAGTATGTCCTATTGAATCGAATTGGCAAAAGATCTTGCATTTGCTTGAAAGTCGGATCAAACAGGTAATGGAGCTACAAGCGGAAAACGTGCACCTACCTATGGTGTCATGTGATTACCAGCGGCGTGAAACGCAATCCTATCTCACTCCCATGATGCCAAAATGGTCATCATGAATTACCCAAGATCCCTCAGTACATGAAGTACCGGAAGTGGCATGTCGGTATGACCCCAATGCTCAGCCATTCGTGAGTTGTCGCATGTAGTCAGCTCCGACAAAGCCAATGTAGTCCTTGATGAGCTCAACGTTCCTCGGATTTCCCGCTCGGATCTGATCCTCGAAGAGCTTCAACTGTTGTGCTTGGATATCGGATACCTCTATGCCATAGTAGCGGCACGCAACGAGGATCTCCTTCGTGGCATTCTTCCGCTCCGACTTGACGGCGGGGCTAATGTCGATGAATTTGTATGGAGCGGCACTTTCGTCATCTGGTTTCTGGTAGTAGCTATATCGGCTCGCTCCGAAGGTCTTCCTGATCAAGCGTCTGATGAAATTCGAGATGAATGCCAGCTTCTCGATGATCTCTTCCTGGGTCTCAGACCTTCGAGCCTTCGGATCACTCATGTTACGCCGAGTGCTGCCGACCTCTTTGAGATACTTGTGGCTGAGCCCGCAGCGGATTGCAGTGACCATCATCGGGTGAACAACGTGGGCGTGGAACTCATAAATCTGCCACGCTTCTGTTGCAAACGTGTCGTTGGTCCATTTGCTCATGCCTACGACTTCGGCTCTCTGGAGACGTCTTGGAAACCCAGTATCCGGATCATTCGGTACTAATGGCCATCTATTGTATGGAGTGTCATGCCGCTGCCCCTCGTCGAACCTTCGCAGTACGTCTTCACGACTCTCAAAGCAGTTGATGTCGAACGTCGCGTTGGCCAAGCTCTTGATCAACTTCATCAACTTCAGATCAAACTGCTGTGTGACCGCAAAGTTGTGGTCGATGGGGATCGCAGCTTCTTGTGGCAATTCGTCAATCGCGAAGGGGAAAGGCTGCGGAAGTTCATTCCCGTATCCATCTTGAGGGACCTCCCGATATTCGGGTTCGCCTTCAGCTTCGTCCGGTCGTTCCTTCAAGATGATAGGAACTTCCCCCTCTTCCTCTCCTTCGGATTCCTCGACCTCAATGACCTCTTCGGCTGTCTTGCGTGCATTCTTGATGACTTCGTCGATGTTTGCACCTGCAGCAGAGGTTGCTTCACCGGAAGAACTGGCTGGGACATCTCTCGGAGGTGATCGTTGATTGCGGTCTCTTGTATCCTTGGGTACCACATGCGTGAGTTTCCCATTCGCGATCAAAACCGCTACGCAGTGCGGACATACCGTCAACCGCACATCGACTTCACCAAGGCAGTTAGGACACGGTCTTGAGTCATAGTCTTTCATTGCCCGGCGGTACACGATCTCCTCAAAGATTTCCTGCCACTCGGTGCTATCATATTCTGGATATACGCCACTCTCCTCGATCATGCCCAATAGTTTCGAGATCTTGGCGTCGTCCTCGGAATAGGTATCGTCCTGAACTTCAACCGCTAAACTCTCAAGCTTCTGAAAGCGTGGGATCATGATCGGGTTTCCGTATTTGGACTCCAGAACAAGGTAGCTTCCGGGGTCGGGTTCTCTATTGAGTAACCTGATCCATTCGATCTCCTCAGGCTGTCCGGGTTCCGCATTGTCGCATTGCAACCATGCCCCTTTAACCTCATCGAAGGGAACGACGTTCTCGACCAATAGAGAGCCAGTCGCTGAGATGAGAAGTCCGTACTCCTGCAGCTTCGACACCGGAATGTAGAGAACCACAGGGCGATCGCTCAATGCGACCTTACGACCCAGCCAAGGTTTTCCCTTGTAGCCCTGCTCCCAGGCCCATGGCGGAAAACATGTGAAGTGGATAGAATCCCTTCCCGATGAACCGAGACCTCCTGGCACTAGCCCTCGTCGCATGATTGAAGTCAGCGCTCCAAGATTGGTAGCGTGATATGCAGTCACCATAGATAGGGCCATGTCGTTGGTCATCCTCGATCCAATGTGGTCAATGTTGATGGTGACGTCATAACCTCCGCCGTCCGATGAGTGTGCTGAGGTTGCTCTTACGGCCACGGGAAAGCACCATCCATCGCTGTGGTGGAGTCTTCCTTTAGAGATTCCCATGTCCTTGAGCTCGTCAATCCACCCCTTCTCCATCGGGTCATCAGGGTCATTGAGTTCATCAGGGTGAACGCGGACCGCCAGCATTTGGAATCTGATCCTCTTGGTTATGCGGAAACACTCATAGTTCTGGTCGAAGAACTTCTCCAAACGCGCCTTCTTGGTCACGGTATCTATGTTGCCGTAGTGATAACCGTCTTCCCAAACTGCATTATCACCTAACAGGTCCTCCCACGACACCCATGCGCCCTCATCGCATTTGATTGGTGTGAGTCTTCCACCTGTCCTGAACTGGCGTCCAATTCGATGTCTCAACTTCGCTCCCAATCGACGACTCAGGGCTTGGCTCGCTTGGCTGTATTCAGGCACTCGACTGTATGTAGTCGGGTACTTGTGGTTGCCGTAGTCGGAGCTCGTTGCAGCGAAAGTGACTCCGTTGATCGGTACTAGTTCAACTTTCCCGACCATCGTCATGGGGTCGATCGGCTTGTATCCCTTCTCCCTCCGTGTCGGTAGGGGATAGAAGTGATGACATGCCTTTGGTGTGAGGGAGCTGGAGTGCACGAACGCCTTCTCTACGAACTCGTACACCACCCTCATATCCCTAGGGCCCACCTCCGCAAGCTTCCGCCCATTGTAGGAATGTGTCCCTCCTTCGACTCCATCAGCACTCTCGATCAAGGTGAACCCGTCATGGTCGAACATTGTCACGACTCTTGCTTTCAACATCTCTTTTCGCCTGAACTCGCTGTCGACCTTCCTATCTGGAGTAGGCGATGCTCTCTGCTTCTTCTTCTTAGGCTCCTCGGTTGAATGTCCAGATGGTACATCGTCGGGCGCAACCTCTCCCTTCACTCTCTTCTTCCAATCATTCAACACTGAGATGACTGTAGGTGAAGATGAAGGTTTCTTCTCACAGTTGAGAGTTGTGTGTCCCGACTTCATGCAGTGGATGCAGAATTCTGCTTGCCCGATCTTCTCCTCGAATTCGTCGATGGCTAGCAGTATTGATGTCTTCGGGTCGGACATGTCAACGTCTTGCTCCTCCTTCTCCTGTTCAAATTCAGTCTCCATATCGGCACCTTCGGCCTCGGGCTGGCCAGTAGCCTCTGCTCCCTGTTCTGGCTCTTTCCCAATTTCGAAGAAGTGGTCGATGTCGAATTCAGGAGGCGGCATGGCCCTCATGCGAACGAGAATCAGTGCCACGTTTGCCGCCTCTTCAGAGTGCGGGTCCAAGGTCCTGATCGTCGATCGCTTTCGGTTCTCATACGTTGTCCTGTCGTACAGCGATGCAGTGACGCGCTTGATAGATTCTTCTAATCCCGTCCTCAAAGCTTCGATGTCACCCCATCCCTCGAACAGGTGCTTGAAGAGTTGAGCAATTTCGAGCATGCCCAGCAGCGCTTCCACCATGTCACCTACCCGTTCCTCTGTGGGATCATCTCCGAATATAGTGCGGAATACATCGGGCTCCAGTATGGTCTTGAGGTATTTGGTGTAGCACACGTTACCAAGGTCATAGGATCCCTGGTAGTACTTGACGCTGCCGACTGTCTGCTTTTCCACATGGATGCTGGGTCCTCTCCTCGTTTTGAAGAAGTTCTCCGTCATTGTTGATGACAGCCTGATCCCCCCGAAGAACGAGATCTCTTTCTGGAAGCCTGGATTCTCGTTGAAGATGATCATCGCCTCGTGCAAGAATTTCATCAAGTCTACGTGCGGGTTCATCTCGGAGATCATGACAGTGGGAGAAGATACCGTTTGTCCCATGCCGAAGTTATGAAGCATCCGAGCACATGCATGGAATCGCTTCTGGACGTAGTCTTCTGCGGACATCCCACGGCACCTATTTGCTGCTCCGTTGATGCATTCTGCATAGCAATCGTCTTTCTGATCGGAGTCTATGGGATTGCAGACCAAACAGAAATCGCAGCAAATTTCCTCACCCTCCTTGAAGTCATCAATGACGTACCACCTTTGAGTCCTCGAGTATACTGGTTCTGGCTGAAGGACTCCCCAGTACTCATCCATCCATGGCATCTTGTTCTCTCTCCTTACCTTCTCCCTCTTCCTTCGCTCAGTTTCATTCTCGCCTGGAGGCTCCGCAGTGGATTGATATGCATGGCTTCCTCTCACGGACTCTCCGAACAAGTATTGATACAGCCTCTCTTTGTCCTGCAACACGTGTTCCAAGTTGGGATCATGGAGGCTATTCGCTTCAGTCAAGGGATCCGGTGCCATAAAACAAGAAGCGAGCATCTTTTCTCTGAACAAGTACTTTTCCATGACAGCGTCGACCAAAGAGGTTCCAGACTTCATAGAGTAGGGGTGACCGCTCCCGGCGACCGAAATGGCTCGCCAGAATCTGTCCGACGTTGTGGACATCATGCCATTCAGCGACAGCTCGTCCTTGATCGTGTTGGCAATCTTACCGAACGAACCGACGGCATGGTGAAACTCCACGTCTGCGCAAATCCTCACGAAGGTAGGTAGTTGGCAGCATGCGTCGAGCTTGATGATCACATCCCTGAGTCTTGGAACGAAGTCCGTGGGAACAATCACCGTCTTGTATGTCCCCTTCTCGCCCGCAGTCACTAGGTGGCTCAATGACAGCCACACATGGATGGAGGTGGGCTCATGGCGTTTGACATCGTCAATTCGATCACGAACGAAGTCGATGAAGCCATATGAATCCGTCACCACTCCCTTCTTGTACTCAGGCGTACATGACATGTTGATGACCTTATCCCATCCAAGTGACAATAAGCTCTGGGCGAACACTGTCTGTTTCCCGGAATTCGATTTGGTGATGTACTCGAAATCGGACATCAAAACCACCTTACTGGTCTTCATGGCGCCGATGAACTCACAGTGCACACTCCCACCGTCAATGGTGCGAGTCGCTGGCTGACACGTGACACTTGGGATGAAGCCCTTCAAGGTCTCGCGCATCCTCAACTCCAATTCCGCCTCATCAGCCACCTTGGCTTCCATTGGGTAGCAAAGGTTGTATAGCGTTCTCGGAGATGGTATCCCTCCAGCAAGTGACACTTGTGTTGAGTCGTAGATATTGGCATATTGAGCGAACCAATGTGCGTCTTCTTTGTAATAGTTCCGATTGATCACCGTCTCTTGGTACTCCCCATGCCAAAACATCAAATACGACGTCAACCTTCGTAAGTACTGCAACCATGTCATCTGTCCGTTAACGGTACAGGGACCTTCTACGATGTGCCCGGATGGCACCTGATTGGCGCTGACCATCGCGTAGACCTTCATGTCCCGCGAAAAATAGTCTCTCCCAAACATGTAGTGCTTGTCCGACCCCATCGGAAACGGCATTCTAAACCACGTGTTGGCTGTGACGTCCCCTGATGCCGCACCGGTGGATTCTGACCCACCTGTCCTTCCCCACCGCTTGGAGGACGCCGGCCCGTGTCCAGTTGAACTGTCGGAAGGACGCTCCGCAAAGTTCTGCTGTTCAAACGTCGACGACGGTGGAGGAGGCCTTGGTGCTCGAGGCATTGGTTTGGCCTTCGGTCTAGCATAGTCACCGTAGATATGAAGCGGCGGGCACCACTGTGGTTTATGAGCAACGTCAGGGGGCTCAGGACCTTCACTCTCCACCATGTCCCAAAATGGTAGCGAGGGGATGATTTTGTCCTCAATTTTCTTCTTCAACTCCTCGATGTAGTCGGTGTAAGATTTGAAGGCGCTGCTCCGTCGGTTGTACTCATTTTGCCTTCCGCTCTCCGCCGCAGCCGCGTTGTACTGAACTCGAAACATTGTGGGTTCAACCGGGATCCACTCATTGATCATCGGCATGATCTTTTCCCTCATGAATCTGAGCTCTTCTGGTATTATCATGGCTATCGGAGGCTTGCAGTTGTCAAGGTATTGTACCATTACGCTCATGGAGCCTAGGAAGGTCTCCATATGATTCTGAGCCGCTGACCTGTATTTGGGCAGCCCTCTCCTCCTGGCAACCAGGTCCTCGAGCACATCGATCACGTGGATCTTGTCGGTCGTGTTGTCCGTGTTGTGGACCCTTATTGCCAGTGCCATGTTGCGGACCTCTCTGTTCACCGTGTCTATCAGCTCTTTCACCTTCCCTTTCGCGTTCCGATTGGTGAGTTTGTCAGATGTGTGATAGAAGATCGAGCTGAAGATCGTGTAGTAACTCTCGAGGCGGGTGGCATAGACGTGGTCCGACGGATCCGCTGCTTCACGCATGTTCATGCTCTCATTGGCCGACCCGGACAGGTTCCTCCATTGTTGGTAGGCAACCATAGTGTCAACGAGTCTGCCGTTGTTGATGAAGTCGCGGACGTCGTCCCATAAGTCATCGATCACCCCAATCTCCTCAGGCTCCACGAGGTAGCGAGAAAGGTTACTGAAAACCCCACTCGCATCGTTCCCGAAGCGCCCCTTGATGGTGGTCATGGATAGCTTATAGCGCCTTGCCAAGTCGCCAGTCTTCTCTTTCTTCTCTTCCTCGTTCATGTAACCTACTAGCTTCTTCAGTGAAGCGGTCAAGAATCTGGTGTCATCGGATTTTGTCCTGGACATTGCATAGTTGATGGATAACGGGACGAGCGGAGGAATGCCGACGGCAATCCATGCTTCAACCACATCCAACCCATGCGTACTCCTTGACATCCTTGGAGGTAGGGTGATCTGCCCACTCTCCTTCATCTCAACCAGGCCATCGAGGATCTTGATGATGAAAGTCGGGTAGCCGCTCGTGTTGCCGCTGTAGTTCATGACACCACCAACAGAAGCCATAGCCACGTCGCTGAAGCGTACGGGTGAAGCAATGCTGTGGTCACACGAACAAACGTAACATGCCTGATAATTATGACCGCCATGTGGTTCGGTTCGTCGTGCGTGTGATGCTTGTGTCCCATGTTCATCACGTGTGTATACAGTCTCGTTTGATGTTGCATCACACATTGATCGTTCATTGAAGGAACTACCCAAGGCTCGAATCATAAGGCACGGAACGGCAAGCATCATCTTCCCAGACTTCCGGAATGCAGCGATTCTCTTGGTCACGGTCTTCAGGATGATGCCGACTATCTTCTTATTATATAATTGGGTGGTCTTAGTGTATTTACCTGCACAATCTCTATGACTATGGCTCTTGTCACATGTCCTACTGAGCTGGCTGCCAAACTCAAGATTCCATGATACAATCTTCCAAGGCTTCTTGATGAGTTTCTTGTCGGAATGCGAATCATTGAACTCAGCGCCTAACCCGTACATACATCCATCAAACACATGACAGTCGCAATCAGTGCCACTCAACAAATGTTGAACCCTTTGATCTTTCCAGTAGGCACAGTATCTTGGTAGTTCAAACAGTGCGGCGGCTCCGATTCTCAAAACACGAACCATAACGGTTTCAAAACGTTCCCAAAGGTCCCAGTATAGTGCTCGCTTAAGCTCTATAGATTTAGCTATCGCGTCGTTGACTTTAGCGTTGTATCTCGACCATGCTGATCCGCCTGTGCAGGGTCCCGCAAACATTACTGCATCCTTCTCCGAACGTACTGCCGCAAGCGCGCGTGCAATTCCGTATGGTGAAGTGAGGTCGTCGCTTTGAGATACGGTGACGATGGTGCAGTCGTGCTTCGCCGCTAAGTGGGTGAAGTGATTGCATTCCTCTGAACACAGTAGGATGAATGCGGGTTCTTTACCTATATCGTACAGGTCGATTACCATTTGCTCGTCGCGGGCGGCTAGGTTGTGATCTTCTTCGCACAGCACGAACTGGTATCGATATGCAATTCTCCCATCATGTCGTCTCAAGTTGACATCAACTACTCTGTACTCTCTACTCTCCTCGTTCTTGGCTTTGCTAACGGAGACAAACGTTGGGACAATGATATCCTTCAATGGGATCGTTTTCATACGCTTTGGAGTGCTGCACAACGCTATCGCAGCCGGTTTAGCTTCCTCGTTTTCCGATTCAGCGTTGTTTCCCCTAAGGGTGAACACAGTCTTGCCTGTCCATCGGAGGTGCGTTTTGGTATGCGTACCTCTACCTGAGTGTCGCCAATAGTCCTTGACACAATCCTCAAAATCTGATGACTCGAGGTGACTTCCTTGACGGTAAGTCATCCTGTCGTCTTTGATCCGTGACATGTCGACTGGACAAGATGGCGCGTCACTCGGGCAGAACGCCTTTCTCCTAGGAGACGAGTGTATTCTTGTTAACGTCTTAGCCTCTTCGTCTACTTCCCAATGATCGTGAACTGAGTGCTCTTGCTCTTCAGGATCCGATACGAAATTGTCGAAAATCATCGAAGACCCCCCAGACCCCCCATTCCCCCCATGCACAAGGCGCGTCAGGGCGTTGAGCACGTGTAAGGCAGAGGTCGAGCAGTGATGAATCGACAAGTACAAGGACGAGTCACGGAGAGTCTGTTGCAACTCGCGACATTGGACAAGCGGACGCAAGCTAAAGAAAAGACGTGGAAGGGTCGCAGCGTCGAAATGACGAGACGCAGGAACGGACGCTTCGGGTAACGGAGAAGACAAAGGATGAAACTGAAAGAACGCACGTTCGACCCAACGGTCAAACCGAACGGGTTCTAAGGTGGGGTCAACCTTATCCTCGATCTGTTGCCATTGCGCGTCCTGCAAGATCCAAGTGCTGCGAAGGTATGCCATATCAGGGGGAGCCCGTGGTGGGCGCAGCCTGTACAGCTTGGGAGTACGAACCATAACGTAGGGGTCGCACCCTGGGATCTCTTGCAGTCCCTCTTTGCTCGAAAGTCCCGGCTGATACAGCTGTGGCGGGACAACCGGAATGGTGGTGTAAGGGTATGTGGGCACCTTACTGTGACGGTCTTTCTGGAGCTGCTTGGCGTAAGACAACCCATCGTGAGTTGGCTTCATCAAGTCGAGCAGTGCTTGGCTGCGCAGACCATCGTCGCTCAGTATATTGATCAGCATGCACGCATGTTTCCATGAGTTGGCATCATCGAATCCTTTAGTATGGATATCGGCAGCCATACGGGCAGTAACCTCATATACGAGCAACAGGTAGTCACGCTTGAACATCTCGTACAACCAAGTGATGGAAATACCATGAGTTCGCTCCATGTGACGCATCGTGGGGTTCCTCCCACTCCGCATAACATTGATCATCGCTTGATTATCGTCATAAAAGACTATCCGTGGTGGTGTCCTCATCAAAGTCTCCCATGCACTGATGCTGGGGATTCCGAGTGTTCTCAATGCGTAGTCCGCCGCGAGCGACAATCTCAGCCTCCGGGGTGGAGTGGCTAACGCATCCTTGACGTTTGCTCCCTCCTGCCAACGGGAAACGAGTTCGCTTGCCTTGGACGTGCATGTGTGCACCGGAAGTCGACTTCAACGATTGACCACATCCTGCGTAGTCCGCATCTGCGAATAGGGCTAACGACAGGTCTGCTTTGGAATCACCGACCCAACCTACCATTTTCTGGTTGGCTGAATGATGCACGTAACACATCAGGTGGTGCAACTTAGCATTGTCGGCAACTGTCCATTTTGTCACATTGCGAGCCAGCACATTGATGGCCCGTAACAAGTCGAAACGCGCTATTCTAGCAGCGTACAACAGTTTCATTAGGAGACTAGCAGCATGAGGCGCTAGGGTACCACGAGGTTGCTCCTTCGTGTCAGACTTGACGTCATCGTCTGTTGACCTGGCCTTGGAAGCTGCCTGGTCAGGCGAGAAGCAAGTACCACACCATGTGCATGTGACAGCAAGTCCCTTTTGGGTACTGCATGGTGCTCTCGATGGATGATCCTTTGTGACATCCGGTAACATCGGCGTTGCAACTTTCTTCAATACTGTATCCTTACCTACTATGTCGAGGTATTTGACTACGCTCATTCTGAGCAGAGCGCTCATATCATATGTCATCGTAGTAACTTTGGAACCATCGGCCAATTCATCTTCGCCTTTCGACAGAACACATCCTAAATACAATCCGACCTCGGTTTCCGGTTCAATGCGCAGCTTGGATCGGAGTAGGTCCCATCCTTTCTTCAAGTTCTTCTTGGGCCCTGCCAACTTCAAGTCGTCCACATATATCACTAACAGCAAGTCTAGCTTTTCGTGGTAATACATCGACGGCCATTCTGGTCCGACGGGTTTGAACTCCAATGCACGTACAGATTCGTCGCAATGTTGCTCCCACATCGTTCCAGAGTCTGGATGTCCGTATAATGCTTTGTTCACACGACACATAGGGCGTTTGAGACCCCTTCTGGTGATCTCCTCTTGCAAGTGCTTGGGCCATGCTTCCCACGGGAGTTCAGCCCAACACGGTACACCGCCCAACAATGCTTGGATATATGCTCGAATGGCGTCTGCCATCTGCACATCGTTACCTTCCAGGCAACCGTAGAAATCGGCCCATCGAGCAGCTTCGAATGTAGCTGGAGAGTTTCCAAGATCTTGGAACAGCGCTGCCTCGAAGTTCTGGTTCTTCACCTGATCTCCGAGTAGAACTCCTCGCCCTTTGAACTTCCTCTTCGGGTCATCGTCAGGCAACTGGTAGTTCTTTTCCACACATATTCCATGTACTCTTGCTAAGTGAACCTCTTCCCCTTTCTTCTTGGATGTTTCCACGATCTCATCGTATTCTCTCAGCCACGACCCGTCGAATGTTTCCTCGTCCCAGAGTCCGCCCCATTCATCCAACATAGATTGCATTGCCTTCTTATTAGATAGGATCTCGGCACGGCTCACAGGTCTTGATACCACAGCGTTGAACAACCTATTGCCCATGAGTTTCGGGCGATGTTGCGTATCACGCACTACACATGGCATCGTCGGAAATGGTTCATCAACTATATCGTTGTCAATGAGGTCACCAGTGGTACAACAACATATCTGACCGTTCCGTGGATTGTAGACGTTTTCCGTCTTCCAAGCCGCCATAGCAAGATTGTCATCGATGTCTTCCCACATGGCACTCTCGTCCCAATCGGTGAGGAATTCTTCATCACTGGGGACACACGTGGACTCGGATGTAAAGGATTTAGGTGACCATGGGTCCTCATCATCATCAGCGTCCCACTCCATAAAGGTAGTAGGCATAGCCAAGCTTGGTCCACCTTCACCCTTCTCTCCCTCGCCCTTGGACTTCTTCTCTTTCTTGGACTTCTTGTCCTTCTTAGTTTTCTCATCCTTCTTATCCTTCTTGTCCTTCTTGGACTTCTTTTCACTACCTCCTCCATCACCCTTCTCGATGTCTTCCAGATCCTTCAAGAGCTCATCAGGTTCTTCGTCCCCCTTTTTATCCGTACTGCTCCCAAGCCCTTTTGCTTTCTTCGACAATCTATCCACGACCCTGTCTACATGCTTCCCGGCCTTCTTAGCTATAGCTCTGTCCTTCACCGATAGCTTCTGCCATTCTTCAGGTGTAAGGTAGTCCTTGGGTCTTGGCGAGTTGTGGAAGAGTCGCCTTCCATCCGATCCCACTCTATATAGACGACCGTCTTTTGCGATCTTGACATGTTCGCCGTCGTTGTTCAAGTAAATCACGTTGTCACCTGGTCGCCCGACGGAGTAGTGATCGGGACCGGAGTAGTCCTCTTTCTTTTTCTCTGCGAGCTCCTCCGTTCTCTCATCCTCGATCGCGTCAATTTCGCTAGCTTTTGACTTCAGATCCCCGTCTGGTGGATCAGGCGCATCATCGTCGTCGTCTTGATCGTCGCTGTCGTCGGGATCGGGTAACTCGGGATTGGTAGGTGCATCTGGAGAACCGGCTCTCTCCTTCAGGACTTTCATTCCTTCGAGAGTGCTGTTCAACCTCTCGTACTCTTTCTTTAAAGGAAATTCAATCCCGTCGTCTTGAAAGATCTTTTCTGTGATGTGAGGAGTAATCAATTTCCTCAGCGGCCTCTCGGCATCATAGCCTAGATTCTGTTGTGCGAAATCGCTTATAGCCCAGACTTTGTATTTCCTCGACCAGTTCATCCCGGTCCCCATAACGTACCCCGCGAAGATGCCAGGTATGCTCTTGGGGTCGAACTTGTGGTCCTGGTCCCTTTCTCTCGCTTCACTAGGTTTGAAGAACACCTTCGCCCCGAGTGGTATCACCATGCCTGGGAATTCGCTTTTGTGTAACTTCAGCCATGCACTGCTGCCATCGCTCAGCTTTTCGATGTTCAACAAATGACTTACGCACTCCACTGCAAATGGCCAAAAACATGGTGGTAGTCCGGCTTCTAGTAGGCACGTCGATGTGGTAAGCATCAGGAACTGATTGTTTCTTTCGGCGAGTGAATTGTTCTGGGGATGTCCTGGAAGCGACTGGTCTAGTGGTATCCGGAGTTCCTTGAGTGCTGCCTCAAATTGTGGCGCATCATCCGAGTAAGCGTTGGTGACCTTTCTCTTACCGATATAGTGCTTCATCGCCTGCACCACTTCGTCACTATTGCTTGCTTTCAAAGGGTAGCCCCATATCACACCAGTGAATCGATCTCGAATCACCAATACATCCTTATCCGGCATGATCCCATCTCTTGCCATCTTCTGAGTGTTCATGAGATCGAAAGTGATAAGGTCACCGAATGCCTTCAATTTCCGTTTGAAAGCTCCCTTGCTAGTCTTATAGTGCTTCATCTTTGCTCTCACACATGACTTGCAGTATGGGTTCTTGTATCGGTGCGTCATCAAGTGCAATATGGATTTCGCCTCGTTCTTCAGCACTCCTGGTTTTGATAGTCTGGCTTCACCGTCAACCACATCGACTTCCAATAGTCCCTCTTCATCTTCACCAATGTCACTCTCCTCTCGTTCAGAATCCGCATCGCCTCCATGTTCGTCGTCTTCGGCTTCTTCAGGTTGGCCATCGAGATCACGATCGATTCTCGGGTCTTCCCCGTCATATCCCTCTTCAGGAGAATATCCGTCATCACCGTGTTCCTCTGGTTCTCCTTCGTCACCTACGACGGCTGGATTGATATCAGATTCATCACCCCGATCTCTCTTGTTATCCTTCTTCTTTCTCCTCCGTCTCCGTGGTTTCTTGGACGGAGGTTCCTCTTGTTGTGTCTCCTGACCTGCTGTGGCTTCGTCTTCACGCTCCACACCTGACAGTATGCGATGAAGTATCGTAGCCAAGCCATCTGGTCTTGGTAAACATCTCCCGTCATCATCGTTCACCTTGATGTAGGGTATGTTGTCATGCACCGATAGCGGAATCTTGTTCGCGTTCTGGTCGATGAGGTATGGCAATTGGTTCGCCGGCCATATGAATGAGTACCCTTGTTCCATGCATCGTTTCCCGATGGAAAAGACTGATGGTGTGCTCTCCAACACGTGTGCCTCGGACTTCATGGGTAGCTCGTCCACATTGATGTCCACCATCTCTGATGTACTAGTTACACCATTCGCCGTCATGAAGCTCACGGATTTGGGTCCTTCCTTGGTGGTAAGGCCCATGGCATTGACTTTCTCTCTTGAGATCAAGTCATGTCCACATCCCGTGTCCATGATGAAGCGTATCGGTGGTCCATCATACCTCTCCACCGCCATGAACATCGTGTCTCCCGGTATCGTGTAGTTGACAGAATCCTTCCTTACTACCTCGCTGGTGTTGAAGTCAGACAGGTCGACGTTCACCTCGATTCCTTCATCTTGAGTGATTTGTATCCATGCCTTGGCAATGTGCTCAGCATAAAATAGCTCCATCATCTTACCTTTGGCATGTGCTACTCGCGCAGCTATATTGTTCACTCTGAGGGCTCTCAACGATGAAATGAGCTCGGTATCCACCTTCTGTACCTCACTCTTCTTCTTCCTGAGGGGACGGGTGTTTAGCTCGTTACCAGGATCACAGGGGAACGTGGTCACATTCGCCTGGTCATCGAATCTGACTTTAAAGCGAAGCGCCAACTCACCTCGTCGTACGTTGGGAAGTGCAGGTTGCATGTCCTCGTCATCACTCTCGATGTCTCCGCAAAGCATGAAGGCTGGCGCAGCCGGCTTGGGCTTGGCTTTGCCTTTAGCCTCTTGTTTCGTAGCGGGAGCAGCGTGATGTTGACGTCGACATTTGTCCCCGAACTTGCACGATCCTTTCTGCCAATTCCAACAGACCTGATCCTTCATTGGCTTAGGGCTAGTGCTCCTGCCACCAGGACTCTTTGATCTGTCACCCTTGAGGCTTTCTGGTTTCTTAGCAGAACTTTTGTGCTTCTCTTGGTGACTAAACTTGCATTTGTCTCCTCTAGAACATCCGTTTTTCCCATGGAAGTGGAAGGCGCATCCTATCTTGGACGTATCTGCTGGAGTCGCTGACCTGCCACGATCTCCCTTTGGGCTCTTCGTGGTGGATCTCCCACGATCCTGCTTCTTGTCCTTCTTATTGTGGTCCTTCGGATTAGCCTGAGGAAGCACTGGAGCGGCGTCCTTCGGTGGATCGGCCTTGGTATTCTTGGGTTTCGCCTTAGGGTCCTTCTTCTCCGCCGCTGGTGTGGCTTTCACGAGGTTCCCAAAGGCCTTTTCCCTTTCCTTCTTGTTCGTGGTCTCGATCGATTTCCGTATCCACTTCGCCATGATCTCTCGTAACTTCTGGTAGGTCTTATCCGGATCCTTATCCAACATGTTGTCGTATACGGACAAGTCTAACGCCATGACTTTGGAATCCTTAATCTTATCCCAAAGCAGGTTGCGGAGTGCTTTGTCAGGAAGCATGTCATCCGCATCCATACCTGATAGGATCTCATCCCACTGTCCAAGGAATCTGGATAGTTGATTATCCCCAGGGAACTTTAGATCGAATAAGTGCTTGGATGCATACATCACATCAACGTTGTCGGCACTCCGGAAGCTGTCGACGATCAACGCTAACATCTCTCGTCCTTTGACCATTCCAGGAGTTGTGCCTCTCGCACGTCTCTGCATCATCTGTCTCACCTTCAATTGTACATCATGAGATCTCTCACCTGCTGCGTGGATAATCGTATGTAGGGTGATACCTAGCTTAGCGTCTATGCTAGCGAATCTTGCTTCGCCTGATGTCTCGAGTAGAAATGGGTCATATGGTGATCTGAAGGCATCCGAGAGCCACTGGATCCAATCTTCCTGTCTTTCGTCGCCCGATGCCGTCACGACTGCCGCTACAACCTGGGATTTCCAAACCTCCAAGTCGTGTATCTTGGGCCAAGCAGGGATGTTGATCTTCTCGTGTTCCTTCCGAGATATTTTGGAGCCACCCGAGCTAGAGGATGAAGCGGCACCATGTTCGGTTGCGGCTGCATTCTCTGCATTCAAGCGCTCCTCTTCGTACCTCCTCCGGTACTTATTCCTCTCATCTCTGAGCCGTGCTGCATGCGCTTCGTATTCCATCATGTCCTGTTGGTTCTGCATCATACCTTCATAATATTCCATTGCCTCCTTCTCCTCGGACCTTAATGACTTCTCGGTACGTCCAAGTTCCGCTCTAAGCTTGGTCATCATCTCATTCTCCACATTGGGTCCTGATCCCATGTCTGATGGTTTCAACGTCAGTGCGACTTTCAATTGTGCTTCACTTGCACTTGATTCGATCAATTCTTCCTGAAGACGATTCAACATTCTCTCTTTACGTAGGATGTCTTCTTCCAACATGTTCATCTTGACTTCAGCTTTCTTGAGTTCGACGTTGGATGGTTGAGACAGTCGATCGGATCCTTGAATCCTCGCCTGCGTCAACTCCTCGTTCGCCCTCTTCAATTGCTCCCTGATGGTCATGATGAAATTGTCCTGATTATAAGATCGGTTGCTGAGCTCTTCATTCTCTTCTGATAACCATTTGATCTTGCTTGCATACATTGCTTCCTTCATCTTCATCTCCTCAGCATATTCGTGTTTGTTCCTGACACTCTGTCTTTGTAGTCCCACTAACTCCTGTCTATACAGATCCCTAATGTTCTCAGCATCTGCGACTGCAGTCATGACCTCGGTTACGGCTCGATCTCTTTGCGCCGATATAGCCTGGATCTCTTCCGTGCCGATGTTCACAACTTGGCTAACCATCTCTGCGCTGTTGCGATCAGCGTGCTCCCCTAATTGGGTGAGACGATCCCGCATCGCCACACGATCAGTGTCAATCTGGTATTGCAAATCGTGTGCTGCCGAGAGCAAACAGTCTCTGGATTCTGTAAGTTGGGAGATTCTTCGTTGATTCCCATATCCTTCGACATAACATTCCTCGAGGTGTGCCATCACTACTTCGTGGACTTCGGTCTCGTGTTGTATAATCTGGTTCTGTCTCTGCTCACATTCGACCATCCATGCGTTTTGGTGGTTCAACACATGCACTTCGGCAAGTAGTTGCGCACACTTCGCATTCAGGTCCCCATCGGCCTGTGCTAGCTGTAGGTTGTCAGTGCTTGCCCTTGCTCCATCTCCAGCTTCGCTGTCCGACGGCACTGGTACAGTTGATCCATCCTCCAATGCTAGCACTCTCACAGCTCCGGTGTCAGTCCTCCTCCTCGTCTCCCTAGGGCTACGGCCTGATCTTGGTGTCCCTCCCGGTGGTGTCGAATGCGCTGACGGGGAACGACTTCGTGCTCTACCTGTCGCACCTTCTCTCACCACTGTCAGGGTCTCCGCCTCGATCGTGCCTGGACTAGAGTTGTGGGATGCACTCATCCGATCTGCGGCCGCAGCAGCTGCTCCAAAGGATGCAGTGCTAGCGTCGGATTGTTCCATCCTCAGTGACTGAGGGTAACCGATCTATCCGATGCGTGTGCGTTTAGATGGTGTTGTGTAAGGCCGCAGCTCGTATCCAGCTCAAGAGAGTCCGGCTACGGCTGATAACCTGCGAACGGATGGAAAGGTGTGCCCTGGCCCCGTTCTAGCCCTTAGTTCAACATGAAGCTCGCGCGCTAAAGCTCCTTTTTACCTGGTTGGGCACTTGAGCCAAATGTATATGGCATGTACCTATATAGCAACTATACTGGGACCTCATCCCTATTGACACAAAATGACCTCAGCCAAAAAAGATCTGGGTGCCGAATTGGAGTGTTTTCCACTTCCATTTACTGTATCATGGGGAGGATTTAAACGTCTCCCTGCTTCCGGGTTTCCCGGAAGCTCAGTTTGCAAGCTGCGCTGCGTGTCACCTCCACGTTCAAAAAGATGACCCGAAGGGATGGCCCGTTGACTGCAAACATGGCTGGTGGACAGGTGAGGGATGTTGAACACTGCCAAATGATCAAATACAGTGAGTTCGAAGTGGAAGGCAAAAAGCTTCCATTTCATCAAAGGGCTGCGTCCAGAAGCAACTAAAGCATACTAAAGCCTTCCCTGCTTCTTCCACATCACCAGCCCCTCCACGGACTCACAACTCATGTTCCTCGCTACATCTGTGGAACACTTATGTGCACCAAACAGGGTCACCATGGGTCACCTGTTGGGATTCAAAGTGCAACCGGTGACGGACACGTCGTGCCCCCGTCGTTCTTCTTCGCCAGGAGGCTGTCAACAATTGAACGACCGCCTCGTGACTCAGAGCCTTGTGAAAGCGCGCGGGCGTGAGAACATGCGCAGAGTTCGTTGTTTTATGTTGTTTTCGAACCTCGCAACAAAAGGGCAAAACACGGAGAAACCGGAACAGTCTACGAGCAAACACACTACGTTCGGCGCTCAGCCTTACTAACTATATAGGAACAAGAAGCTACGAACGGAGCAAAGGGCATCGCTACGAACCGTTCGCGATCGGACGCCTATTTTTCTCCCTGGACGGAGCAAGTGCCTCTCCCAATGGGCTGGAGACCATGGGCAGTTCAAAGGCCGTATCGCACCACAATGGCATGAGCTCCTCGACCCGACCCGCGCAGTCCGCGAGTCCGCGAGTCTGCGCCGTCCGACGCGCGACACACGTTCTTCATCGAAGTGGGGAGCGTTCGAAGCAGCGGGACGCCGCGTCAGAGACCGCCAGAAGAAACGTTATAATAGTACTAATATGTCGTGAGGGACTTTGTTAAAGCATGAAACGGATGTCGGGTAAATATGAAAAAAAACACGTAGAATAAAGCTCCTGAAAGTGTTGAGTGCACCACCAGTACAGCGCAAAGTCCAAACAAAGGCTTGTCAGCCAAAGAACAAAAAGCATAGGACCATAGGAATCTAAAGCAACATGGTTATGACACTGCAGTGCATGACCCCATAACCGGCAGCCCGAATCTCCAGCTGCCGCATCGTCAGGGACGTCAAAGGGACCATCAAGTGGCACGAGATGAACTGAGCACCTGAGCATCTCAATACGCAAAAACTGCAACTCGGCCAGAACTCGTTTCCCTTCCAGCCTGCCACGTGGTCGAAATGAAAGTTCAATCCAGGCATTCCCAGCGCTGCAGCTTTTGCAACCACCTCCTGGGAAGCATGGCCCAGCTGCTGCCAGTGGTTTGGACACCCTACAGTAGACCCTTCATGTGCTGCTCCTGGCTTCTCACGAAAGGCCCAGCAGTTCCTTTCACTTCGAAAGCTTTGAGGCCCAAAGAATCCAACCACACACCCTGAATGGAGCATGCAGCCACACCACCATCCCACCGCCCACAGGACCACAGGATGTGTATTGGAATAGGGAGTCTTCCCAGGCAACGGCCTCCTGGAAGGTTCGACCCCCCAACAACCCCCCCCCTTGCGGCGAACTTTTTAGAACATACATCCAAGTAGATGTAGAAAAGTAAGTCAACCCTCAAATATGTCTTGGAAACCGTGCCAGTATCTATTTGGGGGACCAACCACCACCAGCCCACACTCGGCACCATCCACCTCGCTCGTCAGCATCGTCAGCACCGACTCCTTGAGTCGCGTGGAGTCCTTCCCAAAGACTGCGCTTGGCACACCGTTCTTCACCGTGACTGTGGACACATCCTCGATGAGATGAGATGTCAAGAGAAGCGAGAACGGTCCTGGTGGAGTTTCCACGGTGATGCCCCTAGAAATACAATACACCCTGGAAGAAACCCAATATGGAACCTGAAAACCACGTCGGGGTTGTAGAGGAGAATAGTCTTCCAAAGGTCCATTCTCAGGTTCCATGTTAATCTTCCCGGGTGTATCATGCTGCTTTCGCTTCAACCACTCCAGCACAATGGGACAGGTCATGATGTGCGGTGCTCTTGTGATTCCTTGCGCCAAGCTGCGATGAGCTGAACTCGACTCACATCTGGCACCTGAAACTGTGCCGAGACTTCCTCCGGGGTTTCAACTTCGTTCTCATCCTCCGCGGCTGCGAGCTCTTCACCAGCCTTCTTCATGCCCTCCTCGCCGAGGGTTTTCCTCATTTGCTCTATCAAAAGCAAGGACATCAAAGGTCAGCCTCTCCTCGCGCTGTAGAAGAACATTGACTGGAAAGCTCGATTTCTGTCTTTTTGGCTCTCTGATTGCACAGCCGACACGGCCGCCAAGCTTCTTTTGCTGTTCAAGGCGGGCTGCATCTTCCGCTTGAATCTCTTCGCCTGTGGCCTTGGAGGGACAACCCACCACGGTGACGCCGGGTGCGCACAGGAAGCATTGGCAGAGCGTGGCCCACTTCTCCTGCAAAGGCGGGTTTGAAGGAACATCCAGTCCATTGCTGGTTGGTCATTGCCCAAAAGTGGTGAATGCTATGCGGGGGTCCTGCTTCTGTGATTCAGTTGCCAGTAATTCAGTGATTACATCAGTCACATCTGGTACTTTGTATGGATGCCGCCTCGTGACGATCATGGGTTAGAAGCGCCCTGGCCGGTTTGCCTATCAGCAGCTTTGCAGATCGGTTCCTATTTGATCGGCGGGATTTCTATTTGCCTCTTCGAGATTGACTGCAGCATGGTGGGATTCTTTGCGGAAAGAAAGCACAAATAATACATCCGTATGACATACATATAAACTATATTTCTTTTTCTTCGTGTCTTTTCCGACTGCTCTCAACCGTTGGCCGTTTTGGCCCGGAAACATGTAGGCAAAGTCGTCTGCTGCATAGGCTGTCCGCATGGTTTCTTGAGGCTTCTGCTTGCCCTGAAGCCATTTCCATCCGGCATGCCATGCGCCTTGCAGACATTGCAGTAGAGCTTGCCTCCCTTTCTCCACATCATGTGACTTGCATGGCCCTCCCATTGCGGTCCGGGTGTCCAGACTTGGTCCCAGCAAGGGGCCTGTGCCAGGCTGATCAGCTTGTCCCGAGAAGCATGTCGCAGGGACCGAGCATTGCAGCTGTGGCACACCAAGTAGTTTGTCTGGAGGACAAAGTTGTGTGGTGCCATCCCCGGGAGCTCCTTGTTCAGGAGGCTTTGCAGCAATCCGGCCTTCGTCAGCTGCACTGCGTCGTTGCCTCCTTTGATGGGCATTTCACTGGCCACTTCACACTCTTCAGCCTTGATGCGGATCAACTCTTCATATTTGCAATGCTTGGTAATGCGCTTCTTGCAGGACTTGCATTGGAGCCCTCTGGGACATGCTTCCCAGCTGTGTCCCTTTTCAGCGACTTGATTGCCAATGTCCAGGAAGAGCTGAGCCTTTTTGTCCCTAGCCTTCTGTCTATTGGCCTTGCCCTGTTCTCTGGTCTGGTTCAACAAGTGTTCCTTTGTTTCCATCAAACACTTGATACGAAACGCACTATAATATATAGCATATACATATACACACACGTATGTATATATATATAAATATTAATTAACTAATATATATATATATCCTTGTATACAGTAAATACTATATACTAAACACTAATATATACTATTATAAAGGTACATAAAATTATATAAATATATATTCGATGAGGCCATCACTAATCTACCGACTACCGAACCATCCATGGCAATGCCGGCTGACCCAGCCCTCTCCTCAGACCAGCTCAGCAGCTTCTCCAGTGTGGCTGGCGCGTCCAGTCGTGCTTTCACCGAAGCTCCGCTGGCTCCACTGGCACTGGTGGAGGCAAACTCCTGCATTGGATCAGGCTACATTGGCTACATGCGTGGTGGTGTCCGTCTGCGTGTCCTCTTTTTTGGTAGAAATGCCATGTCCATCCGCATCCCAGAAAGCGTGAAACTGATGAAGCATAAACATCATTAAACATCCATATACCTTCCCATCCATATACGCGCAACGGAAGGCATCTTTCAGATCACTAAAGCCTCTGTAACACGAACGATTCCCAAGATATATGTCTCAGAACCTCTTGTTTTGCAAGAAAAAGGGTCCTTAAAAGGAAGTGAACGCCGATGTGGACTGCTTGTTTAAACATGAACCAACTTGCACTCTTCAAGCGCGGCAGGTCGATGCCCTCTGCCTTCGCCGTGCACTTGAAGACCTTGGAAAGGACTCGCTGGGAGCAAGCAGGGTGAGAGACTCCAAATGAGTATGGATGAATCACTGGGTGAATCGCTTGTCCAAGGGTTGAGTGCAAAGAACACCTTCTTACAAGTAGACCTTATAACCATTTTGCTGCTGCTGGTAGTCGTGCAAACTGGTCAAGAGTTTGGAGCTCCTGTTTCAACAAAGCGCCTTTGACTTGGCTTGGGAGGCAGGGAACAGCGAAGGTCCAAAATAGGAACCCTATCAAAATAGAAACCATCCGGGATCGATCACAGTATTTGAGTGGGAACGTCCCGATCCAAAGAAATCCTTTCCTTTCATTCCTCGCTAGTAGGAACAAGAAGCTACTAGGGGCTCCTGGCCATACTGCTAGGAGCAAGGGCGCTACTAGGGGCTCCTGGCATCGCTACTAGGAGCAAGGACGCTACTACTATGCTGGATCCTTTTTCCCCAATCAAGAATACAAACGAGAGGCTGCTTGCACCTCAGAGGTGACGTCTCTCTTCTGGAGCTGTTCCACGTCGCAGCTCTTTAAGGTGATGTTAATGAGCTGAGTCTTGTACTCGTGCAAACCTCGCGCAAACTCGTGAGCCGATGTAGTGATGTAGTGCCTTGATACTGGCCTTGATCTATCATTCTTGGACCGCTTTAAGAGCCATCAAAACAGCTTGATGATGTTTGATGCCCATCCGGCGAACTGAGGGTCAAAACCACCTGCTTGCAAACTTGGCAAGCCGTGAGCCTTTGCCAAAGCCATGGCGTCTTTTGGCGATAGACTGCCAGAAGAAAAACACCCCCAACATCCCAAAGCCTCTGTGTCTGTTACGCACCGTTTCACCACCACATTACCTAGCCTCCAGTTACTGAGTTGAGACGTTCCCTCTGCCGACTTTCTTCAGACCCCCCACCACCCCCCAACCGCTCCCCCTAAACCGCTCCGACGCACCGGTTCGTCCGACGTTCTCACCGTCCACACCGCTGCGATCTCCGTCCGCGGCCTTCGGAGATCTTCCCGCACAACGGTGGCACGGTCTCCACCAGTGCCTTCCGCAGCGGTGAGATGGAATCTTCACCTTAGGAGTCGACGGAGAGTCTCTTCACGTGCCCCTGTTTTGGCCAAATGCATTTCAAAGAACGAAGTAGTGCATTTCACCGTTCCATGAAAGTGGGGAAATGGACAGCCACCACCACCTGTTTGGTCTGACATTATGAGGATTTCTGGAAAATGGTCCGAACAATTGGAACCATGCCATCATGCCATCCACTTCCCAGGGTTTTGTAGCGAACAAATCCTTGACAACTGGGTCATCCTTGTGGATGAAACATGTCTCCTCGCCCATGCTCGCCTCAGGGCGACATCTGAGCGTACTGCACTCATATGACCCATGGACGTGGAAAACCCACCCCCCCTGTTGGCAGAGCCAAAGGGTCTGGCCGATGTCGGGCCTTCCATTTCCACACGCGCACATAGTGGGTCAGTGGGTCTTAGAAACATCGGAGGGTTTCTTCAAGATGTCCTCTGCAAATACACCAGCAGCGGTTTCAGAGTAGATGGCACAATCCCCAAAAGGTGGTTTGGATGGACCCCTACATGTATATATAAAAGACATCTTTGTGTGTGTGCTACCTACTCTGAAACCACTGTAAATACCACGGCCTTGCAATTTCTGTAGCTTGGTGATTCTTAGGCACCTCTCGAGTTTTATCCGTGTTGCTTGGGCGGTGGAGACGTACGACGTACCCTCAACTGTTTCAACTGCTGCGCCAGTTCCTTTTAAGTTCCTTGTGACCTGAGGCACCTACATTGATCATCCGCTAAGCTTACATCCCAAGATATCAGGACGAGGCACATAGGTACGCCAGCAAGACCTTCAAAGCGACCACATTCTCCAAGTCAGACCATCCTCACCACATTCTCCAAGACCATCACCAAACGCGATGTTCGCTCCCGAACAAAACCCCGAAACCAACAGACGACGCAAGCCTCCGGTGCTCGGGTTACACCCAAACGACGCCATGAAAGACCGGTACTTGGCACGGACCCGCCTGGGCCGTGCCAGCAAAGCTCGCAGATCGCTCCTGTGCTTTCATCTTCTGCAGGAAAGGTCATCCTGGATAGGTAAGGACACCGTGGCTTTTGACGCCCCGTTTGTCACAGGGCTTCAGTACTTCAGTGCTCTCCGCCAAATCGGTGAGTTGAGTACCGTGGCACACACACACACATGGAGCCCTTGACACGGACATCACTAAACTCATATGACATCATATGGCTGGTTGATGACTGTTGGGCCATCTTTCCAGTCTTTGACTAACCGGGCGGCTTATCAAGTAGAACAGTTCCAGGTTTGTCATCCAGCTGCTTGGATGCAGGTTCACGGTTCACGGAGGTCCACAGATACAGATTCACTGACACCTGCGCAGCTCCAGCATCGCCCCACATTCATCCCATTCACCTCACTTCCTGCTGCTGGCTAACACCAGGCACAGCGCTGGAGAAGGGCCTCGACATTCCGCATGAATCCCCAACTCGATGGACAAAACTGATCTAGCAGCAAATGTGAAAGAACACTAGGTGTTTGTGCGAGTGAGAGAAACAAAACATATATGTAGAACTCCATAAAGCAACGGACGTGTCATACCTTCATCCACTACCACCCCCACACTTCCAGCGGACTGCGAACGTTCTCAGAACCCGTGGTGGAAAAAAACGCATGGCCATTCTCGGAATACTTGTGATCTCCTCCACGCTGATGTAGCGATGAGGATAGTAGATGATAGTAGGTTAGTACATGTTAGTAAGCTCCAGTGATTGAGCCCCGAAGTGTATCGATGTGATGCCCCGAAGATGTCCTAAGTCAAGAGTTCGGCGACAATAGCCATTGACTTCAAGATGCTTCCTTCAGATGGGATGCATCATGATCCATCACTTTCTTTTGCGGCTTTTGCAACAACTGTGTCTGTCGGCTTTTGCTTCCGTGCTCCAAGCGCCTCTCCATGGCCGGAAGCCCTTTGAAGTGGCTCTTCTTGATGCTGGCCACAGTGGGTGCGCAGGCCTTCAACAACCCCAGCCATGGCACCTGCAGTGCAGGGCACCCTTTCCAGCAAATGGCACTGACAAAGCCAGAACAACTCCCATGATCCTGATGTAGCTGAAACACCTGTGATTAAAGAGTTTTATTTGCTCTATGATGTTCTATGTTGCTCTGAGGGCAAGGCCTGTCCAGTGACAATCACGCAAAAATTGTCCGGCCTGTGCAGCCATTTCCAAGTCCCGGTGTCTTGCAACAAGCAAAGCCCCGGTGTGCCAGCAAGTTCGAATCAACCATATGGTACCACAACCAACTGGCCAAACCATCCACATCCAAAGTTTAGCATGTTTCTCTTGCTTAAAACCGGGCATATGGTTACATGAAAGGATGAGGATATATAGCTTCTTGTGCCTAGTAATGCCAGGAGCTGGCAGCGATGCCCTTATTGCTAGTAGCTTCTTGTTCCTAGTAGTAATCTCAATTAGAATGGGGCTGCTGATGGCTTGTGCGCCGGATGTCGGTCCTGTAGTAAGACTTGTGGTAGTCTCGCACCGTGGCGTTGGTCAACTCGCGTAACTCCTCGAGGTCTCGCGTGGAAAGAGCACATGCTCAATGAGATGCAAAACCAATGACTTAAGTCCGGCCAAGCTGGTGGAACCGCACTTTCGGTGCCCAACCGCACTTGTCAGGGGCCGAACGTGCCGGCCTTGAGGCGTCCTCCGGTCTCGGATTTGTAGCCACAGCGGCCTGGAAGAATTCATTCTCATGGGATTCTTGTTTACAGTGGTTTCAGAGTAGATGGCACAGACCGAAACCGATGTCCTTTACATGGGGGTTCATATAAACCACCTCTTAGGGGTCTGTGCCATCTACTGGTCCTCTCAATCCACTATACATTGGTTTACCGAGATGCTTGGTGCGTCAGGGCGAACGCACAGAACATCAGAACATCAGAATGGCACAGCGAGTGGACCGAGTGGAATGAGTCGAATCACCCACGAACGACTCGCGTTGCGTGATCTGTTGGGCTGCCTGGATAGGCTGCCAGGCGCATGGCACGGTCGCACATGTCTCCAGCCTCATTCTCCCTGCGGATGAAGGGGGCGAGAGCGCAGCTCGGTTATAAGACCTTGTTGTTTAAATAACAAGTAATAGAATATATATATATATATAAAGATAGAAGGGGTCTTGAACGAATACAAAAAAATCTTCTTCAAACACATCTGTTTCTTAGCTTGGCTAGGGTTTAGGGCATGACTTTGATCACAAGAAAGAACAGCTGCTCTCTAGGGCGACCTAGAAGTCTCAGCTACAAAGGCTTTGGACTGGTGACCTCAGGGGAATCTGTGAGAAGCATCACAGTTCACTGGCTGCCATCACTGTGTCACTGGCTGGCACAAGCAAAACCATCATCGCTACTAGGTTGGAGGCCATTGCTCTTAGGTTGGAGGCCATTGCTCTCAGGTTGGAGGCTATTGCTCTTAGGTTGGAGGCCATCGCTATTAGGTTGGAGGCCATCCCTTGCAAGTTTCATCGGAGATCATCGGAGATCCGGACGTCTGCCTTGCTTGCATCTCGCAGTAGACCACTCCCGCATCGACGCCCTGGCACCGTTTAAGCAACTTGCAAGCCGGTGCTTGCGAACAGTCCCATGAACCCCCCCCCAAGCAAGCCACTCCGACCATGACGGCTGGTCTCACATCAAACACGTATTGAGACATGGGGCGCTCAGAAGCACTTCAAGGAAATGTGAACACCTTCTCATGTCCAAAGCCTTCTTATGTCTTTGGGGATCGTGCCATCTACTCTGAAACCACTGTACTTTATTCAATCTGGTCCTGGCGATCGCCATACACTCCGCGAGCCAGCCGCGAGCCGTTGAGTCCTCCCCAGTGATGTGATGCACTTCAGTGACGAAGCCGCTGTCCTACAGACGTTCATGTTTGTTGCTCTGATCTCGCATGGAACTGCTCTGATCTCGCATGCTGCGATGAAGCATTTTGTGTTATTCACAAACCCTGCTGGGAACGAATCCACCATGATCCCGAGAAACCAAAGTGGCCTCAGGGGGCCCTTTTGGGGCCCTTTTTTTCCGCGTTTACTGAAACCGGCGGCACCTTCAAAGTGGGGAATAGCACGTGATCCAAGTAGACCGGCAGCAACCGGAGGAAGCCCTCCGCTCCGGCCGTGTCCACTGTGTAGCAAGTGTGATCCTCATCTGCAGGCGCTGTAGCAAGTGCTTTCGTTTGTCTCGTGTGCGCATTCTTGTGGTCCAAAACGAACAGGCCGACTCTTACTGAAAGCATTCTTGTGAGTGGTATCTACAATGGGACAAGTAGCTATTGTATGCTATTGTAATGTTTGTTACTAGTAGCTTGCTTCTAGCTACTAACTAGTAGTCATGCCCTTGCTACTGGTAGTGATGCCCTTGTTACTAGTGGCCATGGGCTGAGCCAAATGGAATTTGCACTGAAAGTTTCATCGCCTCGCTTGCTGACAGGCATCTGTCGCCGTCCACGCGTTGGTGCCCTGAGCCAAGCAGCGGTTGGCTAAAACATCCAGGACACCTCAGCAGCTCGAGAAGCTACAAGTAAAGAAGCTACTAGTAACAAAGGCAAGTAACAAGGGCATCGCTACTAGCAGCTAAAGAAGCTACTAGCAACAAGGGCATCGCTACTAGCAGCTAGAGAAGCT
>CAXAMN010028550.1:126088-149753 GCA_963970005.1 Durusdinium trenchii
TACTAGCAGCTAGAGAAGCTACTAGTAACAAGGGCAACTAGCAGCTAGAAGCTACTAGTAACAAGGGCATCGCTACTAGTAACAAGTTCGAGAGAAACACCTTCGGACAAAGAGAGAGATTGATGTACACTCCCTCTAAACTCGTGGCACAAAACATCCTTGCTTGCATGGTTGCCTGTAAGTTGAACTTCGATTATCTTCGATTTCCACCCCAACAATTTTTCATGCACAACTTGTGTTCTCTTTTGCTGTCTTCTTCCAAGTCATCCAGAACTCCAAGCTTAGACCTGGTTTCAACCACTTTGCTGTTACACCTGAAGCCTCTTGAAATTGCCGTGAAGCCCGACCTCTGCGACTGTTAAACAGCAAATGTTTGTGCGCGCTATCTCACGCGATCAGCATCAGAAACAACCAATTTATATGTGTCTATATATATACATATACAGTGCAAAAAAGTGAACAGCAAAGCACTTTTCGGCGTCCTCGTGTTGTCTCAAACATCTCAAGCCCTGGCCTTTGAAGGGGTACTGCTCGCTGCCAAGGAAGATCAAATGTTCCAAAGTGTGTGGGCATCCGAAATCGTCAAAGGCTTCCTGAGTTGTCTAGGAGAGCTGATCTTGCTGCATAGCTGCGCCCCAAAATACACGTCATAACGCTTCCTATATCCTCCATCCTCATATCATCTCGTATCCCTATCCCTATCCTATCTTGAACCCCTTTGCCTTGCATAGCAGCTTTCCGGGTCACCAGTCTTTTGCGACGGTGCTCTCTCCAAACTGCCCGCAATGATCAAACACACGTGAGAATCCAATGATGCCAAGAAGCCGTTTGCACCGTAAAGTAACCATGCACGGTCGGCGACTTGACCTACAGGATGAATATGCAAATGGATCGGTCTCCCAGTTTTAAGCTGACTTCGACAAATCATAAGAATTTGGGATGTTTCGCTTGATTCTTGCCTCTTTCCAAATGCAGGACTCCCACTCCGTCATTCACATGGCAACAATGACTCCTCTGTTAGAGAGAACTGCTTTTTGAATAATGAGTTCATAGCCAGCTTTATGCTTAAAGAACTGGTTTGAGAACTGCTCTGCACTGAGAACGGGTTCTCAAACCTTTTGGGACCTAGGGATCCGCCCCCGCCTGCGCGGCCGCCACTCGCAATCCAGTCTCAGTGCATCGATAGAGAGCCACAGGAACCTGAGGAGCCACATGGATCACGGTCTCGTCATCGGATGGAGCGTCACATGTTGAATGGAATGTGGAGAATTCACCAGATTTCCAGAAGCTGGAACAGAAATGAGAAGACACCTCCTAATTATAGGTGAAACATAGTGAAACCTTCCCAACAACCAGGTGGGGACCTTCGACGGCGACTCTGAAGCCGCCACATACTGCCTGCCTCCCTTCGGTTCCACATACCGCCCATCCGGCCCCTGGCCTCCTCATAAACGAACTCGAACTGATGCTGGAAGGTGTCGACCTCAGCGCCAGCAAAGGAACACACCGAGCACACGGAAGCGTCCTGCAGGTTTTTTCAACTCAGCTCGGCTGCCCGGACGGTCTCTGGCGCGGCCATGGCTGGTTTTTGTGTAGCCGAGCCCAGTTTTGGGAAGGGGGTCGAAAACCAAGGGGGTCACGGTTCCAACATGTTCCAATGTCCATTCAAGATGAACATGCTCGCAAATTAAACATGATTGAACCATGGAAGGCCTCCTTTATCTTTGAGAATAGCTTGAACGGGCTTGTGTAGCGATCCCAACAGGGGTGCAATGTCTCCAATGGGTGGCTCTGGCCGTTGAAAAGGAGTTTCGAATCGTTGTGCCTTACTTTTTGGCATGGTGCCACATGCAAGGAAACATTCAACGACCTCTGAAAAATTATCTGTTCAAAGTGACGCCAAGGTGTAAATTCATGTTTTTCAGCGTGTCGTGTTTTGACTTCCTCGATTGGTGCTTCTGCTTGTGGGGCCTAGCCAGGTGGAGCCATGGATGCATCAAGCCGGTCATATTTTTCATGGATCTTGATGCGGCCGGGTGGGCTTGAGACCTCACGTGCGAAAATAAAACGTGACACTTGCCTCAACATATATATATATATTATATGTGTGTCAGCGTCAAAATTACTTGTTCAAGTTGTATTCGTTTTGAATTAGTGGGCCCCCTATCGTTTTCCATGTCTGTGGTTTCTTTAGGTGCATGTGGGCTTCCCTATCGTTCTTCATGCCGTGGCTCAATACCAGAACAAATCTCAAAGAACACATACAAACACTCACACACACACACACCATGACATGTCTCCAGCTCGTGTGTGTGTTGTTTGATGCCAGAAGCCTGGTTTTCCCTGGCTACATTCCAAGTAGAGTGGTGGTTGGAGCCTGGCCACCATCCCTTCCATCCTAGACCGCTTGCCCAACACAAATACCTCGAGTGCAGGCACCGACCAAGGGCGACTTCCACTTCTCCAATGCCATCCAATACCCCTTCACCACCCAACCGCATTCCTTTTCTACTTCGAATCTGAAGTGTCGGAGGTTGAGGTTGCAAACAAAGAGTCTGAACTGGCAACAGCAGCTTGCTTCAATTCTTTCCGTGCTTTTGAACGCTCCCTTTGTTTTTCGCTCCTTCTCTTTCTTTTGCCAATGAGACATTGGTGATCTGGTTGGCCTGTGAACCGCTGGTCTGTTCCACCAGGTAGCAAGTTGCTCTGGGCGGATTGTCTCCTGGTGAGCGCGGCTTCATCGCTGATACCCAGTGGCTCTATGTCATGGTCCCATCGCTTTCGGCATGCTTCAGAGAAATACCCTCGTCTGTATTCAGTCGCTGTGTCTTTGCTTGGAGGCAATCATGTTTTCTGCGGGGAAGCTTTGCTTGACCCGGAACAGCCGCCTGAGCTCTTCCAACCAACTTCGCTGAGGCTGAGACTCATCTGCCAGCATCTCCTTCACAAGTAGTCTTAGCGCAGCAATCACGACAGCAGATTTTTTCATGGCTGCGAAGGTAGCTCTGGCAAAGGCCACGTGGGCGATATCTCAACAAGGGTATCTGTTGGGACTTCTTGGGTATCGTTCGGGTATCGTTTTTTGCCACACTTTCTGGCTGAAAATGGCATTCTTGTCGGAGGTCTTGTGTTGAGCAGCTTAACATATTCAGCTAAGTTCACGCTCAAGCTCACAGCCACTTCAACTCGCACAATGCGTGGCGATGCAAAAGCAGCCAATTCGTTCTAGTTCCGAGCGGGGCCAATCAGGGAATAAGCGCGGACGTGGGAATCGCTCTGTAATGCTCTGTAGATCAAAATGAGTTGAAGGATTGGCCACCGGCTGCGACTTATAATGTGCCCCAGTGCACCACGTAGGCAGGTACGTTTACCTGATCATCCAGTGTGGAGCTTCGTTGGCAGAGACCGCATCTGGAGATGTATTGTAAGTGAAAATCTTGCCTCATTCTTCTAAGGCATTGGCCCCGCAAGACCAATCAATGGAATGCCTAGGAGGTGGCATTGCAGGAGGCATCTTTCTTTTAAAGTCCCCCATCGATTTTCAATGAAACTTCACATTCCCTTAGCCACATGAAACGCTCTTTACTAAAGTAGTCTTCGATAATTTTGAGGTTGACTCATATACGCACACATCAGCACACCAGAAAAAGAAAAAACAAATGCAAGCGTATGCAAGTGAACCGTTCGAACGTTCCCATTTATCACCACTTCTGCTAGTACAAGAATGCCCTTTTAACAGCCTTCGCCCAAACTAGCTGTAAACCTTCCTCAATCCTTCTCAAGAAAGGTGACTGTACAATTGGCAAGCAGCTCAAGTCTGTACACTGAACAGCAGCACTAGGATCTGGAAGGCAGCAAAAGCCTTCCCGTGCAAAAAGCTGCAGCAGGCTGCCAAACAAAGAGGAATCCATCTTCCACAGGATTTTCTTATACAACCTCCTGGAAGTAACCTGTCATACGAGATTGGTCTTCACCAAGAATTGGGCTTTGTCTTCTTCTCTTGAAACCCTGGAAGTCTGGAGCCAAAAACTGCCTGTCTTCCACCTCTTGCCTCAGAACGCCTAGGAACGGGGCCCACGGCCACGGTGGTAACGCTTCCGCTGAGACCGCAGGGCACACCGTCGCAGCCATTGGCCAATTGCTGGCTCTTCCATGGGCTCCACGTCAATAGATACAAAGAAGTCCTGCAAGAGAGGCCAAGCGCTGGACCCAAGATCTCTTGAAACCATTTGCAACCAAGCCCTGTGACATCATACATCTGTCTCGGACTGACTGAAGAATCGTGAAAGAAGTGGGTGTGAGATTGAGTGCTCTTGGAAGAGCATCCTGACAAACACCCTCTCAATGCCATTTACTCAAAATGAAGCTGCACTGGCGAAAGCCTTCAACCAACCACGCCATTGTTCTTCTGTCAAGCATGGTCAAGCCATGTCGTGCCTCCGTACCATTGATGAACTGATGTAAAACACACACTCTCTCCCTCCCCCTTTTATACAAACAACCATAGCGGTATCGGGCTTTGATCGAATATATATATATATATGTATATATATATATATCAACTCAACCTTCACTCGGTGGTTCGTGGATATTGGAGCATATATTTTTCTTTTTGCCTGTCCTGCCATGTGTGGATGTCGTGGAATCTTCGGCAAGCTTGCTGCAAGGCGCTGACGGTGGATTGCCTGTGCTGCCATGGGCCAAGGCTTGAGCTTGACCCAATTTCTCTTCATTCAGGACCCTCATGATCATGGACATGTCAACACACACATTTCCATCGTTTCCATATACCTTGTCAAAGCTTTATGCCTACTTGGTTCTGACATGTTCTGACCTTACTTCAAAAGTACGGCAGGGCTTGACCATCAGCTGGATAAACTAACGATGCTGTCGATGCAGGCTAAGATGCAAAGGCAAACCTTTGGTGCGCTCGTAGCGTTCAAGCAAACAGCTTGCTCGTCGACACATGCCCTCTCCATGCTCGTGCTTGATGTGAGCGATGTGATGAAGAAACCACGCATGGAACATCAAGAGTTCACGTGATACTCTACCTTGACTCCAGACCAACTCCCACAAAAACGCACAACACACACAAAGTAACTATGAACTTGGCTTGTTCTAGAAGGTCTCCTGAATTCAATTTACAGTACGAGTATATAGGTTTTTGAGTTGGCCAACCCTTGTGCAAGTCCAAGCTCAGTTGCCAGTCTCCCAAGTCTTCTCCATTCTTTCCTCCACGGGTGCATGATAGTCCGCCAGGAGAGGATACGCTTTGACCAGCCAAAGAACCCCACGGTCGAAAGTCTCTTCCAAGATGGGAACCGCGAGCTCATCCCAAGTAAGCTCATCGGAGACTGAGAGCAAACACATGAACTCCCCCAAATTTGGTACCTTTTCTTTGTGTCTCATGCCTTCATCTTCGCGGAAGACCCTCAACTTCTTCTCAATGTCATCGCTCAAAGAGGTATAGCCTTACTGAAGTCGTAGCTTTCACTGGTCAGGTGCAACTCCAAACTGAACAAGTCTACGGTCACGGCAAACAGCTGGCATGCACAACTTCTCTGCTTTAACAACAGCACACATCTAGGTTCCCACAACAAAAGTACAACATCTTAAAGGACAGGCGCTTCTCTTGAGCAACAGCAAGGTGTGGTGGAAGGCCATGTACCCAGCAAGGGCCTTCTCCGAGGTATGCACATCACCTTTCCTTCGCTGGGCATGGTTGGATTTGTGCTTGAAAACAGCAGAAGCTTCACTTGAACATAGCCATACCAAACGCCCCTGGCTCCAAAAACATAATCTTCCGCCCTCGTTTGGAAGGGGTGAAAACGACACTCCAACACTCTTTCATCTCAGGCAGAATGGTAGGCGATCCCCCCAGTTTGTTCTTACTCGATCAAACACTCTGTTTTCTTCACATTTGTACTTATTTATCGCCGACCCTTTCATCCCAGTTGAACTCACGATCCGACAACTTTACGCCCCCACCATCTGATGTAGAACTGAGCTGCATGAGCAACACGATCTGTGAGTTCATGAGCTTGGGCAAAACCTCCATCGCAGCCACCTGATCCAAGGGCAGGACGTCCTGCAAGGGTTCTGCCTCAGCCTTCAGGAGCGCTGCTTTGACTTTGGCTGCTGCCGCCTTGGCCCTCTCAGCCTTGACTCTTGCCTCTCTTTTCTGCCACTCTTCCAAAGTCAAGCCCTGTCGTGCACGAGCTTCTCCTTGGAGCAGGCACGTTTCGCATCGCATTCGACAAACACAGCAGAGGTGGTCGGCAAACGGTTTTGATACTGTTCCGGGGCCCTGCGGAAGTTCATGGGAATTGGAAGATGGCCCAAGGCCAAGGCACGTTGCTGCTTCTGTCTCTCAAACAGTGCGGCTCTTTGCTCCTGCCACTCCTGGAAGGTCATTGTGGTAGGCTGGTCCTGGAATTTTGGAGTCAAAAGCGGCAAAAAGCAGACCAGGGACCAAACAACTTTTCCCATATTTCCTTCACTTCACATCACATGATCGCACATCCCTCAAGATCAAGCTGCAGGAGAAAGGCTACACTCCTCTAAAGAGGTCATATTCATCCCAACCATGAGGTAAAATGGGCCTCCGGTCAGTTCATGGATCTCCGTCCCACTTCTCTAAGGGGGGTCATAGTCATCCCAACATATCCCAACCCAACCATGACGAGGTCGATTAGGTCAGTTCATCGGTTCTGGGACCTCCGATCTCCGATCCTTGGGACAGCTCGGAGCCCCACTGAAAGACTGTCGCCCACTGGATCCCAAGCCATGGGACTTGGTCATTTCGGCCACCTGACGCAGGGTGGATGCAGGAGACTCGGTTCACATCTTCACACCAGATGTGTCGAACATATCATGCTGCGTCAGCCACTTGCTTTGCCATGTTACTCTTCCCGAGAAGGTGTCTAGGGTTACCCCCATGTTTCTCCACAAATCTCCTAAGCCAATAGGTCGGCTACAGGAAAAAACAAAAATGTGTAAAATGCCAAGCTAGCGGAGTTTCAAGCCCAATGTGCTCCATCTCAGTTTCACTGCTCCTTCCGAGCTGGTGTTTGTTCGCTCGCTCGCCTTGCCAGTACCCAGTTGAGAGACGGCAGCCAGGAGCCTCTCCAAAGCGCGCTCGAAGTGACTCTTGCAAATCGCCATGGGGATCCTAGGTGTGTTGCCCCGGAAACCGGGTCTGAAATGTTCACCAGCACCCGGCATGGTGGACAAGCTTGGTCTCAAAATGAACTGCGAGCGTTTGTGATACCGTGATGATACCGTGTTCTGCCCGTTTTCTGGACAGATCTGAATCTCGTTGCTGATGTGGAACCAGCAACCCAACTAGAAGAGAAACAACATGACTTTCCTCATTCTGATGCCGAGCAACCAATAGCTGATGGTCTGCTTCCATACTCCTTTGTCCACATGCAAATCCTGATCTGGCAAGCAGGAATGCCACAGTGCAGGGGTTCAAGCATTGTTGCCACCTTATCCACATGATATACTACTTAAATCAAACAACTCGACAGAATCGAGGGTGTCACTCGATGCTTCATGATTTTTCATCCTCCGCGGTGATGGATGACCATGGGCACGACTTCTTTTCAGCACTTAGAGGAGCAAAAGCTGAACATGCACTGCTGTCAGGGCTCGAAGAAGGCCTCTTCGGACAAGGGGTCAAAGTCACCTGAGGTGAAGAGCGGTCAACCCCCAACCACTGCGAAGCACTGCCACAACGTGGCAGAACATCGGACGAACGCTGAGACTGCTGGCCGTCTCCGCGCCCAACTGGGCCCAGTCACAAGTGAGGTGCCGCTTGCCGGTGGATTCCTCGGTGATGGCCACACCGAGGCCTAGTAGTGTGTCAGCTTCGTAGAAGGCTGCCTTCGTGTGGAAGCACCGCAGCTGAGTCCTTCGATCCCGTCACCCTGGTGGGTTCGGTTCGGAACCGGTTCGGATGGCCGGTTCCGCGGGGCAAAGGACGCTTCAAATTCAGCACCCAAATCATCATACTCCATCCTTTCAATTCAAGCAATTCCGGCAATGCCAAATAACTACTTGGTCAGCCAAGGCTCAAGTCGAAGTAGATGGAGATTGCCTCCTCCGCTGGCTGCCTCCATCCTCGGCTCACCCGCGCCAAGGACTTCAAGGTTCCCAGGGGCAGCATCTGCAGGAGGAGCTCCGAGGCAGGGCCTGGCAGGTCCTGGTACCTGAGAAGAAAAGGCACGCTTGCTCATGGATCTCAAGCGCACCTGGTCTGGGCCGAAAACACGCAGCGAACACTCTGTCGACTCGGCCATCGGCCATCGGCCCGCCAAGACACAAGCGAGGTGGCAGCAACGGCATACACGGACCTAAGGCTCGGTGGACACGCGGAAAGGGTCCACTCCGGGCAGTGAGCCGCAAGCCTTTTGGAGAGTCCACCTCCAAAATGCGAACCAACACCTTAGTGAAAGGAGACGGATGAACCTGCCGAAAAGCAAATGCATGAACTACAGGCTGCCTTGTGGACCAAATGATGCGAATTCTGCGTTTGATCTTTTGGTAGCGAAAACGCCAACAAACGCGATGTTTCTTAGTACGTATATAGTTCCACGATGTTCTGCGGGTATGAACGCAAAATGGCCAACTGGGCCGCACTTGCAATTTGGGCAACTGCATGATCCTGAAACCCCACAATTGCATACAAAACATGACCACTGAAACATCGCAGTTGGAGCGCCAAACTCTTGACTTGAAAGGCATCCATGTCCACATCCATCTCGGAGACGTGAACAAGTCCAGGTGCTGGGCCACCGATGTCCACGAACATGCCATAGCTCTTGATGGAAACAATCACGCCAGTGACAGGGGTCGCCTTTGTCAACGTGAACACTTGGGTTTGGGGTGAGGGCACAAGCAAAAGAAGTAGCTGGGACAAGGTAGAGCTTTGAGGGGGCAATGTGGGGCATGGGTGTGGGCCATGTTCTTTGGGGTGGCGTTAGGAAAGGCACACCAACTTAGCCAGGTCACAGCAGCCATGTGCTCTGTCAGCTCAACATGCGAGCGCCTTGGGACCAGCTCCAAGCACAGCCACCTCTCGTCCACAGAGGTGACGTAAGCCGAGATCTCCTCACAAAGTTGTTGTCCAGCAGCAGCAGCAGCAGCAGCAGCAGCAGCAGCAGCAGCACTGTACCTCCTTACTGTAGGCGCCCCAAAAACGGCTTGAAACAAATGACATCAAATGACGCATAAGAACCATTGAGAACCTATGGCTGTGATGGTCACTGCCTGCTGCTGCGCCAGGACGAACCCACGCCGGCTCAGCCAGCCCCTGCGGCCGCGTGGGTTGGCCAACTCGAGGATGAAGCCTTTGGCACAGTCTTTCACCGCTACGCCTGAGACCAAGTCACCAACCTCAGACATCTCAAGTTAACCCGCCAAGCTGATCAATTGAAACGTTTTGAAACAATCCAATCCTCTCCGTTTTGGTCAAAGCTGACATGCGCACCAAATGCGTCACAGTGGCCACGGGGTCCTTCTCGGAGGTTGTCGAGAGCGGGCCAGCAAGCGGCATGGATGGCCCAGCTACTCCAGCGACTTCTGGACGCGTGCAGCTCTCATCTCTGCAGCCTGAGTAAAGGTGTGAAACCCACAGCCTGTGGCTCATGCGCTCATGCCTGGTCATCTCCTCTTGAGGATCTTAGTTCCACCCCTTTTTGCTTCCAACTTCTCACCCTGCAGACTACGATCTTTCAGCACCCCAAACTTCAAGCAACACATGCCTACGCTTTTTGCCGCTCTCTCCGCGTGCGAGAGCGAAGAACTGTCCGCGCTGGACGCGAATCGTGTCGTGCAGACATCTGGAAATCGATGATCCAGCGTAAATAAGCGCAGCATCTCGCAAGACGTCTCGTTTATGAGCACCTGAAAATGAACCCATTTCCTGCCAGTTCTTGAACACGCAGACGGGCACACACTTTTGCCGACGGCGTCGCACAACTTGCAGAACCCTTCAAACGTCGGACGTCGGACGGTGCTTGCTGCGCAGCCGAACTCAGCGGTCTGCTCCGGTGCGGCGTCCGGCAGTGGAGGCCAAGGTTTTGAGAAGCAATGACCACCTGAGCGGTGTCAAAAACCATCCGGAACTTTTAAGATTATAAATACCTTTCGCATCCTTTCGCCAATCCCTTCGCAACGCTTTTTTCGCGGCTGCATGTTTTGCTTTCGCCGACCCACTTCACCCAACAACCTCTTTCGCTAACCCTTTCGCCGAGTTTCTGCTACTTACATCCAAAAAATATCAGCAAAGGGATGCAAAGGGGAATCATTCCTAATCTGCAACCACTGCTTTCGCCACATCTTCGCGAACCTTTCCCCTGGTTATCAGGAATCTTTGGATGACATGCTTTGTACTGAAAACCTCTCTCGCCAACCCTTTCGCAACAAAATCCTTTCATCAAAAATTCAGAGCCCTTCTCCAAACCTTTCGCCAAGCTTTCCCCAACTGCAGTTTTCCTTTCGCACAGATTCATAATCTGAAGTCCTACCTAAATTCTTTCATGGAGGTTTATGACGTTGCCCACCTGGGAAACATGTGATCTGGAACGCGGCATCGGTCGATGTGTGATCTGGCACTCCACCAGGATCGGTCAGAACTTGTTCAAAAAGCCATCCCGTTTACTATGCCCATCCCAATGCTAGAACTTGCAGTTGTTGAACAAATAGGACTGTGACTGCTGTGACTTTTCACAAAGAGCTAAGGCTAAGACTACAAATAAGCATCTCTGGTGTGCAAATTCATTCCAGAAAATCATTTGAAAGTCACTGGATCGACGGTTAGAGCGGCGAGAAAAATACTGTGTGTTCCATGGGATGTGGTATCTCTGGTGTTATTGACTGACTGAGCTGGGGACTTTCATGGGATTAGTCTCAGAATTTGAGAACTTGGAACATCTTGGAACTATAGGCACAATTGAAGCAAGCCACATTCCCGACAGTGCAAGTTCTCACACTGGGCACGGACTTGTTCTGCCATCTTGGGGGTCATGTGAGACTTTTTGGTTCCTCCATAGTCCTGCGGCACGTGGTCCTGGCAGGATGTGCAGCCCACTATGTGCAACAGGAAGGGCCTAAGGAAAAACCTCGGTGTCTTGGTCACGGCTATTTGAAATATGGTCAGACCTCAGAAAGACTGAGATATCTGAAACCTTTCATTTTTTGTGCCGCTGCATCTACTAAGGGCCATCAAAACCCTTCAAACCCGGCTGTGCCTTCCTCGACTCGACCTAAGGACACTCCAACCGAGTGCAGTCCGTCTCAAAAAGAAAGGACGCCAACTGCAGCAGCACGGTCTGGATGGTGTAGGCAGTGCTCCAGCCACTCCGGTCATGATGTATACCAATATAGCTCTGCAAAATGTCCAAGCAAATCATGCTCCTGACAGTAGTTGTGCGTATTCACTGGTGCCACTGTGTACCAAAAACACGCATTAATTCGCGGAGTCCGCCGATTCTTGTCGTCGCAGCTCCCGAAGAGATTGGGATGCCGGAAGGCCGAAATTTGATGCGGAAATCGCACATTTGGTGGACTGAAGGGATAGTCGCGCGGTAGATCCATCACCTGAGAGGAGATGGTGCCTGGTGTGCCTTCGTTGGGTGGCAAAGCCGGGTTTTCCACATCATAACAGGTATGGCTCAGGTGATGATTTCATTCCTGCTATATAAACTGTTAACATTGCAACACTTGACACTGATTCGAGCAAGCAAGTCATGACTGCCACAGAATGTCTATGGTGTTCTCAAAGCACTATGATTTGGGACTACCTAAACATACACAAACCGCCAGCCTAAACCACTGAATATACAGTACCTCTTCATGTGTCATTTTGACCTCAAATGCGTCTTGTCCAATGAGGTTTCAGTTGAAAAGCAAGCACCTCCAACGGTTCTCATGTCTGGTTGATGGTTTCAATCCACTTTAAAAGTATTGGATAGTATTGGTATGTATTGGTCAGTGGGCTCAATCATCTCAGGTAAAGATTGGACGCCAAAATGTCTGAACCCATCACCTCAAATGCCCTTTGTTACTAGTAGCTTCTTGCTCCTAGAAGTAAGGCCAGGAGCCCTTAGTAGCGTCCTTGCTCCTAGTGGCGATGCCCTTTGCTCCTAGTAGCATCTTGTTCCTAGTAGTAATGCCAGGTTCCCAGTGGCCAAATGAAAAATGCAGCCCTGCAGTGGGCCAACCCGGGGCCGCAGGTTCACATGCCAGTGGAAAGGCCTCAGCGCCACAACGGCTAGGATGGTCGGTGGCTACCCTGGGAGCTGAGGCAATGGAAGCTTGGGAGCTCACCGCTACTTTGCTACGCTGCCTACTGCGGCCGCCCTCCTGCCAGGGACCTGGTCACGTCGCTTGCAATACCCGTGGCCCATAGCGATTGCGACGCCCAAGTCGGGACCCGATCAATGAGACCGATCAAGTCTGAGATGCGTGAGGATTCGGATTTCCCCCCAAAAAAAAACACACCAAAAAGGAACGAACATAAGGACCGTCTTTCTGCATCCGTCTGCATGTCAAGAGGGAAGCCCTCGTCCAACTACTTTGAAGAGTCGCCATCCTAAAGTCTCTTCTCAATTTGCAAAATCGTAGTGCACATCCACGAAGTGATGCTGATGTGAGATTCATGAAACATCCACCATCATCCACCCCTTTTTCCGACCCTTTCGGCCATTTGCTTCAAGGCCATTTGCTTCAAGCCTTGCCAGGTCACGTTCACAATCTGACACCTGGATGTTTTGTTTTTTGGGGGTCATTGAGCAACAAAACACAACACATCACGCTCCTTCTTGAAATATGAGCAGTTTGTCCTTTTCCATCCTTGTCCTAGCGCTTCAAGATGCAAAGACCCCCTTTGTCGACACTAATCACGAATCATCACGAATCCAGTTGTCAACTGCCAACATGTCCTCACAATCAGCTGGCCATCAATGGGCTGGCCATCGTCAGTGAAACGACAGGACTTGCCGTTTGGCAAGCCTGCAAACACACACCGTGATTGGTTCCTCAGCTTTCGCAGGTTTCCTGACCCCTCAAAGGTCACGTGCAAATTTTCTCGCAGATTCAGTTGTTCAAGGTTATTCCATGGTTTTGCTGCTGCCAGTGTTCAAGACATATTCGACACTTGACGATCTTCCTCCACCTTCAACAAGCGTTTATACAAGGTAGGGTTGACATTTTTGCTTGTGCAAAGGCTGTCTGATGCCTACTGTGTGTGAAAAACATCCACAGTTACGAAGCAAAGAAACATCAAAGAAACTACAGTATGGGGTCGAGACTCCTGTGTCGGAATCACCACGCGGGAGAAGCTGCAAGAATCACCAGCAGTTCACCAAAGAATGACCCTATGGTGTTCAATATGGTCCCATAGGTCAACACTATTAAACCATAGGAGCACCATTAAATATGGTCCCATAGGTCAAAATGGGACCTATGGTCATGGTTTTTGATGGTTCCCCATGCAGCTGCATCCTTAATGGTCATGAGCTGCGTCCCCTTGTCCCGTTCTTTCTCGTCGATTTCTCGTTGCTGGTTCCCCATGAGAGGGTCTTAACCTGCCATGCTGTGAGGACTCGCCATCCTGCCGTGGATGGAAGAAGGGGAACTTGGAGATGCGTTTCATTCAAAACACATCAAACACCAACCTGACAATTGGTTGAGCTCTCCCACTTTATGGGTTGGTTCAAGCATTCAGCATGTCTCTTTCCCCACCCCTTCTCAAACCAAAGTGATCACAAGACTGATCACAAGCTGTGAAAAGGAGGCTTAAAATTGCACGGGCTTAGGTGCCGGCGGCTCGTCTTCAATGAACTCCTGGGAGTGGGATTTGACCGGTCGAGGTCTTTGGGGTTCTTCTGTTGGGTTTTGGCCCAGTCTCCTAAGGCAAGGCGGGGAGAGACTGAAGCGAACAAAAACCAAAAACCATGCATCTTCACCATGCAAACACCCAAACTTCAAGGGGGGTCCCAACTTCTCCATCTCTGTGGAACGATTTGAGCGGATGGACTTGAAAGGGCCGTTCCAACGAATGTGCTCGTTCACTGTCTCAAAAACGTCACATCGCAGGTGAATTGGCTCGGTTGTTCGGACGTGGCCCATCGAATCGTGGGTCCTCCTCCGAATCGGACTTGCCATCCTCCGCCACATCCTCATCTTCTGGATCTTCCTCCGCGGGCGGCACGGGCGCCACGCCCACGGGACAAAGGCTCACGCAGGTGAAGGCAGCCGCCCAGTCGTCGAAGGACATGAAAAAGCATCCATCATTCCTGAAGAAAAACACACAGGGTTTGGAAGCATTGGCTCATTCAGGCTGGAATCAGGCTGGAATCAGCTGGTTTGAAGATGCTTTTTTGTACACGTTTTTTCACGCACAAACCCTGGAGTTTCTTTTGCTTGTTAGCTTCAAAATGCTTCAAGTCTTGTGGAAGAACCATGGTCGGAATGTTTTGTATATAAGAACTCGTGCAACAAGGCAACAAACTCAACAAACAGTTGTCCTCACCTGAGGCCAAGTTGCTTTTTGGTGTTCGACAGCCGCTCTGCCAGCTGGGGGTTCTCCTCACAAGCGCAAGATCACAGAAATTGAGGCAAACTGCTCAACAAAGTAACTCGCACATGTCTAGCCCGGGCCATGCTTGTTAGGCTTTTGGTGCCAGGAAGGGTAGGTTGGCTATCCAGGTCTTCGAGGAAGACTTAACATGCCTTGTAACAATACTTAACATCTGAATGCCTCGAAAACACACGCACCAAACCATGCGTGGCCCACATGCGTGGCCCACATGCCTATCATCCACTCAACCCGGTTTTCCGTCTGCGGCTGTCGGTGGATCGGATCGGGTCGGAACTGCACGTCCTTCCACTTGCTCTCCTCCCCATCGCATTGATCGGCCCAATCGCCCTTCCACTCCTGGAAGCATTGCTGTCGAACAGGCGTGCGAACGGAATGGTCGACACTGAACAGTCGCGCGCTTGGTGCGAACAAACGGAAAGCAAGTGGGCAGGGCATGGTAGGGCATTTGGAAGAAACCATGAGGAAACATGAGGAAACAAGCCAAGCGATGTTTCACCATTTTGGGGAGAGATGCACTGCTCCGAAGGTAAGAGCTGCTGGCATGTTTCATCGAGGCGTAGTCCGCCATAGAACGTATCGGTAAGCTCAACGACTGTGGACCCAGCCTTCTCTCTCTCTCTCTAAAACCACCCACCAACCAACCAACACCATCCAACACCATCCAACACCAACCAAAACCAACCAGCCCCAACCAACACCAACCAACACCAACCAACCACAACCAACCACAACCAGCCACAACCAACATCAACCAACCACAACCAACCCACCTACCCACCCACCTACCAACCCACCTACCAACCAACCAACCAAGCAAGAAAACCAATCTTCCAACCTTGTAGCCCCAGGGATTTCGCAACTTCACCAGCTTCACCGGCGTGCCATCATCCGTCTGCTCATCCCTCAGTTCACTGTGCGCGTCTTTTTCGATTGAGTGCCAGGAGCCTACTCAAAGAGCCTCAAGAAGCCTGATCGGCTGCAAGCGGACCACGTTGTCTCGATCTGACTAAGAAGTCCTTCGTTTCGGGCACTCCAAACCGGTCGGATGCGACATCCTCCCAAACCGAGGCGCAGGACCTTCAATAAGGAATAGACCTAGGGCGAATCCGTCCGCACATCGGCTGAGTTTCTCGGATGACAGCCCCATCAGGTTGGAGGCCATTGCTAGTAGGAGGTTGGAGGCCATTGTAGTAGGTTGGAGGCCATTACTATTGTTGCTCTAAACAATCTTGTTGAGCTGTATCGGATGATCCTTCTCCACCGAAGTAGTCGCAACCGTCACAGGATGTTTCAGCATACATGGCTTCCTTGCAATTTGTAACAGGGTCCAACTGGAACAGCTTCAATCACTCTCATTGACTGCAGGTTGTGAACTCAGCCAAGTGGTAGTATGCTCACATTTGGTCTTACGCGTCGCCCCTTCCTACTATGAGAGCAACACACACTTTTTCAAGGTTTGTCTTGGACTGCTCGGTGTCCTGAGTCCTGAGTGCTATTCTACATTAATATTATCTAATATATATATACATATACATACTAATATCTGCATAGTTAGTAAGTTAGTATATGCATCATGCCTGCAAAACTCTCGTTGGTGCCAGTCCAGAGTTGGGCAGCTCCTGCAACCAAATGTTCTAACCCCTTTAGCATGCTGCTTCTAGAAGTGTTGTTTTCTCTTGATGGGTAGCACTTAGCAGGCAATGACAGTCAAGTCCAAGATTACACTCGTAGGTGCAGTATAATGGAAACAGTATGCCTTGTACAGCCATATCCCAGTCCCATCTAAATCATCATCTGAAGCACATGCTTGGTGTACAAACCATTGCCCTTTGCCTCCTCAGCACCGCTCGAATTTCCAGCAATGCTGCAGCCCAGCACGTGCTTGTCTGCGCAGTGGCCTGCGGCTGGTTTGAAGGAGGCTTTCCAAAAGAGCTCTTGCAGTAGCAGGGTCGAAGGTATCTGAGTTTGAGATCCTAGGAGTATATATATATATCCACACATTCGTTGCCCAAATGCATCCAACATCGCCCGAGTCTGGTGCATCTTGGCGGAGGCGGGGTGCTGCAGTCCCAGATTAGAAGAACCTGTTGGCTAAGGCTCCTTTTAAAGCTATTGTCTCAGAACCGTCTCCTGTGAAAATCGTGGTCGTTACCCCACAGCAACACTTGACTTCTTTCCCACTCCAGGAGCAACAAGGAGCATCTTGGCATCACCAGCTGGCAGGTCGCGCAAATCTAAACAAGACCTGACTTCTCGATACTGAGGCAGTCCTTGAATCAAGTTCATGGTTTTCGATCATGCATCCTCACAGGAGTCAGATGAACCCTTCTTGCCTGCGTTCTTGCCTGCGATTTCTTGTGACTTCTGGGAGTCTCCTCAAGACATCTTCCATTCTCATTCCTTCTTCACACCTCCGTGGTCCACCCGTCCGGGGGGATTCGCCTTGTAGCACTCCAAAGAGCTTCTCCTTGTCGATGGTGGGAGCTTTACTTTTCCACGTCCAACTGGAGGCTCGAGGGTTCCGAGCTCCTGAAGGGGTGCTGGATGTGCCATCTGGACTGTCGAGAGGTGCCATGTTGGGCTACTTGGCACATCGGAGTCTATGCTGATAGGGCTCCAACATGCTCCAACCATATCCTCCGAAGGTGGCTACCTGGCACCCACCATAACCATCTTCTCAGAAGGTAGTTGGAGCCTAGGGTATGGCACTAGCGACCCGGGTGGTTGACCACTGAGGGAAAATACTTGCGCAAACTCATCCAGCGCCACCTGACGGACCTTCCCTTTCAGGGGTGCCGGGTAGCGGGGTGGTAGCATGTAAGATCTATGAAGATATGAACATGCACACCCTTTCGCTGAGATCCGACATGTAAAAACATGTAAAAACAGGAGACAGAAAGCGACAGAACAAAACCGAAAAGCACCACACCACCACCACCACCACCACCAGCAGAACGATAATGAACAGAATGAGTTACCAAAAATGGTCAAACTACCAGGATTCGGTTCTCGGTTTTGACCCACTGCCATATGCTGTTGATGTGCACTCTCTTGTGGCATGGTAGGTGCAAACCAGAATGATCTTATTTTGACTTGTGAAGGGCGACATGCAAAAGGGATTTGTTATTTGGCGACCTTGCATGCATCTGGTCAGCGGACTTCCGTCAGGTTGTTTAGCCATGTGAATTCGCTACAACCATCCTAGTCCTAGTCAAAGAGGCACGGCAATCAAAGAGGTGTTCATCCTGTTCCACTCCACCCAGATTCCAACCAGCTCCTCGCTTCAGCTGATTCTTCCGGTGTGTGTGGCGGCGCCGCCACGTCGTGTCCTTTTGCCGCGTGTACGAGACCACATCCGACTTCCCTGTGAGCACCTGGAGTGCGGTTGGCCTCCAATGGGGAAACATCTTATTGAGTTTCTAGTTATGTTTCCTCTAAATTGTGTTGGCGAGGCTCGGGCTTCTTGGACTCGCTCCACATGCTCTTTTTGCGGAAGAATCTTGGTATTTCATTCTTAATTGCGGAAGGGGTGTAAGATTAAGCTTTAGATCTGGATCAGTGAACTCTCTCCCTGGCAGGGCCTGTGCACTGCTTCGCCATTCAAACACATCTTCACTCCGACCACATCAGCCCAAACAACACTCCGATCTGTGGACGTACGGACGCCAACCCTCAGGACCCCATCTCAATGAGTCATCATCCCGAGGCCCGGCCTGAAAAGCCCAAGCCACTCCTCCACCTGAAAGTGTGCCATAAGTTCCGCAGAACTTGGCGAAGGCTTTCCTGAGGAGCTATCAGAGCTATCAGCACATCGGGCCTGGCCCCACTTGGAAGTGCCCGGTTTGTCTGCATCTACCAGGCAGGAGAAACCAATTGTAGGATCAAAGGCCATGCATATAGGCATCATTAGGCATCATTGGCCAAAAGGTCTCAGAAGCCCAACTTAACCGCCAGTGGTTTCTTCAACTGTTGTCACGGCAACCTTGTCTTGTGGTGCCACCTTCTCTGACCTGTTTCTTAGCTGTCCGTCCACACCTTCCTCACTCCAAGGAGCTCCAGCAAGGGGACCCAAATCTCTTCACCAAGAGGTTTCGCAAACGCTGGCATCGGCTGTCCACAACTGATGTTGCATGGCAGGAACTCGTCAATGGTCACTGCCACCCACCTCGGGGAAACCGAATGAACCTCCCGAGGTTTGGGAGACGATTGGCTTTAGAACGTGTTGCTAGTAGCGTCCTTGCTGCTAGTAGCGTCCTGGCCTCCAACCTACTAGCGATGGCCTCCAACCTAGTAGCTTCTTGCAAGGACATGTGTGACAATGGGAGCAAGGAGTAGAAGGACACATGGCCATACTGACTCTGGCTCTTAGAAGAGCTCAGCAAATTCGGCGAATGGTTCACTCGCCGAGGGCCTCGGGTGGATGGTCAACTAGCAAGCCTGTGTAACAAGTGAGGGCTCAAGCATCCTGCAAGCTCTAGAAATTTCCTTGTGTGTGCACCTTGGAGTCATAGGTTGTCTTCGGAATTTGGTAGAGGGCGCAGTCTGCACCCAACGAAGCTATTGCTTGTCCTGCAAGCAAAGCCTCAGCAGCTGTGTACCTACTTTGTTCTGACTTCAATCTCCTCCTTTGGTAGCGTGGTAGCCAGAACAAAAGGACAGTCATTGCATCCGTTTGCTTTCAGCAGTCTCGCATCGCTTTCCGCCTGAGACGTGGTATTTTTATGTAATTTTGGTATGTTTTGCTTATTTCAGAAGGTTCGAACACCTGCATTTCCTCCTCAGCCCCTTTTTTTTCACCTAGGGTTCGTCGAAGGGTGCAGCCGCGTTTGGCCGGCAGGTGCCAATTTCCCAAGTGCGTGTGCGCAGCAAAACGGGAAAGTCAGCTGGTAAAAGAGGACTGAATGAACAAGCGTGCTCCTTCGTGGCCTCCCAAAACACGACAAAAAAAAGCGCCGGAGACGCCACATCGGCACCACCGGTAGGAACGTACCATGCTCCATTCCACCAGCACCAACGAAAAACGCCAAGACTTTAAAACTGGTGCGCATTCCCTGATTCATCGCAGGTCACATCTCAAGACAGCCTTCTCCGGTTGACACATGCCATGCACGACAAGAAAACCGCCTGGACCGTGGCATCATTTGCGACCACTTCACTGACACCACGGATTAAAAAGCATGAAAATGCACCGCTTCACCTGGAAGTGGACCACTTCAGCACTTCATGCAGTCTGCACAGAAAAAAAACATCCAAATCTGGAGAGTTGTCGGTGAGCTCCGAAACGGACCAACCGTGACTCCTCAGATGGGAAGCTTGTACTTTGCAGTCTTTTTCCATGGAAAAACATGTTACCGTCCAACTGGACCGACCAACATCGTTTTGCATTCAACGCGTGAGCAAAGTGACCTGGCGCAATGCGGATGGCTACGGCTTACTTGGCAAAGGGCACTGATGCGCCAGGTGCCGTCACACTGCGTGAGAACACCCAAAACAAGTTGGGATATTCAAGTTCTTGTCGATATATTTGGAATCTTGTCCGGAGTTTACCCTACCTGCCTTATAAAAAATATATATATATATACATGTATGCAACAATGTGAAGCAATGACATGTGCCCTGTGTGGGGTACTCATCTGTGGCAACAGCAACTTCACTTTCCTTGACGGTGTTCCGCAGAGTTTGGGAGCAGTTGCCGCATGGGCTTTTGTGAAGGAAGACATGGGCCTAAGGCAACAGCACTGCTTTTTGAGACCAGGCACTCCTCTTTCTCAAGATCCCACAAATACACGTCATACTTGCCATCCTCGCGGGTAAAGCATCATGAGATATCATGAGAATGACGTCACACCAACTGCTAGGATCCGTGAAGAACAGTTTTGGCCAAACAACCTTCTTTCATGTACAAGGTGCCGCAAGAAGCCGCGTGGATCCACTTTTAGCATGCTGCTGGCAACATCTCCCGTGAGGCTTCTACCTTGCCTGGATCCTATTGGCTGCCCTTGGAGCAAGACCTTGGCCCCCCTCCTTGGTGATGTGCTTCGTGGAGAAAAGACTCTTCAGCTTCTGTGGGTGGTCAGCCAAACAGCTCAAGGCGCTCATGAGCCAGCAATCTCCCAGGCTTCCTTGCTTCACATCCTGAGATGGCCACCCCCTCACAAGCATCACAAACATCCGAGCACCGAAGAAAAAGCCGTTTGTTTGGTGACCGGGGCGTGCGGGCCCCGCGGGTGCGAGCTGCAATCGAGCGTCTTGTGGTCGAACCTCCTCAAAGAGACAACACTCTGCAGGGTCTCCCAGCATCCGCGCTCGAACCCAAGTATCTGCAGTCCCACATTTGAAGCTGGTGGATGATTCGCCTCAGCAAAGGACACCAAGAATCTAGATTACCATCGTCTGCAGACGTGCTGCTAGCTAGTGCTTGTCTGTGCAGATTCCAAATTAAAGGAGACAAACAAGACGCCGCCAATGGCAGTACAATGACCGGAAATGGACTGCACTGACTGCCCATGGCATCAAACGTTAAAAAACAGAAGAAAAACACACATTCCACGACCAGAACGAGTGAAGAATCAAACACATGCATGATTATTTCCAAGGTGATTAACAAGAGGACCGCACATGAGGTACGATGGTCCAACTTTTTTCTGCTATTACGGACCTACATATGTTTGTTTATGATTCTTTATGCACTTTCAACCTTAAAGTTAGAGTGGCAATCAACGTCAACCTGGCTGGACCAAACGAGTTGGGGCACAAGAGGCACGAGTGAAACGAGAGAAGGATCAGTCTGTTCAATCTGTTCGCAGCAAGCGAGCTTCACGACTGCCTGAAAAGGAATCAGTGATTGATTGAAGGAATGGTATTCATATGTATTCATGAGCACCTTCCATCACTAATCCAATCATGGAAGTGGAACAAAGCATGTACTGTATTTGTATGAGGGGCAGCGCGAAAGCAGCACCGAGCTTGACATGCTTATTTATCTTATTTGTTCCACCCGCCGAGCTGCCAATACTGGCCGTTTCATGCGGGAACTCAGCGTCGACAAAGGCATCGGTCAAATCGTCCTCGATGCCGGTGAAATGGGAACGTGAGGACGAGCGGTAGTTGTAGCGCCAGGGCTTCCTGGCCGAGAAGATCTCGGCAGAGCTGGGAAAATCGGTGCGATCTGTCTGTGCGTGGCATGATCTCCAACTCTTGGGTCCAATGCAGGATTTCTTGGAATATTGGTTTGCATGAACCTCACCATAGTGTCTTTTCATTTTCCCAAGTGAGACCTAAGTCAAGCTGCTATTGAAGCAGAAGGGAGCGCAATTCTGCGACATCCAATCTGCTTTGAACAATTAAAAGTACATTCACTACAGTACTGATCTCCATAGGCCCCTTTCTCAGAAACCTCCCGCCCTCTTTGCACGAAGGCAAAATCATGGCTCGTCGTGAGCCTTTGGGCCAATTTCATGACGACCTTCGTCACTTGCTCCCCTGCCAGAGTGGGACAAAACACAGAAAAAGCACGCAATTGCTTAGTAACATTGGCTTCATTGAAACAAGGTTCTTTCTTTTTTCTCATTGAAGTCAGCCAAAGAACCCAACTGAACCACCCAAACACCAACCCCACGGCTGCCTGGCTTCAAAATGACTTCCCAGGGGTTGCCCTCTAGGAAGTCCATGTTCTGACCTTCGGCACGATTCTGTGTGACATTTGCTGGCAGGGAGCACTTTGAAAGACATTTCTGTAGTATATAATGGTGCGATACACAAATTGAACTACTGCGACCGGTCTTCTAAAACCTTTGCAAGTATCGTTCTTCAAACTACACACTTGAAACAAATTGAAGCAAATACACAAACATAAACGATATGTCCAGCAGCATGGACACACCTGTCACTGATCGACAAAACCATCTTGCGGAAATAAACTCTTTCGAGTTCAGAACTGCGGAGCTACAGGGCCCTCTAGCTCACCATGTCACCATGTTTCACCATGTTTCACCTTCGGACCAGGGCTTTTCCTCACCAAGTCTGCCGCGGGCGGGTCTACGCAGCGTCAATCGCGGAACGCGGCGTCATTCGCGTCGTCGTTTCCCCGGTGCCGCTGGTGCCGCTGGTTTCAGCCGCAGCGGCACTTGGTGAAATTCACCGTCAACTTCTTCCCCTTCCGGTCGCTGGGGTTCGTCACCACGGCCCTGGATTCGCCATGGCATGGATGAGCGTCTGCTGGGGTCGCAACCGATCCGGTCACAGACTCCGGTTCAGAAGACCGGTCGCAGTTCGAACTTGGTTCTTGGTTCGAACACATGTTTTCTTTTTTTCTTTTTCTGGGGATTCTGGGGATTCTGCTCATTTTTTCGGGGTCTCTTTTTGTGCTCCTTCCCATGGTTTGCATGCTCTGATACCGTCATTCTGAGGTCTTGGAAGAGTGATGTCATCGTGAAGAGTCGGGTCCCTCATCCTTTTGGCAGACTCTACGTCGCTTTTTCAGGAGGTTTGGCATCTCCAATTCAGGTCTTCATTCAACACAATGAAGGTAATGGGAGGGACTCACCCAAACTGATGCAGGTTTCTAGTTCGAAACCTACATCATGAATCCAGTGTGTTGCAGGTGCGACATGGTACGAGAAAATCTCACGCTGTCCAAGCAGCTTGAAAATGTATTGCCACTCTCCTTCCTTAATTGTGAAACCGCGGGCATTGCTCTTAGTTTTATCCTGTGCGACATGGAAGAAGGAGGAACAACATAGCCATGGTTGGTAGTGTACCTCAAGCACGGCCCACAATTGATCCATTTAGTTGAACACTCAGCCCCCATCATGTGGCTATATGTGGCTTAATTCAGTCAGCCGACCCCACCACTGGTGTAAAAAACACTCTTCGCCTATCAAATCCGCCGACCCCTGCCTAGCTGACGCCTAGGCGGGGAGGCGCCCGGGACACCGGAGGGAGAAACACTGCAATGCTTAGACCCGAGCCTCTGGAACCTGTCACCCCGGCCTGCACACCCTTCCCGGCACCTTTGGCTTAGGCCCCCAGCGCACGTTTGGCCGACTCCTGCCCCGC
>CAXAMN010028550.1:185627-252738 GCA_963970005.1 Durusdinium trenchii
CATGCTCTTGAGGAGGAACTGGAGGTCCATGTCTTGGCCGGTTCAACGCTCGACTTGCACGATCGACCAACAACGTTGCTTGCGATGGATCCGGCAACAACGGTGGAGGAGAGGAAGTCGGGGAACTAGCTTGCGACTGTCGGGGGACATACGTCCAAACACCATGCTCCGTCTCATGCTTTTGCGACTGAACAATGTTGTAGTAGTCACTGCTCCGACATCTAGCACATTTCCAACCTTCGCCAGTCCATGTAAAAGTGTCGTTGTCACACGACCAACATCGCCAAGAGGGATCAGTCTCTGAACCTGCATCCTCGGGCGGAGGGGCAACGTCACTCATGGAAAGAGCCGGGGCACTCAGATCATCAAAATCGAACATCGATCAACGATCCTGCAACCACAGGCTCCGGTGCCAACTAGAGCACCCACTTGCTGGTGGAATGTGGGGTCTATACGAGTGAAGATCGACCAAATGCAAACATGGCGACCTTTTGCGGTGACGCGCGCAAGCGCGGTTGGCTCTTGCCCTTATGGCGTCAAGGTGGAAACAGCTTAGACCTGATGGTTCAATGGTGTCATGCTTCCATGCCATGCTAAATTCACACTTTGAAACACATCACGCCATCGAACCCTGCAACGCATATGCACCTAAATCATCCTAAATCATCCTGTTTTGCGGTCCGCCCTCTCTGGGGGAAGTGGTCAAGCCCCCTTCTTCTCGTCCAAGGGGCCCATCCTGATCAGAGTCAGCAGCCTTAAACATCGCTTCCACCTTCTCCTTCTTGATGTTGAGCGCCTGAAAGACCTCGCAGGTCGAAGACGTGTTCTTTTCGGGGACGGAAATGGCTTGCTAGCTGCGGAATGCTGCGGGGAGAAAAAAAGGAACCACTATATATATATAGATACTATGACCAAGGGGATTGTATGGTTCAGCCGCCTGCTTGACCATAGTTTCAACCTTTGGATGAAATCATCAGCTGCTGACCCCAACCTCCTGAGCAAGTCTCACCCTGCGGCTGGCCCAAAACATCTAGGCACCATGCTCTCAATGGTCAATCAGCCTCTTGAATTGTTGTCTCATTGGCCGTTCTGAACCATTACATGTTGTCCACAGCCCATGGACGTCCTCAGTTAGGTACTCAGCCATCGTTCAGGGTCCAAAGTCCAAATACACTCGAACGATGTAGAGTCCTAGAGGATCACTGAGACCATCCTGACACCCATCTTTCTGAAGTGTCCAATTAGCTGTGAAGCTCCTGGGTCCTAAAAAGTGAAGCTCCTGGGTCCCAGAGACGCATCCGAGGCGAAAATCCTGCCTTCGCCATCTCCTCTTCGCTCAACGTGCCATCACCCGAGGTATCATACTTCTCAAAGAGCTCTTGCAATCGTTGCCGCGCCGCCATGGCACCGAGAACCGCCTTCTCACCGTCGACCTTGAACCGCCTTGAACCGCAACGTCGCGCATCGGACAGCTACGCGGTCACTCCGGCGGGATCAGGACGGGCAAAAACCACTTGCGAGTCCAAAGCCGACCCAATCCATCCCAATCCCAGGCCTCAAGCTTCGAAGCACTAGGCCATTAAACCATACTAACCCAAGAAGTTGCACAATAGGCTTCACCCCCATCTAGAATCAAATGAATAAGTCACAGGTCATCACAGGTCATAGGTGATTCAAGTCGAACACACCTTCTTTTTGTTCCACACTCCATCTCTATTCATACTATCGTTCAAACTTCAAACTCCCAAGGCTTCGACTCATTGAGATCCAATGGCCTGGCTGAAACAAGCTCCAAAGGCTCAGCGTCCAACCTCAGTGGAAAACCACTCGAGCTCGGCCATGCCGGCGGAGCTCAACCCGTCTCTGCGGAGGATCTCTTCGACCGATCCTCCGACCGATCACCGTGGCGATTCGGCGATTTCACGGTCGCCCAAGGTCGTCGCCTCTGAAAGAATTATTTGAGTCTCCCTAGTAACAAGAACGCTACTATTTACTATTGTCTTTTTCTTTTTCTTTTAAATTTTCTCCTCGGGGGGCCTCCCATTGGCCCATGTGTTTTTGGGAGGAGGAGTGATTGCATGATGAAGCAGTCAATCTCCAAGCCACTCCTGAAGATCCCGGGTGATGCGCCGCAGTGCGGCCGCATGGCGTGATGCTCTGACGCTAGAAGAGCTCATCGTGAGAGTATCAGAGGTCTTTCCCAACTGAGGCTTCGCAGGCTGCGGAATCGCAGGCTGCGGAATCCTGCTGGACGTGCTGAATGCTTTGCGTCGGCTCAGTTGGACCCCCCCCGACCAGTCAAGGTAAAAAAACAAGTACAGTATATAGAGGTATATGGACAAAGGCCAGTGGCTGAGCCAACGGGCCAACAGAAAAGAACTGCCAAGTCCATGGGTTTGTTGTGTTGGCTCAGTGGCATCCAAACCCAGGTCAATCCAGGAAAGTGGCTCAGATTCGGGTCTAGGCGGCCTTCATTAGGCCCAGCAAAGAATGTCTCACTGCTGTGTTAAACACGAATCATATAACAGCGACTCGATGCATTTTCAAGGACATCCCTTGCTGTAGATAAGCTCAAGCAGCTTCTTGCAATGTGGACATCATCTAGAGAGCACTGTATGCTACGCACCTTCCATCTTCCAACAAAACGGATTCTTCCAATCTTTCCATCCAGCCAGCACTCGTGCATGATAGCCCGTGGCATCCGTTTTTCACTCGGCCATGCAGCACATGGTTCTGCCTGACAGTGAAACCATCGGCCTGCCGGCTGCCTTGAGCACCGGCATGCCAGCGAACGAAGGGAGAGCCACATGAAAAAGTCCAAATAACAAACTCCTTGGTAACAGCACTTGATTCTTTTGGTTGGGAGTAGTTGGTTGGTGGGATTTTTGGTTAGGAGTTCTACTGATTCTTACCCTGTAGAAGGCCATTACCCTGACCCACGGCGAATCAACCTCGAAAACGTCCAGGATACGAAGCCTTTGTACCTCCCATCCTTCAGATGTCACTCGTTGTGGAGATTCCTGGCAAGGCACACACACGTACAAGCACCCACATCGTCGATGAAACAGTTTGGAAGGGGCTTGTACTTGATGAAGGGGCTTTGACTTTAAGGAAAGGTTGCACCTGTATGAGGTCTTCCGTATGTGCACCCATTCTGCAGCACAGCCCATTCTCCAACACATTTGCCAACTGAAGCACTGGTTTCTTGTTCAAGCAGCTCTGCAACATGCAGAGCTGTGTCAATGAAGTCAGAACCTATCTGCTACCTCATGGCCTCAATGGCCATATGGCCCAATTCCCTCCTGCCACCACGTTCTGGATCTTTGCTCACCTGTACGGTGCAGCCCATGTGCAACCCATGTGCGTTTACACATGTTCCGCGATTTCCCTGAACTTCAGGTGTTTCATGGGCTGCTTTTGCTTGTGCAAAGGCACTGAGGTCCTGGCAAAGTCCACCAACGTGTCAATGCCGATGGCCTGAGCGACGAAGAGAGCCTTCAAGGGAGAGAATTGGTGTCTTTTTTCTTTCTCTCTAAGGTCACAGTCCTTGTTCATAGAATGAAGCACGGGGGGGGTGCCTTGTTGGAACATGTTGGAACGTTGTAAGTTGCATCATGTTTCAATCTCTGTTCATCGTGAAGATCCGAGCTTCCAGCTCCGAGGGCTTCTTTGTCCAGCATGGTGCACAGCCTCAAGATCGGAACATGAGCAAGCATGAGTTAAATCCACTACTTGGTCTGACAAACCTAACATGCATCACAGTAACATGCCATTATTTTGCACCTTTTTCATCATGTGTTGTCTTCGCCATGTCCATATATATGCCCATCACCTCACTCGAAGGTCAAACGGCTCCTTGCTCGAATCTCTTCAGTTCCCCTTCACGTACAAGTCTTGAGAGGAGCTCTGAAACTGCGGGGCCTGCTCTGGATTTCCGATATTCTTGAACCAAATGCACTTGTTGTCCTTGTTGACGACAAATGCCTTATAGTTCATTGCATCAGCGTACGTCTTCATGGACTCAATGAACTGAGGATCAAAGGATCCATGATGAGCTGGCTGTTTTTTCACCCAAAACTATGAGTTTGCGATGGTTTTCCGACAATCTTGAGGGCGTCGTGGTAAGGCAAGTCTGTCTGGGCCTTCATCCGCCAAGCCATGGGTTCAGGCAAACGATTTGATCAACTCAAAACTTACTGCTGAAGCGGAAAAGCTGCCACTCTGCAATTGAGAAAGACCGGACATCATGCTGGTTCACACACAGTTGATGCTCTGAGGTCTGTCTTCGGCCCCCTCTGCCCGAGACAACAAACAACAAACTAGGTATGAACCCAACATTCCAATATCCAACATCCTCCAACATCTATGACTCTATGACTTCAAAACGCGATTGCCATGCTCCAACACCCCCTCCCACCAGAAAAGGCCCTGCTTGAATGGCCAAATCCCCGGAGAAACGGATCCACTGGGCTCCCAACTTGGCAATCTGTGCATCTGAGATCACCGACGGGGCGATCCTTCGGATGAGTTGGAGCTTGCTAAGCGCCAAGCGGTCTTCGGTCGAAGTCGACCCCTGAGCTTGGACATCAGTACTGAGCAAAGTTGAATGGGTACGATATGGTACCATTCATCTGAATCATGATGACCTATCTCAACTCATAACTCACCATACTGTCTATAAACATCTAGATCTATACCATCAACCGAGATTGCTCACAACACACCTTCCGGTTGCTCGACGCACTGTCCATGTCCAAACCGGGTGACACATCGCTCGTCCTCATGGCTCGTCGAATCACTTGGCGAAGCTGTTCTTCCTGCGACAGCGACGCGAGCGCTGACGGCTCCGGTCGCGACGGCTCGTGCTCAAGGGATTCGTGGGCTTAATCTATCCCACCGACGGAACGGATTCACACCAGCACCTGGGAGGTTTTTGTCTGAAGGGCTCACATGTTTTTTTGGAGGATGAAGTTCTATGCGCGAATCTCGGGGCTGACCTGTTTTCTTTTTCTCTCGATCGGGTCCAATTGTCAGAAAAACACTGATATCATCTGATATCCATCTGCTTGTGGTCAAGACATCTCAAAACTCATTGTAACTCATGACACGACAAGACTCCGTCGGATGTGCCTCCAGAACTCCAGTGCCCGTGTGATCGAATCGTGAGAAGAGTGCCTCCGCCAGAAAGGCAGTTGCATGCAGTTGCAATAGCAATGCCCAAGAACACTAGAAAAACCTTCTGGTAAACTAATGGCACGTGCTCATCGACTTGGCAAAAGAAACGCACTCAACCCTGGCCGGACGTTCATTGCATCTTGACATGACAAATCTAGACCTGCCCTGCAGCGCTTCGTTCCCTGTGGGACAGGACTTCAAAATGCCACCGAGGAGGGCCCGTGGTCATCGGTCACCTTCAGATCGCAACCCAAGTGACCAGCGTAGGAGGCCGCCTGGTCAGGTGCGGTCGAAGGACGGAGGAAGAACGACGGTGTTCAAAGGGTCCTATTTTTTTTCATGATCTACCAAGTCAGTGCCCAGGAGGGTTACGGCCTACGGTTACGTTCAATTTGGGCACTGGACAACGGCACGAGGAGGAGGTGAACGTGATTCCGGACTTGCACCCGAAAGGGGTAAGTGCAAAGGCGGTCCGCTTTCCGCTTTTCCTGCACGAAGCCGCCTTCATCTTGGATCGAAGCGTGCTCAAGAGCCCCTTGCTTAATGGTGGCCTTGGATGCGAAGCAACCGATCTTTGAGCGACCGGGGGCATGCAACGCACGCCCCAAAAGGGCAAACGAAAGAACACGGACAGCTCTGGCCGCTCCAAAACCTCGCTGAGGTTCACACGCTTTGCTGCGGGTTTGCGTTGCTTGGCTTCGTCTTGGGGTTACCTGTGCTTCGTCGGAGAGAGTGACTGTTTGGGTCTCTTGGAGCGCCTCCAGGTAAACCCAAGTGATCCTAACAATCCAACCATCCAACCTTATCAAAAAGCTGTGCTACGGACCTACTTGATGGTGGTTCCATGTTTTTCCAATATGGAGTCCCATATGTTCAGCCGTTCAGCTGCCAAGTCATCCTGCAGCCAAGAGGCAAAACAATCAAGCTCGAAGGACCGGTTGGAGGCCTCCCACCAGTTGGTCCCGGCAAAAGGGGGGATGCCAACGGTGAAGCGTCTAGGACAGCCTGGGGCCAGTGGTCCCCAAATAGAGTGGCATGAGACTATACCAAGACATTTTCTACGTGAGTGATCTACGAACTTCTATCTATTAGGGGGTTCTACAAAGAATTGCTGGGTCATTCGATGTCATTCGACATCTTGGTCTGGTGCTTCGCGCAAAAGCTGTAGTAGCAATGGAAGAAACAGCGAAAGACACGCAGCTTGTAGCGTCGCAATCTGCTGATCTGTCGAAAAGCACGTCCTCAAAAACACCTTGACCGACCTCCTCATCCAGCTTCCAACTCGCATGCCCATTGCACCCCTCGACTCATAGAGCCCACCACAACGGTGGCTGGCCCTGCTTCAGCCGCGACAAACGCGGTACCTGCCTGACCCTCCAGTTCGACCGTGCTCTTCAAACGAGGAGGCTCGATCTGTGGCTCCACACCTTCCGGTGGCTTCCCCCCCTCTTGAAAAGGCACCGCAGCTGTTTCACACACATCCGGAACACTATATATATATAAATACATCCGTCCATGCGTCCATGGAGGATGACCTGTCTCTACAAAGAGTTCTTGGATGTTCCGAATCCGAACCTGCCCCGCGACGCTGAGCTCGCAGAGCTCGCAGAGCGACCGGTCCCTGGGTCTTCCGAACTCAGAAAAGCCACGAGATCATCGATCTCTACGAGGCCAGAGCCATCGATGTCCAACCTGAGAACAAGCGAAGCCGGAGCCGTGATGTTCTGTGGCTGGGATTAATCAATCTGGAATATCCTCAAGGAGTGGGCAAACATGACCTTGGCAATGAGCTTCACATTCTAAAATGTCATCAACATGTCCATGTTGTACACTCTGGCCCGTTGGAAGACCAAGAGGGGCTTTTCCACTTCCATGTTAGTGAGTAGGAGTGTGTGCCAGTGTCTTTCCTGGCCTCACCAGTCTGCTAGAGTTGATGGCCGCTTTTCCATCCAACCACGCACAACCATCCAACCGCCGGTCCTGTCATCTAAGTCAACCAAAATGATCGTCATGGCCCGGACTAAAAAATAGAACAAACATCGCCATTCCTGCATCAAAGTTGGCAGCTCCAACTTCCCTCAGCAGCCGCACAACTTCCCAGTGGCCGTTCTGTGCTGCAACCCTCAAAGCTGTTAACCCCTTTTTGTTTGCTGCATCTTTGTCAGCCCCGGCCTCCAGCAACAATCGCACGACTTCCAAGTGTCCGATTTGTGCCGCAAGCAACAAAGCAGTTGACCCATGAGTGTTTGCTGCATCTTTGTCAGCTCCAGCAGCAACCAACTCAAGTGGCCCTATCGATACTAGCTCCAGCATCGACCAACAACCGCACGACTTCCGACTGGCCATTCTCAGCTGCAAGCAACAAGCAAGATGACCCATTGTGATTTGCTGCATCTATGTCACCTCCCGCCTCAAGCACCAAGCGCACAACTTCCCAATGGCCGCTCCGGGCTGCAGGCAACAAAAAAACTGCTCCATGTCTGACGTCAGCGCCAGCCTCGAGCGCACGACTGCCCAGTCGCTTTTCTCAGCTGCAATCATCAAAGCCGTTAACCGTAACCGTAACCTGCTGTTAAAGACCGTCGCATCTTTGTCAGCTCCAGCATCGAGTAGCAATCGTACAACTTCAAAGTCGCCGTTCTGCACTGCAAGCAACAAAGCAGTTGACTCCTTTGTGGTTGCTGCATCTTTGTCAGCTCCAGCCTCGAGCAACAATCGCACGACTTTCAAGTGACTGTTATGCGCTGCTAGCAACAAAGCAGTTGCCCTCTCTGTGTTTGATGCATCTTTGTCAGCACCAGCCTCGAGCAACAAGCGCACAACTACCAAGTGGCTTTTCTGGGCTGCAAGCAACCAAGCAGTTTCTCCGTGTGCGCTTGTTGCATTTTTGATCATTTTTGTCAGCTCCAGCCTCGAGCAACAATCGCACGACTTCCGACTGGCCATTGTCAGCTGCAAGCAACAAGCAAGATGACCCATTGGGATTTGCTGCATCTATGTGACCTCCAGCCTCAAGCAGCAAGCGCACAACTTCCCAATGGCTGCTCCGGGCTGCAAGCAACCAAGCAGTTTCTCCGTGTGCTCTTGTTGCATTTTTGTCAGCTCCAGCCTCGAGCAACAATCGCACGACTTGCAAGGGGGCCACACTCAGCTGCAACAAGTAGACCTTCCACATTTAATTTGGGTTCTGCGGTTGTTGAAGCAGGCTTTCAACCCACGGGACATTATTAGACCGGCAGCTGTCAAGTAGTTCTTTCTCTGCACTCTCATCAAAGGCACAATAGGCCAAGACTACCAGCTGTATACTCGGTAGTGGCCTTAAAGGCATATCATCCTGCAGTTCACCAATTTCATCACTGAAGAGTCTCTGCTGAAACCTTGAGCATCCAACCTGAGCTGACAGGAGTTTTTTTAGATCCCGAATGGATTTCCCATTGTCCACCATGCAACGGATTTCATCCTCACCAAGCTGGGCAACTGTTTCGCCGCACAAAGCCGTGACCTGCATCATTGAGATGAAACGAAGCAAAGCAAGAGGTGCCGGCTTGAGCCATGGTCAGACTCAAGACTGCAAACACAGGGATGCAGGAAGACGCACAGCTTTCATCGGATTCCCCGCCATGCGCAAAGTGAGATGATCTGCTGGTCACTGAGGGTGCCCTCCGGAATCCTGGCAGCGACAAATTGGAATGTCATGATTCATCATCTTCTGAGGCACAAATGACCCACGTCATGTGAGGTGCAGCCCGAAACTTCTGGATGCTTACCACTTGGCTACTTGGGGGGGCCTTGTCCGAATTGAATCCAACCTGCGCACATTTCCGTCATTCAGAGTCATTCACTGGCATTGACCTTTCGCAGTGCAACACTGCTACTTTTTAACTCTCGAAAGGAAGCGGTTCAAAAGAAACCGCCCAGCTGTGACAGTGCCCGCCTTAAGCTCCTCCTCAGAGCACGGCGCACCTCCCGTGCCGTTAAGGAGCCCGAACCATCCTGGCCGAGGTCAAGCTCTGGCGAAGCTAGGTGGATCTGATGGCCCAGCATCAAGACCAAGAGTAGATGGCCCAAACCCCTTAGATGGGGTCCAAATAAACCACCAAACTTGGGGATCGTGCCATCCACTCTCAATCCACTATATCAAGTGCACCGAGAATTTCACTTGCAATTCGATCCGCACTCCACACCCGAGTCGCTTCGCTGCACAGGAGATGTCTTCGGACAACTATGCTAGAATTCTGGAGAAAGGGCAGGAAGGGCAAATAGGGGCAGTGAGGGCAGTGGTGAATTTGGACATCCCAAATCTGGTGGGTAGATGAGCCATGTAAGACATCGTCCCTTTGATCTTGGATGGCTTCCAGAAGTCCCTAACTAGATCCTTCCTATCCAAACCAGAAAGTGCACCGGCCTGGTCGAAGCGATTGAACATCACATCGAAGCCATGTCCTTGAGGTCCTGACCCCCCCCCCAAAAAAAAACGGAAGAAGTGATCAAAAACGACTGGAAAAAACGACGGATCATGGATCCCACCACGGACGACGGAAGAGACGCGATGTGACGCGATGTACGGCTTACCACTTGGAGGTTACCCTAGGGCCCTAGGGAAGAAACACAAGCAGGATACTAAAGGCTCGGGGTCCTTCGTAGGCTGCTGTTTTGATCTTCGTTCGGATCCTTGGTCAGGAATTGCCAGCGGGGTGGAGGTCTGACCTGGGGAATCATGCCAAAATACTTCTAGATCTTATATAGTGATGGTCCCCAAATAGATAGAAACACCGTTTCCAATACATTCGGGGATCTACTTTTCTATCATTTTCTATCTATTTGGGGGTCTGATGGGGTCTGTATACTCACGACATGGTATTTTGTGCATCAGCGTGACAGTGTGGCATCAAATTCGCTTTGAATTCCACATTTTGTGATCCTTTGTACCAAGGTGCGTATTCAGCATACGGTTGGACAATCGCACAGGCGTAGGAACCTTGGACATCGTGACATATCGTGACTTCGTCTTGCGGGTCAAGGTGACATCGAATGGGTCCGACGTGTCATCGCAAACTGCTGATCGACCACTCTGGCCCCGCGCCACAAACAAGGAATCGTTCGCTTTTGACACTTGTGCTCTCGGGGTATCCTGCAAGTGCACAAAGACCATGAATGGAATTGAAAACAAAAGGCTACTAGTAACTAGTAACAAGAAGCTACTAAGGTTGGAGGCCATCGCTCTTTGGTTGGAGGCCATCGCAGTCGCTACATGTCGCTACTAGTAACAAGTGCATTACTACATATTACTAGTAATTATCACTCGCAGCGGACGCTCCCCGTGAAACGGTGTCCGCCTTGTGCAAGACATAACAAAAAATGCATTTGAACAATCATCATGCTGAAAGCATCTGAAAGCCCCGGAAAGCCGTGGCAAACACAAGCAACCATGGCACTCGTACCACTCGACCAAGTCCGAGTCGGCTCCTACCGTTCCGCTCCTTGGCACCGGCTTTCAGCTTCGCACACTGCCTCGTTCCGGTGGGCAACGTGCGCAATAGAAAGTGCCTGGATTGGCCAGGAGCTGCTGGACCTGCCTGAAGTTCGTCTCACTGTTCTTCTCATCTCGTCTCCGAAGTTCTACAAATGAACAAGTTTTTCCCCCCAGATGAATGCAATGCCACATCAACTCCAGGGCGGCATTCCGGGCCGACAGATGGCGGCTATTCATACGGGTTTTGCATTGTCCTTGGGGTATTAAGATCGATAAATCTAAGTGCTTTGATCGGATCATTCCTAACTACGCAGGTGCACTCATGTTGGCTTTTGGCATACCCAGGTGCATTGTTTCCATCTTTATGAAACTTTACGGCCAGCTCCAAAAGCACCTGACATTTAAGTCCTGGTTTGCTGCAACCCCTACCCATGGTCCGAACGGGGTCGCACAGGGGTGTTCGCTTTCACTCATTGCGATTAATGTGCACATGAAAGCCTGGGTTCACTTCGTGCAGTCGCTTCCAGAGGTCTGCGCCCAGGCGTATATTGACGATGCTTATTTATGGACCAGACTCGTGCATGTTAGTCAGCTTGAAAAGGCGATGCAACTCACCCAGGTTTGGGATGAATTGGTTGGTCAATGTCTCAACTGGTCCAAATGCTCTGTCTGGGGGTCATCGACCTGTGCCCGGAAAACAATCAAACGATTGTTCCCCCAAATGCAGTTTGTTCTTGATCTTGAGATTCTAGGTGCCTTTGTGCCTACCAGCCGCAAAGTTTCATCGCACTTTGGGGAACAGAAGCTTGCCAAGGTCTTGGCAGACATTCGTAATATCGGTGCTTTGCCTGTTGCAACCACTGTCAAGGCCAAACTAATTGGTTCTAAAGTTGTCCCCCAGTGTAACTACTGTCCAAGCCTTAATTGTATGACACAGAAAATGCTCAGCCGGATACAGGGAGAGATTGCTAGTGTGCTTTGGGGACACCGGCCCCACTGGCGCTCCAAGTGGCTCGTCTTTGCACTGTTGACGCAAACACATAGAATTGAGCCGGTTTGTGCGCGCCACTACAATACAATTGTTGACACAAGGCGCTACCTCCACCAATTCCCACACGAGGTGCATCGGTTTTGTGATTTGTTGGCTACCAATGCAGAGCAGAATGGTACAATTACACATGCCTGTGTAGTCGCCTTTCGTTTCTTTGGTTTGGAATTGAGTGCGGATGGCATCATCCGGTATCGACAACGTGCCATTTGTCATTTTCTTGACCTAGGACATAAAGAGATCCGACCCATTCTCAAATTGCTCGCTAAGCAGTCTTGCTATGTTCAAGCAACCATGCAACACAGGAAAGACGTTGTTGCACCAGGTGGGGTCCTGCACCCATTTTTGTCCACATGCTTCTTGCGCAAGTCAAAACTTTGTCTAGAGTCCGATGTCCCTCCCAAGGCTTTCTTTGAAGCACAGCTTGTGGGGTGTTTGCTGACCAATGACAGGCTTGCTGCTGCGCACAAGGTTGAGAGTCCGCAGTGCCGCTTTTGCCAAGCCTCCAAAGAATGTCTTGCTCATTTGGTTAGGGAGTGCCCGCACATTCTCACTGAGTCGCCACCGCCCCCTGACCATGAACTAGGTCGAAATTTTGAGTTGTTAGGAATCGTTGAACACCCATGGTCGATTTTGTCACATCGCCTTCGTGTTTCTAACATAAATTCCCGGACCAATGCTGCCTGGTGTGACGCGCAGGATACCAAAAAGGTGTGGACAGATGGCTCCGTCATGTGGCCCGATCACCTGCTGCTCACATGCGCAGGTTTTGCCGTGGTTGATGAACATCAAAATGTGTTGGCATCAGGTCCCGTCATGCATTGGTCACTTTGCAGCTTCACTGCCGAACTTTGGGCGTTGTTGTATGCCGTGTTTGATGCAAGTGGGCCCGTACATGTCCATTCCGATTGTCTTAGTTTGGTTCACCAGACACAGTACATGATTGATCATGAGCAGATTTGTGATGATTGGGCTTGGCATAATTGGTGGCAGTCTTTGTTTGACCGGTGGCGATTCCTCCGTACCATGCACAGTGAACCCTTGCGTGTCACTTGGGTTCCGTCACATGTGTTGGAAGGCCTTCCGGTTGAAGAGATCACGGAATCGCAGGCCCAAGCTTGTCGCACGACATGTAAGGACATTGCAGGGAACCGCGCTGCTGACCTGGCAGCCAAACAGGCTGCACTTGCCAACTCGCCTATCTTTGCACACCAATACCCCAAGATTGTCGAGGCCACTCTTGAACGACAGAACTGGCTCACAACTCTGTGCTACACCCTTGGGGTCAATGTTCAACCCTATCAAGAAGAAGAAGTTGAAAGTCATGATGTGAAGAACCGTGCACCCCGTGACTTGTTTCCTGCGTTGCCATGGGACTCTGTTGCAACTGAGTTCAACTGGACCATGCGCCACAGTTGGCCACCCCAGCCGCCGTCACGCTGGGAACTTCCGATTGAAGACTGGGATGCACTAGGGACGTTTGTTGCGAGAGTTAAGTGGAAAGAATCCCCTGAGCTGCAAATTTCCTACGCGGAACTTGCCGTCCTGTTTCTTTTGTACGGAGGTCGCTGCCATCTTTCACATGATGAACATGCCACGTTTCGTACTATCATTCGGTGGTTGCAGGGACGCCTGGCTTTTTGCCGGCGCAAGCTTTTGTTTGATCTCCATCCGGGTCGGCACACCCCGAGAGATCACAACGCATGGGGCAAAACCATGCCATCCGGTGTTATCAGAGGAGCTGCGCCGTACTTTAGCAATTCAGAGCTTGAATCTCTTGTCTCGATCACCCAAAGGCTTCAAAGGGTATCTGGGCAATGTTTGTCGACTTGGGATTTTCCCATTGCTCCTTTTCTCTCGTGGGTGATGTTTTGGGTCTCACCTGCTCTGCAGGTGCTTTGTGTTTCTTGTCTGCCGATCAGTGGCAGCTGACGGCAACGCTCGTCACGGGGAGTCCGCGAGCGCGTGAGGTAGAACAAGTTTTTCCCCCCTCTCGTAAAGCAGCGATCTGGGAGGCGCACCCTGTGCTGTCACTTGATCACAGGCTAGGCCAGCTACTGCATCGTGCGCATCTGTGAACGTGTTTGTGCAGTTCTTTGCCTCTAATGACCCAGAGTCGAGTTGCCAAATTACCACAAAAACGGGCTCAACATGGCTCAACATGTTTTCGACCAAGAAACCGAAACCAATTTGACCAAGCTTTTTGGGACTTTCCGTGCTTGTCACCATTGGCCATGGAAATCGCTTCCACTTCACCGACCCTCGGCTCACCGAACTCCAAATGATCGGCTCAAAACTGCCCAAAGCGCTGGTTCCGCATCTTGAGGCCCTGGCAAGTCAATTCTCCAGCATGCCTCGCCACATCGGTCACGGGAGGCTGAAACACGGGGTAGTTGAGTCGTCTGAGAAATCCCGTTCTCTGTTCGTGTTTTGAACGGCGGCAAAAGGGGCCTAGGGGCCTAGAATGATCTAAGGTAGAGATGGTTCTGCTGTGATCTCTATCATTTGGGTCTTTAAAGCTCCAAACCAGCCAGTCCAACCTCCAAACCAAAACAACTCTTGATTCTTGGATAGCCAACCCCCCCCCCATTCCATTCCATTCCCCCCTCCGGCCGTTTTGGCTGCCAAATGTTCCCGGAGCTCCGCGTTCGCTTCACGTAGTTGAGACCTCGCCGCGGACCGTGATTCAGGCTGACACCAGTACACCCCCGGTCGGTGACAACAGTGTGTCAACGGAGTCGATGACATGTTTTCTTAGCCTTTGACATGGGCTAATGATATTTAGCATATATTAGCCAACAAGTGCCAATGCAGTTAATGTAAGAAGTTTCAGAAGTGCCTCCCAAACACTCAACAACTGCATATCCTTGCATGGTGGAATATTGAGCCTTTACGATCAAGGACTTTTCCACTCGTTTTTGTGGGAAAGTGTGAAAAAATCAGGGCAAGTGCAATTCACACAAAAGCAAAAGCGGACCACACAGAAAGCCAAACCATACTGGGTGCCCTTCATGATCATTCATGTTACGCTGTTCACTGGGGCACTTCTGTTTCCACCAGTGGATCATGGGGGGTTCAACAAATGCTGCGCCCCTGGGCCATGCAGATCTGTGCTCTGCGGCCAGCATCTCCAGCACCCTGTTTCTTTTCAGCTTCATGCGAGTCAGCTGATTTAGAAAATGGAGAATCAATCAGTCATGAGTCACGAGAATGATTATTGGTTGCAACATCCTGAAGATCCGTGCTAGCGGACCTGGGATGGGCAGTGGGCACGACGTGGGCTCTGACGGAATCAACCACAATTTCACCCAACAAAAATCTAGAAAGGAACATCGCCATGGTGTCATTCAAAAGCAGCTCCTCCGCGCGTGCCACTGTGGAGCTTTCAAAGCACAATATGCGATGAGAAACATCGCCATGTGAAGCTCCTTTTCTTGTCACCCAGGTCCGCTATGTACACGAACAATCGGGGTAAATAGCGCAGAGGAAGGACAAATGAACCCAACAATCGTTCTGCAGGATTTCTTCGTTCTTCCAACTGCCGCTGTCAAAATGAAATGTCTGCTGCCGATCAGCAGCGGACTCGGTCAGCTAAAGCCTTAAAGGCTCAACCTCTCGCGCTCCTCGTCCTGCATGGAGCAGGGCGGCACCAGGGCGAGGATGTGGATGCTTTAAAGTGCTGAACGCTTGGAGATTCGAATCTGTTTTCGTCGAAACCTCTTAAAACATGTTCAAACATGCTGACACCCGTCCTTGCACAAGCTGACAGTAGGCCACAAAATCTGAAGAAACGAAGGGCAAGAGACAGTCGCAGCTGCAGGGCCAAAGTCATCCTCACAGGGAAGCTACTAGTATGCGATCGACTCCACATTCATGCGCCCGAACTGGACACATTCATCAAGGGAAAGAACGTATCAGTAGTTGGAGGCCATCGCTGTTAGGGTGGAGTGGAGGCTATCGAATATTAGGGTGGCGGCCGTCGCTGTTCGGTTGGAGGCCATTGCTATTATCAGTAGGCTCAGCGCTGGTTTGGAGGCAATTTTGCTGCCTGACAAATACACCGCAAGAAAGGACCCCCCAAAAATAACCCTCTTCCCATTCAAAGGCACCTGCTCAGCTTCAAGCATCTCCTCAAGTTCTTGTTCCCTCATCTGCTCAACAAATCTCTTGAAACTGCCTGGGTGGTCAGCCACTGCCATGAGAAATGCAAGGAGCCGCACCTTGTGAGATGCTTCTTCTTCTTCTTTGATCAAGCACAACCAAAAGGAGGTCCCAGGCATTGCAACAGCGCTGCGCTGCAAAAAAAACGAGGGCGAAGACCATGGAAAGGCGCGATTATTGTTCTCCTCTTTCAGCCTAAAGGCAACTGCTTCAATGAAAAAATTGGTCCATCCTCTGCAATTGTATTTTGGGCTTGGTTGGTGGCCCACAGCTTGCCCAGCTTACATCCAACTTCTAGCTCACCATTAGCTTGTATATTCATATACTATACAATTATGTAACACTAATACTTACTATATATGGTGATGATTAAGAGGATAAAGTCCATCTGGTGTTATGATGGAAACTTCATGGGTGACTTGAACGCACTAAGATACTTCTACATATCTGGCTGCTAAGACTCAAGACCATGCTCCCGCTCCAGCGCCCCCGACAGAAGGTCTTTGGATCCTTCACACTTGTTGCTGAGCACGTACACCTCAAAAGCTGCCGGTGGCCAACGGCACGTGGTGGGTCAATTCGGGGTCAAACCTTTGCCGGTTCGGCAGCCAGCTGGATCCGATCCTGACGCCGATCTACCCACGACGAGGGTCAAAATTCGGGTACCTTGGTCTGTCACCAAAAATGAGCAGGATGGCCTAATGGCCTACCAGGCGAGTTAAATGGAGCCAAACTTAAGAGTTTAGGGCTCCAGGTTTTGACCCACAGCCTTCATCGTTGCTCTTGTTGTTGCTATTGCTTTTGCTCCTCTGGTGGTCTTCAAAAACACGTGCGAATGAATTGGGTTGGCAGATTTGCTGTCTCCATGTGAAAAAAGAGTAGACAAACATTAACCAACGAAGGAACCAACGATTGAACCGCGGAGCTCCACGACCTGCGCGGTACGAGCGAGGCTGGGAGGTGGGAAGTCCTAAATGCTTGAAAGACAACCATAAGAGCAACGGCCTCCAACTGAAGAGCGATGGCCTCCAGCCTAATAGCAATGGCCTCCAACCGAAGAGCGACCTAAATGCCTGGAAGACTGAAGAACTTTCTGAAGCAGCTCGGAACTCGACGTTGCTCTTGGCATTGTGGACCTGCTCCTGGAGTTGTGGACATGACTTCCCTGCACATACCCGTACGTGTTCGCTCAACTATCTATTCAATTCAAAATCACGAAAAGACCTCTCAGCCATAATTAATGATCAATCAAGAATTGACCAGACAGGGCCGCATAGCATTCCAAACGTCTCGTGCAGTTCCAGTTCAGAGACTTGCTGCCTGGGTTGTCCAAACCAGCTTTGCAAGGATTACGCATGATTACGCCCAACATGTATCAACATCTCACAGAAACCACACTTGTCCGTCCAACAGCCCACAAACTCCTGCATTCGTTCGAAAGCACTCTGGCGTATGTCCTGACCAGCACTCAGCGGGCGACTTGTGTTGTGCCCTGCTAGTCTCTTTAATAAAAATACGTGATGCGGCTGATGCAAAGTGTCAGCATATGCATCTCTAGCATCTGGGATACAGTAGAATCATTCAATAACTATCTCTGAACGTGTGCCTCAAGAGCATCTGCCAAACTGACTCGAAATGGAAACCATATTTGGTATTATTTTGCAATCCACCAACTTTAAGCTGGAGCTTGGCACCTGACATGTCAGAACCAAAGGATCTTGCAGTTCCATGGTTTCCTTGCTTGGCAACCCATGAAGCTAGCCACCCCGCCTGCTGGACAGCTAGGGGCAAGCGCTGGTCAAGCCTGGTGCAGTTGAACGTTTCATAACGTTCTTGTTTCGTTTATTTCTTTCTCCATCTTTCTCCTATTTCCTCCTGAAATTGATTTGTGGTTCCAAGCAACTCTTTAACATCACTAGAATCAATGCAGCGCAACACGCGACACTGACCCAGGCTGACCTGTCAAGGGAGATTTCAGGAGCTGCCTCCCACTCATCCAAGGACCTCAAAGGAGTCTGGAACAGGAGAATAGATATGTTTTCTAAGTACGAGTAGCATATTGACACAAGTACACGCAATTGCCTGGCAGCCTTGGAAAGGGCCCGGTGACTCTGGTTTCTTTTCTTTTATGATCTTTTATGGTGATCGAAGGCCCTTTAGGCCCCCTAAAGTTAAAAAAAGGGGACGATATCTTGGTATGTTGTTCATACCCCCCACTTGGGGATTGCTCTAAGCGCTTGCAGGTTTTCCCGTTCTGAAATCTTATCCTTTAACTTTTCACAGTCGTTTTGGAGTAGATGGCACAATCCCCAAAGGTGGTTTGTAATTTATAGTGGCTTATATCGACGTCGATATAGAAGACATCTTGGGGTCTGTGCCATCCGCCTTGAAACCACTGGCTGTTTGTGTCGCCTTTGAACCTAGGAACTCATTTTGTGCTTTGCTTCCGAACAGAACAATCATTGAACAGCGCAGATCGTTCAGCGCTTCAATCCATGGTGGCGTTCGGCGTCACGGGCGACGAGCGGTCCATGTTCAGAACTCAAACGTCGTCACTTTGATTTAAACGCCGGTCTTGACTCAGTGACTATCCCATTCTGGACAAGGTCTGAGAAAAGCTGGCTGGAAGAAACGATGGATCCCGACGCCTTTTGACTGTGAATCTCGTGCTGCAAGTGCTGCAAAAGTCTTTCAGTGCGTATGATATCTTCTTGACCTTGGTGTCAAAACGAGGTCTGCGCAGCGTCAAAACGAGGCCTGGAGCCTATCCCCCAAAAGACTCCCAAAGGAAATCGTGCAATTCACAATAGCTTGCGTTCCAACGAGCAAAACAAACATCAACAAACACGTAGCACCGCACAGCTCTTGTGAAACAATGGCACGGCTCTTGAGAAGCAAACTTCACTGCTCGCTTAAGTGGGTGGGTTTCTCACACGATCAAACATTGAGCTAGATGCCTCCAACAGATCAAAGGCCACAGGGACATGGTCTTTTTCACCCTTTGCTTGGGCACGTGCTGTCTGCAAGGCCCTTCTCCAGCTCCTTCTTCTGCTGGACAAGGCGGTTGATGCTCATCTGCATGCCTGGCAGTTGTATCGTTGCCTTCTCGTTTATATTGCACTTGGAAATCCAACCAGGCAGCTTCGCATTGAACCAAATTGGCCAGCAGTGCTACTGGTGGTTCCGTCCATGGCAGCCTGAAGTTTTTCCTTGACCCGTTGTAGCAGAGCGACCTTGGCAAACAAGAAGGGCGCCGGGCGGCCCTTGTAAAAAGATGTTTGCAAGCAGGAGGTCTGCTTAGGCAGCGCTTGTGTGAGCATTGCCACATGTTGATTCAAGTTCACCGAACACCTGAAGAAGCTGTCCCATGTGGTCTTTGAACCCGTTTTGGCCCAAGGCGGGCTGAGCTACATTGAGCTACCACACGGAATCCTCCACAAACTTCGTGGCATTCTCTTCAAGCTCGTGGGTCCTGACCGAACACCCGAGTCAGCCACCGCAAGTCAACCGAACCCTGCGCAGTGAATTGGCGCACCGGACCAGGGGAGAGTCTCAAGTTGCTTTGGATCATGATGAATCTACAGAATGGGACATGATATGACATGATGAATTGCAACATTGATCATGCTAGGCTGGCTACGAATTGAGAGATGATACCCTTCACCTGAGAGATCCACACTGACCCCTCAAAAGCATGCTGGGTGAGGTTCACCGAGTCAGAAACAGCTCAGCTCATAGGTTTGCCAGCTCCACGCTCATCATCTCCAGGGCCCAGCATTCCATTTTTGTGGTCTCATTCGGGGGGACACGCGATCGCAAAATAGAAATTCGGGGGGGCAAAAAGGACACAGGATGGAGATCATCCTGTCGGTTTGATGAGGTTGTCCATGGTAGTCCCTATGCTGCCAGCTCTGGCTGCCAGCTCTGGCTGAACGCTGTCCACTCCGTCGGGGCTCTGGAGGCACGTTTTGGGCCACACCTGCCGATGAGCTCTTGGGTGTGATACGCCTCATGGCCAGGCTCATGACAACACCTTCCACGTCCCTGTCCGATGCTAAACCGCCTGCCTGCGCTCCTGTGCTTTCAGCTGATGCTACTTGTGTTTGCAACCAAAGGCGCTGGCAAACACAACAGCTTTGACACCATTGCAAAATCTTTTATCACTTCTTTACCACTTGTGAATCAGCATCAGGCCACTTGTCACTTAGGTTGAAGTCCCAAGGTCTATATATTCTGATCTATCTCTATATATATGATATATATATATTATATTCATCCACCCGCGTACTACCCAAGGTCCCGGCAGAGCGCTGCACACTCTCTTTGCTGGTGTTTTCTTCGCCTCAGAACGCCGAGACGGGGCGGTTGGGGTCGGGGGGTCTGTGGGCGCGCCCTGCGGGCACCGGATGCACCACGCACAGCCTGGGAGCATGTGCTGTGTAGCACTCCTTACAGTTGAAGAAGTTGCTCCAAGAGAAGGATCTCCCAAAAGCCCATGGAGTAGCTTGGGGATGAGACCAGATCGGTGGGTCAGTTCCCACCCCTCTCAGGAACCAGCTCCACTCATCCTCTTTCTCCAAGCTCAGGAAGGTGGCGCCAAAACTCCATCGTTCGTCTTCCCGCCTCGGTTTTCGGCTGATAATGCCTTCGCAACGGCTCGAAGACATGGGGAGCTTTCCGAAGGCAGCGGACAGAACACCGCCCAGCATCCACTTCCGCCACGCTGGCCAACGACTTCCGCTCCGCAGGCATTTCTTCGGCGTGAAGCCCAGCGCAAGTCTCCAGCAAGATTTCTTGACTGGTGTCAAATCCGGGGCAAATCGGGTTTGAAAGCGGACGAGGTAGGAGACGAAGGGGCCCCCCCATCCCCAGCCCAGGATGTCCCCAGCCCGGGTGAAAGTCAAGGTGATCGTGAAGAACCTGAGATCTCTAAGAACCTGAGATCTCTCGTCTCTTTGGACACCCGGCACAGTCCAAAAACAACGGCTAAACTTGCATCCAGTCTGATCAACACCACAAGCAGGCATGTCCAACAATATGAGTCAATATGTTGCAGGGGTTCCAAGACAAATCTCCTTCTTGATTCTTATAATAATGGGCGCTTTCCAGTGTTTGTACTGGAGAAGCCCCCGACTGGAAGGCTTGGCAGTTCAATTGCCCAGGACAAAAAACATGACATGTGAATGCATTGATGTACATGACACATCGATGGGCATGCTGAACACACTGAACACACAGAGGACCTTGGTCCCCAAAGCCCCTCCTCCAACATATGGTATGTTGAAGTCCGACACATGCACTCTTGGCACGAGAGGGACGCATGAAAAGGCACAGGGATCTACAAATATATAAATATGAACCATTTGCGACCAACTGGGAGCCTCAACTCAGGCTGCTGCAGCGTTCTTTACATGTTGCAGCAATGTGATGGTTGAAACCTCCGCGCGGAGGTCCTAGATCAGGTCCTAGATCTCCCTGCGCCCACACTTGGTGCACTTGGAGAACTTGAACCTGAGATCCAAAATGATCCAAACACCAAACTCATCCAAACTCCAATATCCACACAAACACACAACTAATTATCACACGACTATCACAACTCAATTGGGAGGGGCACAGAATGATACTGAATTGGACGAAAATGCTACCTTGCAAAGCTAAGACAAGGAACATACACTTGCCGCCATCCTTACTACATCCACCTGCACCCCCGGGGTTCGCGATCACGCCTGAGCCTTTGACCAGTTTACCTTCTGGTTGCTGACAGAAGTTGCACTTCCCATACTTCCAATGGTGGATTCCATCGGGCGCCTTGCTGCAACTTCCACTGGCCGACTCCTTAGGGATTCCACCGGCCGACTCACCCGACAGTGATGCAAGAACCGGCAGAAGACCAAACATCAGCATCAGCAAGGGGAACATGTGGGATCAGTGTGGCATCACCATTATGGCATAGTATGCCCAATCACGATGCTCACAATGTTGAGAAGTGCTTGTGGAACTTGTGGTAGTGGTGGCTTCTTAAAGCTTCGAATCATGGTCATCATGGTCATAAAATGTCATAAACATCTCCTCTTTATCTCAGCGCAGCCAGTCCCTTTTCCAAGGAACCACCAGGTTTCCTCGGCCTACGCTTTGAAGCCCTGGGGCCCAGTCACTGAGACCGAGAGATCGATCCTTTTCGGTGCACCGTGCGTGCACCGCGCCGGGCGCCAAGTGTCCATGGCACTTCCAGGCGCCTGTTTGTAGGTGCTCGCCTCGCCGGGTGCCCGGCCGGAGGAGAGGTCCTTCAAGATGTTCTCGGGCATGTCCGGATCGCCATGGATGCTGCTACGGGTCTTCAGGATGGCATCGCACTTCAAGCCTAAGCTGAAGGAGTCGGAGAATGGGTGGTGCTGGCAGAGAGCTTCTAGAAGAAGTCATTGGTCTCTCCAAGGGAAAACAGCTTCTCTATAGGGCCCTTCGGAAGGGGAACGCGCCCTCTAAGAAGTATTGGAAAGGAATTCTCAGTCAATTCTCTGGATGCCTCTTTCAAAAGGACCCAACCCAAAGGTCTGCTGGAGCTTTGCGGCCAGGATGCAGTGGGCCTTGTCATTCAACCATTGTGGCACCGACTTGTAGCCACACACATGGCAGGTCACTCGGGTGCGATCATCACCGGTGCCCGCGGAAGCTTTGGTTGCCTCATATCTTGGGGCCTCCAGGCAAATCGGTGTTGGCCGGGAGCTTTTGAGCATCAAGTGGCTGGTAATATCTCTTTGTCTCGTTCAATCCGCAAAACCCTTGGAACCTTCCATGCAAAACTATGAGAACAACAGCACAGCCAAGTGAATCCAAGTCATCCCAAGTCCTCCTTGGATGTTTTCTGGCTCACTTCCTCTTCTTCTGATTTGGTCTCCTTGACCACGAGCGCTGCTGCCGCCAAGGTTGGGCTCTGTGGCCTTGGCTTCGTCACCGGCACCACGCGTGCCGCGTTCTCGCTGGAGGCGGTGGAGGTGGTCGACGAGCGCCGGGAGTCGGGGCCCGCCATGCCGCACTCGCCGCGGCCGCATTTGGTGCACTTGGCGAACTTGAACATACCTGAGAACAGAAATCGAACTGAGATGAACTGCACAACTGGGGGGGATCTTCGAAAGCTGGCGAAGTTGGAGGCAAGAACTGGTGTTTGAGCCAGGCCACTTTTGCTTTGAACATGCCAGCGGATCGGAGCAACGAAAAGTCCAAACCTCTAAAAAAGGTACCAAAGAACTATGATTACTATGATCGTGCCACCTGAACAAGGTCCTTCTGCAGCCTCTTCAAATAACTCAAATGAACATCTCCAAGGACATTGAAGAACAACAACTTTCAACATGTCGATCAATCCAACCCCACCTAACCCGCATGCTTTTTAGATCCTCCGGCTGTTTTCCTTCATCCACCTAACCCACACACATGCCGTGCGGCATTTCCCGCCCTTCTCGCACTCCGCGGCTCCGCCGGGGTTCGCCATGACGCCGGGACCCTTGGCCAATTTCCCTTCTGGCACCTGGACGACGGAGGGACTGGAGGTGGAGCTGGGTGAGAGGGGTAGCTGCCTGATGGAGCGAGAGGGACATGGTGGGGAACAAAAATGGCCACCAACCTACTAGCCATGGCCTCCACGTCCAATCAATCCGCAAAGGCTGAGAAACCAGATGAGTGCGAGGGGGTTGAGAGAGACGATGTAGACGCGGCAGCAATCTAGCACGTTCAATAGAAGTTTGTGGGACGCTGAAACAAAACATCTTGATCATGTTTTATCTATCCACTCCTCACCTCTCCAAGATCTGCATACTGTACACTAAAATGTTGGCCCAAGCACTTGGCAGAAGTTGCACTTCCCATATTTCCAATGATGGACGCCATCTGGTGCCTTGCTGCATATTCCACTGGCCGATTCCTAAGCACTTTGAATGAAGGTGCACGTCACAACGTCATTGGACATATATGCATATGAATGACATAGAACGACCTTGTCACAAGCAGGGTTCCGTCCTTACCCCCAGTACTTTACAATCCAATTCAGGAACAGAAACGATCAAATCACCTGAAGTTCATGTTTAGCTTCCACATGAGATCCGGAATTGAACTATATAGCGGGGAGAAGTAGTTACAGTAAGTGGTTTGCGTTTCTCCCAGAAGTCAACAAGAGCCGTTCTTTCAGTGAACCACCCCTTCAGAACAGCCCACGTTCACCATCTCCATCTCCCACTAACAAGGCGCCCCGCCTTACCATGCAAAAACAAGATGGAACCCACGAACCCGAATGCAAACACGATCGAACAACTAATATGTCCAAAGGACACTCTTGTAGGACACTCTTGCGGGACACTCTGTAGGACAGTCTTGTAGCACACTCTTGTGGGTCACTCTTGTAGGAAACTCTTGTGGGACACTCTTGTAGGACACTCTTGTGGGACACTCTTGTGGGACACTCTTGTAGGACACTCTTGTGGGACACTCTTGTGAAACACTCTTGTAGAACACTCTTGTGGGTCACTTGCAGGACACTCTTGTGGGACACTCTTACACGACACTCTTGTAGGACACTCTTGTGGGACACTCTTGTAGGACACTCTTGTAGGACACTCTTGTCGGAAACTCTTGTGGGACACTCTTGTGGGACACTCTTGTGGGACACTCTTATAGGACACTCTTGTGGGACACTCTTGTGGGACACTCTTGTAGGACACTCTTGTGAGACACTCTTGTAGAACACTTGTGTGGGTCACTTGCAGGACACTCTTGTGGGGCACTCTTACACGACACTCTTGTAGGACTCTTGTGGGACACTCTTGTAGGACACTCTTGCAGGAAACTCTTGTGGGACACTCTTGTGGGACACTCTTGTGGGACACTCTTGTAGGACACTCTTGTGGGACACTCTTGTGGCACACTCTTGTAGGACACTCTTGTAGGACACTCTTGTGGGTCACTCTTGTAGGAAACTCTTGTGGGACACTCTTGTAGGACACTCTTGTGGGACACTCTGTGGGACACTCTTGTGGGACACTCTTGTGGGACACTCTTGTAGGACACTCTTGTGGGACACTCTTGTGGGACACTCTTGTGGGATACTCTTGTAGGACACTCTTGTGGGATGCTCGTGTAGAACACTCTTAAGGGACACTCTTGTGAGACGCTCTAGTGGGACACTGTTGTGGGACAGTCTTGTAGGACACTCTTGTGGGACACTCTTGTAAGACACTCTTGTGGGACACTCTTCTGGGACACTCTTGTAGGACACTCTTGTAGGACACTCTTGTGGGTCACTCTTGTGGGGCACTCTTGTAGGACACTCTTGTGGGACACTCTTCTGGGACACTCTTGTAGGACACTCTTGTAGGAAACTCTTGTGGGTCACTCTTGGAGGAAACTCCTGTGGGACACTCTTGTAGGACACTCTTGTGGGACACTCTTGTGGGACACTCTTGTGGGACACTCTTATAGGACACTCTTGTGGAACACTCTTGTGGGACACTCTTGTAGGACACTCTTGTGAGACACTCTTGTAGGACACTCTTGTGGGACACTCTTGTGAGACACTCTTGTGGGTCACTTGCAGGACACTCTTGTGGGACACTCTTAGGAAACTTTTGTGGGACACTCTTCTAGGACACTCTTGTGGGACACTCTTGTGGGACACTCTTGTAGGACACTCTTGTGGGATACTCTTGTCGGACACTCTTAAGGGACACTCTTAAGGGACACTCTTGTGAGACACTCTTGTGAGACACTCTTGAGCGACACTGTTGCGGGACACTCTTGTGGGACACTCTTGTGGCACACTCTTGTGGGACACTCTTGTAGAACACTCTTGTTGTGGGACACTCTTGTGGGACACTCTTGTAGGACACTCTGGGACACTCTTGTAGGAAACTCTTGTGGGACACTCTTGTGGGACACTCTTGTGGGACACTCTTGTGGGACACTCTTGTGGGACACTCTTGTAGGACACTCTTGTGGGTCACTCTTGTAGGAGACTCTTGTGGGACACTCTTGTGGGACACTCTGTGGGACACCCTTGTGGGACACTCTTGTAGGATACTCTTGTGGGACAGTCTTGTAGGACACTCTTGTGGGACACTCTTGTGGGACACTTTTGTAGGACACTCTTGTGGGATACTCCTGTAGGACACTCTTAAGGGACACTCTTGTGAGACACTCTAGTGGGACACTGTTGCTGGACACTCTTGTGGGACTCTCTTCCAGCTCCCCAGATACTCCGCGTACTAAAGTTGTACTACAAGGTCGCCAGTTCTCAGCTTCCAGCTCCCCAGATACTCCACTATACAGTTGTACTACAAGGTCGCCAGTTCTCAGCTTCCAGCCCCACAGATTGCTCCGCGTACTCAAGTTGTACTACAAAGTCGCCAGTTCTCAGCTTCCAGCTCCACAGATTGCTCCGCGTACTAAAGTTGTACTACCAAGTCACCAGTTCTCATCTTCCAGCTCCCCAGATACCCCGCGTACTAAAGTTGTACTACAAAGTCGCCGGTGCTCGCCTGCATTTCGCGCGCTCGACACGCACGATCTCCGCAGAGGGTTGCGCGGGCACCGGACAAATCGCACTCTCGCCTGCATTTCGCGCACTCGACACGCACGATCTCCGCAAAGGGTTGCGCGCGCATGGGACAAATCGCACTCTCGCCTGCATTTCGCGCACTTGACACGCACGATCTCCGCAGAGGGTTGCGCGCGCATGGGACAAATCGCACTCTCGCCTGCATTTCGCACACTCGACACGCACGATCTCCGCAGAGGGTTGCGCGTCAAGTCTCCAAAACGAGCGTTTCGTACGAGACTTCCTCAAAAACTCACACGTCAAAGTCTGCAAAACGAGCGTTTCGTACGAGACTTCCTCCAAAAGTTAAGCGGAAACACCCATCGGAGCACACACATCACGCAGCCCTGCCAAGCAGTTTCGCGATTCCAGCCCCTCCAAACAACATCCGCTCACACACCAATCCCAATGGGACAGCGACATTCACCTCTACCACAACTCACAACCTCACGATTCCCTGCGCCTGCCACGAATCTTTCCCCATCCACACGTCTAACGCGCACAAAGTACTGCGCCTGCCACGACATGTGACCTCCGTCACCCACGAGAATCGCACTTCCACGCCTCAAAACCCGCACAAAGTCCTGCGCCGGCCACGAAAAGTGACAATATCATCTCCTGTGAGCTTCAACAAAATTTGCACCACACCACACGTTTGGAATGATTTCGACCCATTCTGAGCACACTCCCATCCACCAAAATCGCCATTTCAGCTGAGACTTGTCACGAAAACCGAGCTTCGATGCCACACCCTGAAACGCAAATCCCAATGGCACGGCCACATCCAACACCCCAAAAACACGACTCTCCAAACGCTAATCCCAATGGAACTGCGCGGCAATCTGCGGATCTCACAAAACGCTGCGCCTGTGCAGCGAAATGCATCACGTTTCATGCGCGACATGTCGTTGTCATGCAAATCACAATGGAATAGCGTCGCAAACTGACACGTGATACGTCCATGCAAAGTCACTTGCAAAAGCTTCCCCCAATGGCAGCAAATTTGAGACGCGACGACGACGACAAACGACGAGAGACGACGACAGACGACGACACGACGCAAGCCACGCGAACACAGCTCCAACCCCCAGACCCCCAACTATAAACGGGAACCCTTCGCTACGCATTCGGGAAAAAACATGCAAAAGGCCTACGCCATCCCCTTGAACAACAAAGAAAACCACTTGGCAGTCGTTTGATTCCCCCGGTTTGCTCAGAACTGTCCCAATCCCTCCTTCTTTACCGTGCCAGACGTCCTTCCTGAACCCTTGTGCCCCAGCTATGCCAGAAGTGCGCGGTGAATTTTGTGGGTGTTTCTTTAATCTGCTCTGGCTGTTGCATGCTTTGAAAAATGTGATTCTGCTCTTGTACTTCTAGCAGTTAAACGAGGTTTTGTTTCACAGTTGGTTTTGACTGAAATCCTGCTAGTCATATCTTTGGGTCGTTTTTGTTGGGCTGTATATTTATTTTTGATTTCCCGGCATGTGGACGCGGCACGCTTTTAGGGGCAGTTGGTCCTACATTTTGGCGCAGCCTGTTGGTTGGGGAGGCGTGGAGGCCTGGTGACCTGACGGCAAAGTTTGTTGGGCAAAGCCGGAACCGCGCGCTCAAAGCATCAGAGGCCATCAGCAAGTCCTCTTCTGAACCGAAACTGCTTTCCTTTTGCGCAGCGCCACCGCTCACGCACACCCATTGTGTGTGTGTGCACAACACCTCTTCGCGCGCAGGGGTGCAGGATCCCAAGACACAGCTTACATCCGGTCCAGAAGGTATTGATTCTGCAGTGGGATGTTTTGCTAGCTGCCAACACTTGCCTGCAACGAAGGTTTGCAATCTTGCTCGAGAGCTTTTGTGGAGTTCTACTTTAGTATAGGATCGGGTTCTATGTCGCTCACGTGGCCAGAGTTTCTCAGTCAAGTGTTCTCAAGTCCCACACAGGTGTCGCAAGCCAAGTGAGTCTAGATATGCACCTTTTGGAAGTGCGGCAGCACAAGAGCAAGTGGAGCAAAAGGTCATGGCGCAGGTGGGGAGGCACACCCTTTAGTTATTTGTCCAACATGCTATGCAGGCCCCACCAACAAAAAACAACCCGTGCCACGTGTGAGAAACATCCTTGACAGAATGCAATTTCAAGGGAAGGTGCGCATCAGTGGTGGTAGCAGTACTAGTAGTAGTAGTGGTGGTGGTGGTAGTAGTAGTAGTAGTAGTAGTAGCAGCAGCAGCAGGAGCAGTAGCAGTAGCAGTAGCAGGAGCAGGAGCAGTAGTAGTAGTAGTAGAAGAAGTAGTAGTAGTAGTAGTAGTAGTAGAAGTAGTAGTAGTAGTAGCAGCAGCAGCAGCCAAGTAAAATCAAGTGGAAGGAAGACAAACCAAGAATAGCATCAATAATCATCAATAAACATTGTTTAAGAGGGCCAAAACAAACATGCAACAAACACATTAAAATTTCACAACTTCGAACCCTTCCCTACCGGAGGCTCCATGGCGCTGCCAGGTGCAACCTTAAAGGTGCTCGCCTCTCCGCAGCTCCGGCGCGTCTCGCCGTTGGCCTCGGCGCCGAAGATTTCCCGCTTGGCCTCATGAACGCTGCCGCGGCTGCGCAAGACCGCCTGACCTGGGCACCAGTGAGGACGGCCTGCATACCCTTCGCTCTGTCAAAACTTCTTGAGTTGTGCCAAGAAAACTTGAAATAAAACAGTCGATCTGCTGAACCCCCGGCCCCTAAGCCTACTACAATTTTACCCTTGCTTTACTCAGCTGGGCAGGTGGCAGCCCCCCTCCATCTTTCCCCTTTTCCAATGTTTGGCAGGTGCGCCTTGTGTTGGCACTTCTGAGCGCAACTGAATTCTGACAAACAATAAGGAGAAGAAAGGAGAGGAGGAAGGATGGAGGAGGGAGAGAGCGAGAGAGAGAGAGAGAGAGAGAATGGTGTGAGGGATCGGAGAGGTCCTGCATGCACTTTGATGAGCATGTTTGAGCCCTAGCTGCTAGCTCCTTTTGCTTGGAGTTGTTGCGGTTGCCCCACTAATACTTTTGAATCCAAGTGGCACTTGAGGCAGTGGGCACGATCGTTCAGCCACTGGGGCACGCACCTGAAACTTGCATTTCCAAACGGCTCGCTCTCTCGCTCTCTCTCGCTCTCTCTTTCTCTCTCTCTCTCTCTCTCTGTGTCTGTGTCTGATGCAGTTTAGCATGCTGCATCTTCCCACCCTCTATGAACACGGAGATGCACAAAAGAGGTCTGCCCAAAATTCTTTCTTTTGAACGCGGACCTGGAAGCTATGGGAGGCATCGGGCTTGGGTTTTCTCACTGTTGGTTTGCAATGCTTTGCGATGTCAATCATGTTCCTCATGTTTCCCAATAGAAAATACATGTCCCCGCAATTCAGCAAAAGAAATTTAGTATCGCAAGCTGGGACTGTAGTCTCTAGCAAAGAATTGAGCTACTTATGTGCGACTCCTAGTTCCCTGCTCTTTGGCATTCTTGTGAACCACAATCATGCAAAAGAATGCAAAAAAAGAGTCAATGTGGGATGTTGGAAAGGCAACCTTCGGTGGTGGCAGTGTCGAGGAGGTGATTCGGCTCGGAACTTGAGAGCCAAGAAAAGGGGGAATGTAGGATACACTGGCCCTCCAGAAGTGCATATCATCAAATGTCATCAAATATGATCAGTGCATGGTTGCTATTCTTTTGGAGAGTGGATTATCCGAAGCAGTATGAACGGAATCTCATGAAACAGCAGTTCTTCAAGCAAGGCGCTTGTAGCCGCACTTGTCGCATTCCATACGGATGCGGTCCTCTGCGATGGCCATCTTGGGGAGGTCACGAGTGAAGCGCAAAGAGGTCCGCTCCTACTGCCAAATCCCGCCTTGAGGTAAGTAATGACGCACACATGCAAAACGCGAAGCATGCAAACTGATGCTCATGCGATCCGCAAGCTTGCGCGAAGAGAAACACGCCATATGTCTACGAGTCATTTCTTCATGACTTTCGCCAAACAAATTCAGAATCTTCCCTGGGCAAAACCGGTGCCACTTCAGCCCACACTGGCCAGCAATCTTGCGTCACCAAATCAATTCCACATACACCCTGGAAGACTAACATGGAACCTGAAAACCCCTGGTTGGTAGAGGAAAATAGTCTTCCATGGGACCATTGTCAGGGTCTATGTTAGTTTTCGGGAGTGTATGTCCACTTCAACACCCCAGGAACGGGGAGGAGGAGGAACCCCAAACCGCCGGATTACTAGCAGAAGGAAGCTTCCGAACGGTGGCCATCGCTACTCGCCGCCATCGCTACGGCCGGTGACTCCGGTGACTCCACCGGGGATCCGCGCGGCGCCTGGGGGCGAGACCTGGGGGGGGGGCGGACGACCCCGACTCGGTCGCCATGGAGCGAATGGGTGGAATGGGAAGACGTTTGTTTGGATCTGAAGAGTTCAATTCGGTGCAGTGGGGTGCGGCCAGTTTTGAAGCTATCTTCAGTGGGAGATGCTTCATGATGCTTCTCTTTTGATTGGAACCTGGTTGGTTTCTCACCACATCTCCAAATCCTCCACCTTGGGCTTCTCGAGATTCATCGGAACACACCCGGATTCATCGGAACGACCGGGTGTGCCGTTTGGGCCTTTTGGGCCTTTGGCGCCGCGTCCGGAGACCGCCGCCATCTTTGGGCGAGCGATGTCGACATCGCCATGGTGTCAGGCCATGTCGTCGCCCCCAAAAACCGGGCGAGGTGTAAATACAGTGGTTTCAGAGGTTCAATGGCACTGGGGTTTTCCAAGATGTCCCTTTTTCTCCTGGGGAGTCCACTGAACCACCAAACTTGGGGTATCTTGTGCCATCTACTCTGAATCCGCTGTAACGGTTGTAGCGTTGAAAGTTGAATGTTCGGTTCTTTGGAGGTTCAAGTCCATGAACCTGTTCGTCCCGCGCGATCGCCCGCAATGCCCCTTGTGGCGGGTTCGCCAATGACATGCAGGGGTTGGGTGACCGCCAGCCGCAAGAGACTTGGACGGGTCCTGGACCCAGAAAAGCTCAAGCAAAGTCCGTTGACAGCACACCTCAGCCAATGATCATTCCAAGTACGACACTTGGAGCAACTCCGCTCCACGTCGAACATCAGGGCTGACCTCCGGTAACTCTTGCATTCCCATGAGTTCCCCAACACCCTCCATCACACTTGCATAAAGAAAGGTCGCCGTGCGGGTACTAATACTTCTTAATTATTGTGATTTTCTATATATAATTATATAGTTGTTTGCAAGATCTGAAGCACGCAACTACTTAAAGCACACGTGGGTGGCCAGTCGATGGCTCCTGTTGGGCGTTCTTTCTTGGAGGCACATGTGCACGACCCCGTAATGTCATGGAATATGACATCAACGTGGAGACACCACAACTCAGCTGACATGGTGTGACTTCCGTGTGTCCTCTGATTAAGGATTGCAGTAAGGGTGAGGTAAGCCGGACGCGGGTGGCCTGACCAAGGGTCGCAAACTGATGCAACGACAGAATGAACTGAACCAGTCCACTTTACCATGAAACCGCACGAAAAACTTGAGATGAACCGCTCCCAGAAATCAAACGAGGCCAATTCATTTGGCCACTTGAAGATAGCTATAAATAGCTTACCAGTCACTAGAAGTCGGGAATACTTGTCCACACCTGGAACGATTCTGACTGTAGTGCTGACATGGCTCACTTTCCCATTTGCAGATTGCTATCTGGAAGTGCCTGGAAGTGGCTGCAAAACAACCGGTTGCCCCTGGCCATTCTCCGGCTTTTGCAGCGAGTAAAAAACAACACACTGTACATCAACACCCCGTTCACCCCGATCCACCCCGCTCCGTGCAGCAAGCCAAGCTTCGGCTTCGGCGCCTCATAGGTACCCTAGCCCGCTGGGGAACGCCATGGGATCAGGTATTCGCCCAGGAGCAATGCCATTCATTGAGAAAGGAAGGCCGTCATGGCCCAGAACCTTGGAACCACTTTTGACCAGACTCCCGCTTGGAACCAAGAACTAGGAAACATCTAGGCTCCTTAACAGCGGTGGTGATGGTCCCACCCTAATGTTGGATGCTGATTAATACATGGGTTCTCTATCATGCTAATTTTTTCCGAAAATAATTCTGGAACCATGTTTGTTTTGAGGGTTCTCTATTATGCTAGATTGTTTGGGGATCCCAATATCAATCTGTTAATATATATCTGAGACATTAATGTTCAAATTGCTTCGGAGATCTGCGAATACTACCAAGCCATTGACTGGTTTGCTGAGAGTATTATTGGTAATCATAAGTTTCTTTAGTTCTTCGAAACTCACAGTTTCCCAACGCCTTCAATTCCTTAATCAATCCTTTATATAAAGATTGTTCCTAAACAAATTTTCGAGGTAGTAGACCAAGAAGGCCCCTGATCCACTAATCTTGTCTTACGGGTTCTCAATTGTGTAAAGTTTGTCACCCAAAAAATCAAACAAACAATTAGATTATATATAATACTACTAAGCCAATGGCTGGCTTGCTGAGAGCATTATTGGTAATCAAAGGTTTCTTTGGTGTTTCAAAACTCACAGTTTCCGAAAGCGTTCAACTCCTTCATCAATCCTTGATATGTTCCCAAACAAGTTTTCAAGGTAGTAGACCAAGAAGGCCCCTGATCCTAAAAAATAGTTTTGTTTTAACGGGTTTCAATTGTGCAAAGACTTTTCACCAGAAAAAACGAAAAACACTCAAATCTTAACACTACTAAGCCAATGGCTGGCTTGCTGAAAAAAATATTGGTAATCACAGGTTTCTTTCGGCCTTCACAACTCACAGCTTCCCAAAGCATTCAATTCCACAATCAATCCGTTATATAAAGATTGCTCCTAAACAAATTTTCAAGGTAGTAGACCAGGAAGGCCCCTGATCCTCAACAATAACTTTGTTTTAACGGGTTTTAGTTGTGCAAAGACTTTTCACCAGAAAAACGAAAAACACTCAAATCTTAACACTACTAAGCCAATGGCTGGCTTGCTGAGAGCATTATTGGTCATCATAGGTTTCTTTCGGTCTTGAACGGTCCAAAGCAATCAATTCCTTCATCAATCCGTTGTGTAAAGACTGCTCCTAAACAAATTTTGAAGGTAGTAGACCTCAAGACCTGCTGAAGATCTTAGGTTGCATAGGAAATGGATTGTTGAAATATAATGAAGTACCTATATAGCTTCAAAGAACCTGAGAAAGGAACATGAATACTACAACCAATTACAAAGGAATCCTCTCAGGAACCCAGATTTGTTTTGGCGGTTATTTGTTATAGAAGGTATCCCATTTCTTTAGAGGGGGGCCCCTTTACTAATCAGGATGCAACATTACTAGTGATGGCCCCCAACCTAGGGCACGAGTATCTTAGAGACAATGCAAGAAAATGTGGCCACATGACTGGACAACGCTGCGTGCCCAGAAGCCCCCTGCCCCTGCGAGCGCACATCTCGAGCATCTCGCCCGGAAAGGCTTCCAACGCCTCAGGGTGGGGCCGGTCGGGATTCTTCTGCTCCGATTACCCATGGCAAAAGTCCAGAAAATTGGACTATCACCCGGGACTCGTCTGGACATTGATCTTTTCATATGTCATCTATTTTCCTTGGAAGCTTGCATTCACATTCACAAAAATGGGAGCTCCATGGATCGACTCTGCCGAGAACGTCAGAATTCACAATCCCTACTAACTGGTCCGTGAGCTTCTCGTTTGATCTTCAAGTCATGAGGTCTTCACGATTGCAGCGTCAGCATGAGAGCTTGGACAAGACATTCTGGATGCCGCAGTGCAACTTGGCGTTCGTTTTTGCATGGTATGACCATACAAGGCCGGGTGGTACGTAAGGCTGTCTCTCGAAAACCTCGGGTTCCAAGCCTCTTATTGCGTCCACGCAAAGACCTCGCTTCTGTGGGTGTTTCCTGAACGTCCCGGCCTTTCGGCCTTTTTGAACCGTCCCCCAACATCCGAATCAGGACATAAAGGGATTGGTGCCTCACACTCCAAGTGAGTTTTCCGGTCATTGTGCCTGTGATTGGGAAAGAGCATGTTGATTGAGCCCGGTAATGACTTGGTGTCCCAACATGCTGGATGCCCAAGGCCTCTTAACTGTGGAGATGTGGAGGATTTCTCAAATGATGGGGGCATCAATTGAAACCAGAACAGATTCCGGATGTACTGCTACTGTATTGCTGATGCTTCAACGACCATCCTTGTTGCGGACCTGCCATATTCGCAAAGCATGATACACAACGGTTCTATAGGTGCCACGAGGATGACCATGACAAAACTACCTGAGCACCCTTCTCAAAGTATGGGCATCGTTGGTGAGTGGATAGCTCAACTCCCCAAGCCTCATCCCCTGTGCTAAATGGTCTGTGAGCTTCTCGCTTGATCTTCAAGTAATGAAGTCTTCACGTTTGCAGCGTCAGCATGAGAGCTTGGACAAGACATTCTGGATGCCGCAGTGCAAATTGGTGATTGGTGTTCGCTTTTGCATAGTATGACCATACAAGGCCGGGTGGTACGTAAGACTGTTTCTGAAAATCCCTCAAGCCTCTTACTGCGTCCGCCCGAAAGACCTGTGGCTTCTCCGGGTGTTGCCTGAACGTCCCGGCCTTTCGGCCTTCCAGAACCGTCCCCCAACATCCAAATCAGGACATAAAGGGATTGGTGCCTCAAACTCCAAGTGAGTTTTCCGGTCATTGTGCCTGTGATTGGTAAAGAGTATGTTGATTGAGCCCGGTAATGACTTGGTGTCTCACCATGCTGGATGCCCAAGGCCTCTTAACTGTGGAGATGTGGAGGATTTCTCAAATGATGGGGGGCATCATTTGAAACCAGAACAGATTCCGGATGTACTGCTACTGTATTGCTGATGCTTCAAGGACCATCCTTGTTGTTGCGGACCTGCCATTTTCCCAAGGCATGATACACAACGCTTCTATAGGTGCCACGAAGATGACCATGACAAAACTACCTGAGCACCCCTCTTAAGGTATGAGCATCGTTGGTGAGTGGATAGCTCAACTCCCCAAGTCTCATTGAGAGAAGGCTACTGAAATGCAACCCCTTCAACAATTTTTAGAATTCCTACACCCTGAGCGCTACCCTTAGCCTAGCAACCATCCCCTCACACTTGGTCAAGCGTGTTTCATCGTCTTTCTATGAATGACATGCGGCAGTTCACCAACCAAACCGGTTGCAAAACATCTGATTTCATATCCTGCCAAGCTATTGACTGCCGGCTTAGCCGACCAGAAGGGGGGCAGGAACTAACTCAGATTCTTTGTCACATTGGTCCGTGAAAACCTGTTTCAAATGTTTTTGGATGCTCTGAGGTGTTTTTTTGACCGCCAAATGCCAACACGGTCGAAAAGCGGGCACTTTTCGTGACTAAATGCCTCAGGCCTGCAGGATGCAGAGCAATCTCATGTGTTATGGCTACGCATGGCTACACCATGTCGCATTGGCCAGCTACAGAAACCCTTGTTACAAAACATCGCCGTCATGAATCGCGGAGTGGAGAACGCAGTCTGTTTCATACGGTAACAGCCATGTCAGTCTTCGGTCTGTGCCGGAAATTGCAGAATTCGTGAGCGTCATGGAGCGTGTGTGTTTACCAATATGGCCGCGCTGAGCACTGGCGTCTGGGAGCAAGGCAAAAACTGCTCAACATCTGACCATAGTGACCACCGCCAAGCTTGCAATCACATTCACGAGAATGGGAGCTCCATGGAAATCGGCTCTGCCGAGGAGCCGTCAGAATTGACAATCCCTGCTAACTGGTCCGTGAGCTTCTCGCTTGATCTTCAAGTCATGAGGTCTTCACGATTGCAGCATCAGCATGAAAGCTTGGACAAGATATTCTGGATGCCGCGGTGCACATTGGTGTTCGCTGTATGGCCATACAAGGCCAGGTGGTACGTAAGGCTGTTTCTGAAAATCCTCGGTTTCTTGCTGACCGCAGTCTAACAAGCTCAAGCCTCTTACTGCGTCCGCCCGAAAGACCTGTGGCTTCTCCGGGTGTTGCCTGAACGTCCCGGCCTTTCGGCCTTCCTGAACCGTCCCCCAACATCCAAAACAGGACATAAAGGGATTGGTGCCTCAAACTCCAAGTCATTTTCCGGTCATTGTGCCTGATTGAGCCCGGCAATGACTTGGTGTCTCAACATGCTGGATGGATGCCCAAGGCCTCTTAACTGTGGAGATGTGGAGGTTTTCTCAAATGATGGGGGGCATCATTTGAAACCAGAGCAGATTCCGCTTGTACTCCTACTGTATTGCTGATGCTTCAAGGACCATCCTTGTTGTTGCGGACCTGCCATTTTCTAAGGCATGATACACAACGCTGACAAAACTACCTGAGCGCCCTTTTCAAGGTTGAGCATCGTTGGTGAGTGGATAGCTCAACTCCCCAAGTCTCGTTGAGAGAAGGCCACTGAAATGCATCCCCTTCGCGTTTTTCTTTTGCAGCAATGTTTAGAATTCCTACACCCTGAGCACTACCCTTAGCCTAGCAACCATCCCCTCACACTTGGTCAATCGTGCTTGATCGTATTTCTATGAACGAAATGTAGCAGTTGACCAACCAAACCGGTTGCTAAACCTCTGATCTCATATCCTGGCAAGCTATTGACTGCTGGCTTAGCCGACCAGAAGGGGGGCAGGAACTCGGATTCTTTGTCACATTGGTCCGTATGTTTTTTGGATGCTCTGAGGTGATTTTGACAAGCGGGCACTTTTCGCGACAAAATGTAGCAATCTCATGCGTTGTGGCTACGCATGGCTACACCAGGTCGCACAGAAACCCCTGCTAACTACAAAACATCGCCGTCATGAATCGCGGAGTGGAGAACGCAGTCTGTTTCATACGGTAACAGCCATGTCAGTCTTCGGTCTGTGCCGGAAATTGCAGAATTCGTGAGCGTCATGGAGCGTGTGTGTTTACCAATATGGCCGCGCTGAGCACTGGCGTCTGGGAGCAAGGCAAAACTGCTCAACATCTGACCATAGTGACCACCGCCAAACTTGCAATCACATTCACGAGAATGGGAGCGCCATGGAAATCGACTCTGCCAAGGAGCCGTCAGAATTGACAATCCCTACTAACTGGTCCGTGAGCTTCTCGCTTGATCTTCAAGTAATGAAGTCTTCACGTTTGCAGCGACAGCATGAAAGCTTGGACAAGATATTCTGGATGCCGCGGTGCACATTGGTGTTCGCTGTATGACCATACAAGGCCAGGTGGTACGTAAGGCTGCTTCTGAAAATCCTCGGTTTCTTGCTGACCGCAGTCTAACAAGCTCAAGCCTCTTACTGCGTCCGCCCGAAAGACCTGTGGCTTCTCCGGGTGTTGCCTGAACGTCCCGGCCTTTCGGCCTTCCTGAACCGACCCCCAACATCCAAATCAGGACATAAAGGGATTGGTGCCTCAAACTCCAAGTGAGTTTTCCGGTCATTGTGCCTGTGATAGGTAAAGAGTATGTTGATTGAGCCCGGTAATGACTTGGTGTCTCAACATGCTGGATGCCCAAGGCCTCTTAACTGTGGAGATGTGGAGGATTTCTCAAATGATGGGGGGCATCATTTGAAACCAGAACAGATTCTGGATGTACTGCTACTGTATTGCGGATGCTTCAAGGACCATCCTTGTTGTTGCCGACCTGCCATTTTCCCAAGGCATGACAGACAACGCTTCTATAGGTGCCACGAGGGTGACCATGACAAAACTACCTGAGTGCCCTTTTCAAGGTATGAGCATCGTTGGTGAGTGGATAGCTCAACTCCCCAAGTCTCGTTGAGAGAAGGCTACTGAAATGCAACCCCTTCGCGTTTTTCTTTTGCAACTATTTTTAGAATTCCTACACCCTGAGCACTACCCTTAGCCTAGCAACCATCCCCTCACACTTGGTCAATCGTGTTTCATCGTATTCCTATGAACGAAATGTGGCAGTTGACCAACCAAACCGGTTGCTAAACCTCTGATCTCATATCTGTTCCAAGCTAGTGACTGCCGGCTTAGCCGACCAGAAGGGGCAGGAACTCGAATTCTTTGTCACATTGGTCCGTGAAAACATGTTTCAAATGCTTTTTGGATGCTCTGAGGTGATTTTGACAAGCGGGTACTTTTCGCGACAAAATGTAGCAATCTCATGCGTTGTGGCTACGCATGGCTACACCAGGTCGCACAGAAACCCCTGCTAACTACAAAACATCGCCGGTATGAATCGTGGAGTGGAGAACACCGTCTGTTTCATACGGCATGAAGCATGTCAGTCTCCGGTCTGCGCCGGAAATTGCAGAAGTCGTGCGCGTCATTGAGCATGTGTTTGCCAATGTGGCCGAGCACTGGCACTCTGAAAAGGAGCAAGGCAAAGCTGCTCAACATCTGACCATAGTGACCACAGCCAAGTAATGACACACACACATATAACTTATAATATCTAGTGATTAAACATTACTAAAGAAACAATAAGAAACACGTACTGAAACACGTTGTTACCGTAACCCTAGCCAAAGCAATGCTAAATGATGGTCAATCGGGTTCTGCACATCCCAACGGCCAACAACCAGGATGCTTTGATGCATCGAGCTGGGCAGCAGCGGTTGCACTGAACTCTTGGGCTGCCTTGGCCACGGGGCCCGGCAGTACGGGCTGGGCCACGCCCCACGGCACGCGGCGCGGCTTGGAGGATTCAAGGTCATCGATTGGGGAAACGCGCACCACGTGAGCATGGATCTAATCAGCCGAGCATTCTTAGGAACGGATGGAAGTCTTCTTGGGGGGAATGTCCGCTCTACGCGGTTGTGCGAGCCAGGTTGCAAAAGGCCCTCCTGTTTGGCAAGGCGCGGCGTTGCCAAATGCGCAACCTTAGCAGGCAACTTTCCAAGCTGCTATGAGGCTGCTGTAAAACTCAGGGCTACATTCAGCAAATACGTGGTCAACCAAAAACAGTAGGATTGAACTGAGTTTATAATCAGTCAGCAAGCAAGCGGAATCCCTGTCACTTGCATACATGACTTCATCAACATGACAACATTGCAAACATCTCTACTTCCGCTTGCTATGAGCCTGCCATCACATCTGTACAGCTGTCTGTCATGAACGGCAACATGAGTTCTCAAATGTCTTTTTGCCTTATGTCGGTTGCATGGTTTGAGTCTTGAGGAACCAAAAGCAAGCAATCGCAGGGTGGGGCAGGGTCACTTGTTTCCAACAGCCTTGAAGGCCACGATCAAACCCACTATCAAACCCTTATCGGAAGCCAAGTGAAGCCATCATCTTCCAAATCCTTTTAAGCTGCCCCACCCTGAAGAAACAAATATAGGAAAAGCCATGCGTTGAAAATCTGGTCCCCGTGCCACAATCGATATGCCCTGCATATAGCGCTGTCTCAAACTGGCGAGGAGCATCCGGAGCTTTGAGCTTCGGTGTCCGAAATGTGAGCGTGCATTTTCAGAGGGAGACTGAAACCAATAGGTGCCGACTGGTCCATTTTCCTTCCAAGGGGGTACTGCTCCCTATTTGAGCCACCCAGTCGACTGGTCTCATCTCATCACTACTTCTTGAAGGTCCTGGACATCCGCACGGAGTTGCGCTGCCCCTCCGGAAGCTGTGCCACCTTGGCTCCCAACTCGGCTCCACCTGCTTGTGCCAACATGTACGAGGGCCGCAGGTTGTTGGACATGCGCCGGCTGTTGCGATCCTTGGCCTGCAAGGCAGGGTTGCGGTCAATGGTGGCAGGCTTGTACTTGTCCCAAAGCCTTCCAGCTGTCATCTTCACCAGGTCCAAGAAAAGCAACCATGCGATGTCATAGAGCCACACCTTGGCCACATCAGAGGGGCTCAACTTGTCCACCAGCCCTGTTGGTGCCCACAAGCACCAAATGTTGATCAGCACCTGTCCCAAGGCTGTGGAAAAGGTCAACTGCCATGCTGGCATGGTGGAGAAGAAAAAGCCCACAGTACGGGCGGAGAAGATCAAAATTGCTGAGGAGTTGGAGATCTGCAGGAAGATCGTGGTCTCCATGTACTTGTTCATCTCATTCCCGGCCATTTCGCTGCTCATGCTTTCGAAGTAGCCATCTCCATAGGTGTCCGAGAGGAAGAGGTGGCCATAGGACACCAGCAACATCGTCTGGATAAACATCAGAATGCCCATGGAATAGCTTTGCAAGAGCAATCCCAAGACTGTGGGTGTCTCAGGCTTTGCGCCAGCCACTTGATGGTCGTAAGCGATGGTGACGATCTGCAGGTCGTGGAACAGGGCCAACAGAATGATGTACAGCGCCTTGAAGCGGAGGTTGTAGAAAATGGCGAGGGCGGCCAAGAAGAAGACCACCTGCACCGTGATGCAAATGCGGTAGATCACGTAGGACTTCAGGCGCTTGAAGATACGCCGAGAGATCTGAATGGCGGTGTAAATGGGGGAGAGGCCATCCTTGGTCAAAACAATGTCACCAGCTGACTTGGCTGCATCTGTGGCACCGTGCACGGCGATACCAATCTGTGCTTTGGCCAAGGCAGGAGCATCATTCACACCATCACCTGTCATGCCAACCACTAAGCCCTTGTCTTGAAGCACCTGCACCACCTCGTGCTTGTCCAGTGGCTTCACCTTCGCAAAGCCGTCCGCCTGCATGACGATGAGATCACGAGCATCACTGGGTGGCTGTAAGCAATCGGGCGTCCGGATATCCGTGCCCAAATCAATCTGGCGGGCCAACTCCTTTCCGATGTTGTGATGATCTCCGGTAATCATCTTCACTGCCACCTGTGCTTCTTTGATCTTTCGAATGGTTTCCTTGGTGTCATGTCTTGGGGGATCCATAATGGGCAAAATGCCGATGAACTGCATAGGGCCACCATTCTTGGACACTCCCACGCCCAGGGTCTTGAAGCCTGAGACGCCCAAATCCGCATCAGCCTTGTGCGCCTGCTTGGACATTTCCTCATAGTTGTCCACAGTCCACTGCTTTCCCTCATCATCGGGGTTTGTCTTCAAGATCACATCCACCATGCCTTTGGAGCAGAACCATTTTGTTCCATCCTTTGCCGTGACTGCTACGCAGGTACGCTTCACGATCGGATTGAAGCCCATAAAGCCCTCAGGATCCAAAGTGTAGGATTGCTTTCTCTTATCCACAGCATCATCCACATTGGTGAGCCCCTTGCTTTTGGCATAGGCACGCAGCACTGCAGAGTCAATGGGGTCATCCTTGTTGGCTTCATTGGATGCCAGGGAGGCAAACTCCAGGACCTGCTCAGCAGAGAAACCGTTGTAGGCCTTGGCCGTCTCATCGTAGTAGACCGTCATCTGGGCTGTGGTGAGTGTGCCCGTCTTGTCGGAACATAAGACCTTCATTGAAGCAATCTCCTCCAACGCAGTCAAGTGAGTTACAATGCCACCTTCATCCGACATTTCCTTGGCACCAATGGACAAGGTGACTTTCATCACCATGGGGAGGGCCACGGGCACGGAAGCAATGACCAAGGACAGCGACATCTCCAAGACTTCCGTGATCTCAACCCCCTGGACGACGTACATGAAGTAAAATAGGAAGGTCACCACCACAACAGTGATGAGAATCAACACTTGTGCGGCTTCAATAATCTTTCCCTCAAAAACACCGATGTCCTTGCCACTGGCCTCTTGAATGGCCTTGGCCGCCTCTCCAATCATGGTGTTCACGCCGGTGTGGCTGACCACGGCTTGGCACTCACCCACTTTCAGGATGGATCCGGACCACATCTGACGCCCCGAGAAGGGCTTCCCAGAATCATCCTTGCGCGGGACCTTCACCGGCAAGGACTCGCCCGTCAAGGCCGCTTCATCCACCTGGCAGGGATCGCCTTCCACCCAGTAGCAGTCCGCCGGCACGATGTCGCCGCCGCGCATAAAGAGCACATCGCCGGGCACCACCTGGCGATAGAAGGTGGGAGGCTGGAACGATCAGGCTCGGACTGTCATAGTGTGCCAAACATGAGTGAATAAAAAAACACCTGACCACTCTGAGTTCACCGAAGGAACAAACAAGTTTTCACATGGGCCCTCAAACCATGGTGCTTTTGGCAGCCTCTATTAGGTTGGAGGCCATCGCTATTAGGTTGCAGGCCATCGCTAGTAGGTTGGAGGCTGTTGACCTTTTTTTCTGCGGGCACCTGCACGACGGGGATGCTATCGAACTTGCCATTGCGCTTCACCGGCATCTTCTTCTCCAAGCCGGCCTTCAAAGCATCCACGGAGGCTTGGGCGCTCTTCTCTTCGAAGAATCCCAAGGTGCCGTTGGTCATCAACAAAACCATGATGATGGTGAAGTCTGGCCAGTTGTGAATCAAGAAGCAAAGCAAGGCCGCGCATTCGATCATGATTTGCATGGGCCCTGTGAACTGCTTCAAGAACATCTTCCACAAAGGTTCTTTCTCCTCAGGCACTTCATTCAAGCCGTACTTCTTCACCAGCTCGGCTACCTCTGCATCCGTGAGGCCTTTCAGAAGGCCTTCCTTGTCACTGTCAAGCTTGGAGAGCGCAAAGGGCGGAGGCAGGGGCCCCGCTGGCGCATCGCCCATCTGCTGATAGTCACCCATGATTGCTGAGGAGGGTGTGGACAGTTCTGACTCCCTATTTTATGCTGCAAGAGCCGGCGGCCAGTGTTTCAAAAAGAACACACTCACGGAAAGATTCGACACATTTGGAGACTCAACTCATACAAAAGACTTGGTCTCCTGATTACATAAATCTGGAGACCTTCAACGCATTGGACACATTTGTCCTCATCAGTCCAGCTATGCAAATCCACTTGTACTCCTCGTTTGGCCGAAGAGCCTCGGTGGAGATCGACGCAGAGGGCCTCGACATCGCCGAGGAGATGGACGGAGAGGCGGCCGCGCCGCTGTAAGGCATGAGGACTCGCCGTGTGGGGTGAGGCGTCTCCTGTGCCATGTCTTCTGAACCTGTCGCATGCCAGGTCCGAAAAACAAACAGTTGCAAAGTTTATCTTTTTGAGAAGCGGTAGCTTGACGTAGTGCAACTGGTAAAGTGCATTGGAAGAAAAACATAGAAACAAGTGGAAAAAACAACTAAACTGCAAAACCACACACAGGGGTGATCATAGCTTTGTAAAACCCCACCGTGGAGAGAAGCATGTGACACTCCGAAGTCTGACTTGTCTTGCCACAGCCTATGCCAGACACCGGCTCGGCCACTACAGCCACCGCGCGCTCGATGAGGGCGTCGCACAGTGGTTCGTCTCGCTCGGCGGCGAGGGCGTTGGCCAGGAGCAAACAACCTGGAGCAGCTTGGAGCAAGCAGAATCTGGGGGGTGGGGGGGTGTGACCCACAGGTAGGTTGTTTCACCTCAGGTGAACCTCAGGTTGTTTCACCAGCACTTCCCCACAATAAAAGGGTGTTGGTTCTTTTTCTTCAGCCTGTTGAAGCATGTTTTCATATTTTTTATCTGGTCGCTCTAGGATTGTCGGGTCGCATCAGCCAGGTCGACTTAAGATGGTCAGATGGTCAATTCGAGCAGTCGACGACCCCAGTCGGTGACCCCAGGAAATCCATTCGACACATGCCAACGGGCTGATATGTCAACTGCAAAAACCTTCAAAGAAAGATTGAAGTGGCTTTCCTACCCTCCCGAGTCAGCTATCCAGGACCCTGACGTCCTGGCCCCCTGGAAGCTTGCTTCCTCTACCAACCAGTGGTTTTCAGGTTCGTCTTTAGGGGGTAACCTTCAAAACCCTGTGACACTTGCAGGGTGGAATTGAACCACCCAATCCTGCTGCTTACACTGGAACATCAGGAAGTGGACGCAACAGCAAAAAGAAGGGAAAAGGTGACAAGAAAAGAACACGCTACTTACAATGCAATATACACAATAAACGTTACTTACAGTGCAAAACTATATCATCCACTGTGCTTTTCATCCATACACCATCCACTGGTATCCACTAGTCACGTCTACCGCGTTCCTCCCACCATCTTCAGACGGACGCCCGGGTGACTCTTGATCTGGCGTCCGTTCAAGGTATGCCGAGCGAGCCGTGAAGGGTCCACAGAGCCATGGGGCACTTTCCTCGGTCGAAACCGTCAGAGTCGAAAGTGAAAGGCGGATGAGGGGACGACGAGTCGAAAGGCCCAGTCAAGAATGGGCCGGGTACTGGGTTTTGGAGGATGGCTGGGGTTTTGGATGGATTTTGGATGATTCCTGGTGTCGTGGACCAAATCGTTTGGCCGAATGGCGTGACATCGAAAGAACCATAGCAGGGACATCCTCCCGATGAGGCGTGCTAGCAGCTAGCGGCTAGTAGAACATATCAATCGTCACGTCCGCGGGCGGCCGCGCCATCGCGTCCCCTCGCCGAAGCGTCTGAAGCAGGTGGCGCCACACCGACTCGCGCCCCGCTCGCGCCAAGGGCTCGTAGTGCAAGGCCACGGTGATACGAGACCGCACCTCAGAGAGGGGTCGAAGACCCTAACCGATGGCGAGAATAAGCCTTCCCCATCTTCAGGCAAGAAACGAATATACAAAAGGCACAATTCAAAATGAATTAGCAATTCGTGAACGCCATGGAAGTTGCAAACAGGATCGAAGATTTGGAGCTGTAGTGGGATGAAAAAACATCGACACTGTGTGAAGCTGCGATGCAGCTTGGAAGAAAGCCCCGCAAAGAATGCCACACTCACTGTTGATGTGCAGGGTTAGGATTGATACATCTACGAAGTTCTTTTGGCATGGCTTAAGGTACATTAGGAAAAACACCACTCGACACACACGCTGGACATAGGACTATAAAGACTATCAGTCACTCAAACAAATGCCCGAGATGCTGCAGGGTCAATGTTGCTGGCACGGTTGGTGGTGAGGAACAGGATGCCTTTGACAGGCCGTGACGACAATGCTGCTTTTTGGGCAACACTTTGGCATGTAGACCGTGCCAAGACGAGAATTCCTTGCCCAAATCTGTGCGAACGAGCTTTGCTTTCCAGGAGTTGTTCAAATGCATGTGCTTCAACTTGCACTTTAAGCGTGCTCTAGGCAGAATACATGGGTTTTGCGCAGTTTTCACGCGAGCGAACAAGCACTTGCAATCCAGTTTTCAGCCCAGAACAAAAACCATCCAACGCGGTTGAAAGCCCATCAGCATGGAGCTGTCTAACTCAGTCTGACAATCTGAAGAGCGTGGCACAGTGCAATGGAATGAAAGGAAACCTAGGGAAAATCCGCCATGGGCCATACCTAGTAGCCAAGGTCCATGGGGTCCATGCCAATTTACATAGAGCATGCGCAGCCAACATTAGCCAACCATCTGGCGTAGCTTCATCTCCTTACAAAAGAAGGTACAGTAGTGGTCATTATTGTTTTAATTCTCTTGGCTTTCTAGAATTGAAACATTGCCGCTTGTTCCAACATGTTCCACCATGTTCCACTGGTTTTCCTCCGCAAAGCCACCTTGATGATACTCCAGCAGTCGAAGCATGACACACACCAAAGCATTGCGCTGCAGTTCTGCAGTGCTTCGAGCTTCAAGGAAAATGTCCTGGGCTGTCCGGCGGGGTTGTGCAACTGGGCCAAGACGGTACAGGTAATTATGCACAAAATGTGCAAGTAGCTTTTGACCACTGAGAACGTCCTGCTTCTGTCTTGTTACACTGCAACCGGTACTGACGCACTTCTGCTGGTGGCTTTTCTGAACAAACTAGCTGAAGAAGAGGCCTCTAGGAGGCCCGTTCGCGCCCATTAGGCCCTGTTAGGCTGCCACTTCTGTCAAGCGTCTGCCTCATCAATAAGAGTCAGCGCGTTCCATTCACTGCAAAGGTGTAAGACCTGTTCGGCTCCCTCTCTCTCTTTCTCCCCTTCGGAGAATGCTCCTGTTCTGCCTTGACAACCACACATCCAAATCATTTTCAAAAGATGTGTTAATTCAAAAGTTGCATGCCCGTGCAGAATCACAATGTAGACAGGTGATCAATAAAGCAACCCCCCATTCGGATGGTTCAAACTTCATCTTTGGGGGGCTTTAGTATCTTTATACAGAACCATCAACTTGAGTTGCATGCATTTGCACTTCTTGCGTCAGAACCGATCCAGCCCAACCTGTGACAAGTTCTGCTCCACTTCCTGCGCGCTGATGCCCAAATCACCGGCGGTCACCACCTCGCGGAACCGAAGATCCACATGGGGACCCATATGGAAGGTCCAAGGGCCCAAGTGAAATAGATATGTATATATGTTAATGTATTTGTTATACATATACAATAAAGCAATATATATATATATAATTAGTCAATTAGTCACATAGTCACTCAACACATGTGAATTAACAGTTAACAAGTGGTGAGAGAATGTGAAACATACTGTGTTTGTTACTGAAGTTTGTGGTTCAACGGCTAACTTGGGATTCTGTCCTTTGATCATGACACCGAACTCCGTCATCAAAAGACACCAACATCATCAACATCAGTTGTGAACATGGTGTTGTGAAGTCTGATGTTGCTGGACCTGCCATGCTGCTGAAATGGTGCAGTCAGGTGGGTATCTCATGAGAAATCTCGCTCGCATCCCCACAGACATCTGCCTCTCACATTTCCACTTGTTGTGACTGAAAGGTGCACAGACCCCCAAATAGATCGAAAAGCAAATCCCGACTAAATCATGTATTGGTTTCCCGTGCCACGAGGCACCTTGGGGGGTCAACTTCCCACCCTTTCCGCTCTTCACCTCGAAGGCACATATAAAGGCATGTGAAGCATCTCGGCGATCGCTTCAGCTGTGAGGGTCTTCCCGCTGCCCGGAGGGCCATAGAGCAGAAAAATGGTGTTGTCCCCCTGGTCGGCTGCGGGCGGTGGAACACACGGCGTGTACGCCACACGTGCTGTGTACCGCCAGCGGGATCAGCCGTCTACCGCCGGGGGGGTCGACAAGGCGGGTCATGGGCGGTCGACGAACTGCAACACAGCACGGCTGACCTCTCGACATCTGTAGTGCAAGAAGCGGGGATTCCGTTGTAAAGTGGAGGCAGTCGTGACCCATGATATTTCCAATGGTGCCAGACCCAATTGATGGAAACGATTCTAGCTGCCGAAGGCATTGAAGAACTTGAAGGACACCTGAACATCGCTCAACAAACCCTCCCTCACTTTGTCCAAATGGCCCACTGCACATCTTAGGTGGATCCTTCATGGCTCTTGCTGGGCCTTCCCTGCGATGAAGTCCAGGCCGCTGCAGCTGGCGTGGCGGACAGCGGACCTTGAGGCCAGGTCGGCTCAGTGGACGAATCGGTTCAGCATGGTTCAGCGGTCAAGGGTCATTCCACTGGTCATTCCAAGGGTCATTCCATGGGCCTTTCGAATCAGAAAACGTGGGTTGTATGGGCGACAGTTACTAGTAGTTTCTTGTTACTAGTAGCGATGCACCTGTTACTACTAGCGAGGCACCTATTATTACTATAAGGCAGAATCGACACCTGGGCGACATATCTTCAAACATGCGAACATCGGTGCGAAACATCGGTGTCTGAATGACACATATGACACCAAAGCTGCTTGGGCCGCTGCTTGGGACTTCAACTTCTCGTCCCGCCGGTCCCGCGTTCCGGCTCCTGGTCCCAGTGGCCTTATGATCTCCTTGGTGTCGCCGGGCAGAACCAGCTGTTCGAAGGCATCGCTCTTAAACTCGATGGGCGCCGTTTCGGCCACCAAGACCTCCCGAGAAGCGACGACTCCGACTCGTTTGAGACCATGTGTTGCTTCCAGATGCGCAAGGCCGGAAATCACTGGGCCACATGGCCGGACGCTTTTTCGGAAACCCTACTTGTCTGAAGGCTCTTCACCCTTCCCTGTGTTTGAACGACACGAGACTCGGTCTCAGCATGATGGCCAGTGCTGCGACAATGAGTCTCATGGACTAGAGCAATACCAATTGTTGATCCAATTTGCATGTTAAAGCGCAAGGAAGATACAGTAAGTACCTTATACACGGATTAACATGCAATCACTCCTTCATGGTTGTTTCAAACATTCCAGAACCCCCGCATACAGGCCGTCGGCTCCCTGTCGCCTGTCCCCAGCATTTGGCCGTAAAGCTGAAACCGACCAAGGCCGGCCACGACATCCAAAGCCTGAATCGCAGGACGAGTCGGTGAGCGGAACATGAAGGCTGAGAGAATCGGACGTCCCAATGAGGCACCTTTGACAGTTGTTCCGGTGGGGCCATAGGTGCCTTGAAACACAACAAATCTCACTTCAAAAGCATCATTCTACCCTAGCATCCATCATATCTATTCATATCTCATGTTGTCTGATCATGTCTTATCTAGGCAAGTTGTCCGCTTCATTGTCTGAAAGTGTCATCGAATGTCGACCCATGGGTTGCCACCCATCACCAAGGCACTCTTCGGTCGACGGCTCTGCGACCAGCCGCAAACTGTCGGTGCCGTGCTTCCTCAAGATCGACGGGATGTCCATCACAGCTGCGAACATCAGTGGAATATTGTACTGCTGTATATATGTATATAGTTATAGTCTAGTTTTTTGTTTTACATATCATATACAATCTCTCTCTGTAAATATATATATATATATATTTCGCTTTTTTAATAAGAGCACCCTGTAACAGGTCGTTAGTTTAGGGTTGTTAAGCCCTAACAGGTCTCAATTGGGGACCTGTCGTTCCGGATCCTGGTATGTCTTACATGATTTTCATGTTGCACACATCATCCACAAATGGACCAGTGGGCGGTGGGTTGCTCTTTGTTTTGCTCCACCGGAGCCGTGGACAGCCATCGTTTCCGCCTGACTACCAACTTTGATTCCATTCAGAGGTACCACCACGGTACAGTCTTCATCAGGCAAAGCTTCTGTTGCAGCTTGTAGGCTTTCACTGCATGCTGCAAAGCTAGCGAGCAATTGTCACCCCCTCTGGCTGCATGATGGCCGTACTCCTTGAAGGTGCACCCGCGAAACCCGCAAAACGTGCGGCACACCCGGTGGATCACCGAAGCGAAGCGAACGGTGTGGCGAACGGAGAGTGCCCAAATCTGGTCATCAGAGTCATCCTGTTCGTTCCTGGTCATCAAAGGCCCATGGATGCCCACAGCATTGCGAGATGCAATGATTTCAATGTTCAAACATAAATAGAGGTAGCTACATGAGAGGCCCCCATGCTGCATCCAGTTGCTGCGCTCAGAGTCACTAGAGACCAATCAGCGCCTGCAGTTGTGGTAGCCTCTTCTAGTAAGTTACTAGATGTTCCCATGGTTGCGCAACTGCTGGTTTTCCCAAAAGACTCACTTGTAGACCTCCTTGCTCGCTTACTCAAGTTCCAGCTAATTGCAGGTACAAGGAGCCTGGACCAGTCTACCCACAGCGAAACTCTGATTCCTAGCTTAGGAATGTGAATCAAACTTGCATGTAGTAACAAGGACATTACGACTAGTACTGTAGCAAGGGCATTACTACAGAGTAGCAAGAAGATTCGTTCGCTCAGTGCAGTGTCTGTCACGCCCCGGGCCGCCCGGCCTGGCCCTTCTGCGTGTCCAGCATGACTCGTCCATCTGACAAGGCAGCATGTTTTGTGCGGCCATGGGAATAGAAGGATCCACGTGCGTAGTGCCTCGGGAGCCACAGCTGGAGAGATTTTTGTATATACCTTGATTCTTGATCTTGACTTTTTAAATCTTTGTGCACAAGTGCTGGAGGTAGATTGTTGAATTTGATCGACCACAAGCCCCACAGAAACTCATGCAACAAGTGAGAAGGTCGAGGCATCAGTCAGGAGCACCTTCTTTTCGGTCCGTTACCAAAGTCCCCTTGCTACAACTAACTATCTTTAACTCACGGAAAATCAGGTTGAAATCCTGTGTCAACCAATTGACACTCTCCGAAACCGGTTGACTGATGTTGACTGAAGGAGCGAGTCAATGAGTCTACTCAACCCAAGCTTCGACTGCTGTGATCCCTTCAATCAACCACCGGGGCCCTGCACAAGTTACGTTTGATAGCTTATGCAATGTATATATTTAGATATATAAATAGAATCATACAGTCATGTGTTCTTAAATTGCGGCTGTGGCTTCTTCAATTTAACCTACGAATGCCCACTGTCAACAAACATTCGCTGGCTCAGGCGCACGTAGGGCATCCGGGTAGCAGCTTCCAGGTACTTCTCACCACGCTTCTTCAACCGTTCCATCATGTCCTTGGATATTGGGTGCGTTGCTGTTGCAGGACTTCATACAACGGGCCCAACTTCTGGCTAAAGCCCAGCACCACAAAACCTGATGCCCTCTACCACTCTCATTTTGTGGGAGTGTTGGGTGACGAGCTGTCACAACCTCGTCACTCGACCTCGTGAGTCGTCCAAGATCGTCCAAGGCTCAGGGGTCATGAGTTGATAAAGCAAGCTATCCAGGCGCCTGACACCCTGATACCTCAGCACGGCGGACATCTGGCAGAATCGTTGAAACCCCACGCTGGCGGGCGGGCGAAGCTTTACTCCGCACGCGGGCGGACTAGCTTCGGCTGCGATGGCCAGGGACAACAATTGGATTTGCATGCTTTGGGGCATTCTGGTATAGAACATGACCACCATGAGCAATCGCACTTCACTACGGCAGCCGCACACACGACTTAGGCTGGAGCCAAAAGGCGAAGAAAAGGGTTCTTGGAAGTTGATCTTCGCAAAGCTATTTCCCACGGAGGCCAAAAACTCGAACTCCACGTGGAAGGACTTCTCCTGATCCGATGATTCTGGGCCAACCGAACGAGGCAGGCCTGAGTGTCGGGTATTTCTCATGAGAGTTTAGACCGGAAAAAGACAACAGCAAGAAGACTTGGATAGCCTTGGCTTGCGCTTGGTGTCCTTTTCCTTCAACACTCCCAGCGACCAGTACCCCTTCATACTCCCTGGAAAAGGCCGCTGGACTGATAAACCATCAACATGTTGATCATCCTTCGACTTGCGCACTCTCACAGGTCCGACAGCGCTGCAACATCTGCAAACCGCAATGTACCAATGTTGACCAATGTTTGAACCACCATGACTCAATGAAGCTGCGCTGCGCTGCGCTGCAAAAGCGCCATACCTTCTTCATCCTTGCAGGAATGACCCTTTCATCACTCCAGTGGACATCATACTCTTTCCCGGTCTCGCAAGCCGCACCCTTCGGAACTCGACCGGCTCCAGCGACCGGCGACAGCCGGTGATCCAGCGCCAAGGGGCGGGACCGAAGAGGCTGCTTCTCAGCTGATACCAGGACTGCAGGACCGTGAGCCCCAATGGCTCGCTGAGCCCGTCAATGGTCATCCAAACCTGTGGAGATTCGTGGATGGATTGTGGTGGAGCCTTTTTTGGGACGGGCGGCCCGGATGCGGTTCAAAGGGATCAAAGGAGTTTGGGGTATGGGTTTGGTTGGGAGCAGTTGGTTGAAATAGGGTTTGCATGGGTGTGCTGTGATGTTGCACTTGGCCAGTGCATCACAGCATCGTCCGACTAAGCCTCTCTGACAGTTGCCGTTCGCCACTGTGCCTTCTCCCCAGGGTAAAAGACCTCGCCCAAACCGTTGAACTGCACGCGGCCTCGCAAGTGGCACCAAAACAATCCAGACAATAACCATCAATAACCACACTCGATGAGCGGGACGTGGGGAGACCCTCTTGCTGCCCAAGAAAAGGAAGTTGTGAGTTGAACAAGCAGGAAGTCCTCAAAGAGGAGAGTGGAAAACCCTTTCGGTGAAGCTGGAGGTGATGCAACACATGTTGCGAGAACATGCGGGAACTCTGCAAGTCCTTGTGAATCTGAGGAACCAAATCAGCAGCATTCCCATCAGCAGGCAGCGAAACGTCTCAGTCACTGCCAAGCTGCCCAAACTAATATCCTTCCTATGCTCGTCCAAATCCTGGGACATGGTGCAGGGTGTTCAAGCTCAAAACACTTTGTTCTACCAAACACCATCTCCACAGCATTCCGCAGCCTGAAGTCGCACAGCCTCATGACATGACTTGCTTCCCTTCGGCTTTCAATCGGTTCTACGAACGAGTTCGTCCTCGATTTCGCCCTCAAGAGCAGTGATCAAGTCGTCCAAGCCTTCGAGCCTCGCAGGCCTCTCGCCGGCCTGGACTCCTTGGAGTGGATTGAGGAACGGGGCGGATGAGCTTGGGTGGGCCCATGGAGCTTGGGCTCCATACCAGCTGAGTAGAGCTTGGGTGGGCCCATGGAGCTGGTAGAGATCAGCTAAAAATAGATGTTGGATCCTTTTGTTCGTAGAATCGTGCAAGGAGGATGGGGAAGCACGATTTGCAACAGGTCAGAAACCACCAAATGCCACTGCACTGCAGCTAGCTCAGCTCGATGAAAAACATGGGCAAATATCTCCAGCTAGAATTAGCTCACCAACATCTGTGAAATTAGTAATCATGCCCTACTTACTGGCTTCAGCCAGGATCTCAAAAGTCCTCCAATATTACCTCGGTCAAGCTCCAATAATTTGTTTAGCCTGTGCAGGTCCAACATGAGGCGCCACATTCCTATGACCTTAGGCGCCAAAACCAGCCGAGCAGCCACAGGAGGAGCAAATCTCCAGGAACCGCCTGAGTGAGCGGGACCACTTGGCCTCCCTAACAAAATCATATGGACAAATTCTCAGAACCATGGCCCTTAGAGCCTTAGATGGCTGATCTCCAAAGATGTGACGTGTCCAAGGACTACAAGGACCAAGGCAAGCATTGAAAGTAACTCCTTGGATGGCTCCAAGAAGTCCTTCTTTCCCACTCCTGCGCCTTTCTCGCTAGGTCTAGGTTGATGTTTCAGGAGCCAGTATATGGTTGGTGTGATTTGGCGTATTCCCCCTTCAAAGCCCAAGAACTTCAATGAACTAGCACTCGACGGGACGCGACAATGGCGACAATTATGATCTAGAACTATATATATAACATACCCTAGCCAAAAAATGGTTTTGGTATGTGAACACTTTTGTCTTTCATGGTTTTGAGGGCCCCTGGTATATAATATAATATACTAAGAGAATTGCACAGGGACACGGAACCTAATTCTCGAAATCTCATCCTTTGACCCGACCACCGAGGTCCCGCCAGGGCGCTGTCCGTCCACCGACCGCGCAGCACCGTTGAACTGATTCCGCTCGTAACGCAAGGCTCGCAGCCGGCCGAGGTTTAGCAAGGCGTGCTCGATGCGAATGTCCTCCCAGTTTTTTTCATGGACAGGACATCAACTTGGAATATGACACCAAATAAACCTGGAGTCTCTTGTGAACAGGCATTAGCAGATTTCTATATGGATAAAGCATTGATGTAGAAACGCTAACCGACACTAACCCTTTGCTTTCCTTTTACTGCTTTTCACGGCACTAGCAGTCACTAGCATCTTTCAAGTTGCTGATCGGAGACCAGAAAGAACAAACGTCATTGAGGTCATCAAATCCTGAAGAATGCTCGTGTGAGCATGGGCCGTTGTTCACACAATACCATGGCAATTTGGAATTGTAGGACTATTATACTTAACATCGTCGTGACTGCGGATTAAAGTGCAACCTCTACGCTCTAGTCAATTCTTCAGATCTGGCATACAACAGGCCTCAGGTCGTGTACATGTTCGCCAAAAGCAACAGGTCGAAACGAACGCAACGAGCCGTGCTGAGGAAACACCGTGCTCGCCGTTTGGCCGGGGGCACCTCCATAGGCCCAAACAAATCGCCAGCATCGACCCCAAACAGTTTCAGCGCATGATTTTTTGTGGCCAGTGTCAATTTTCCCTTAGAAAGAACCCCAACAGTGTTTACTGTTGAATGAACATGCAAACAAAATCACTCCTCCTCATCTACATGCATTCATTCAATAAGTCGAGTCCTACATGGGTCACATGATCAAACAATGGTGAGACCGGTGATGTCAAGCAATCCCCCCATCTCCGAGCCGTCTCCGAGCCGGTGTGAGACCCTCTGCGCCTTCTGATGCCGTCCGGAATCCGTCAGGTGTCGCACCAGGATGGCCAAATCACGATCGGCCGGGTCGTTAGACATGACAATGACCTGGGACGAGAAGACACGCTTCGACTGCGCTGCGTGTCGGAAATAGAAGGACGCAACTTCCATCAACTTCCACTTCCTCTTTCTGTTTCCTTCTGTTTCTTTCTCTGGCTTCTCCTTTGAGGGCTTCTTCAATTCATCTTCCTTTCTCAAGCTTTCTGACCGACGTCTTCATCAAGCCTCTCAGAGATGTCCAGTAACCCAATGTGATCACATGCTGTACTCATCTGTACTCTCCCGGTCGCATACTCTTACAATCTCTTACAAAAACCCGGGATCTATTGCCTTGATACGCAAAAACGCACGAATCCGAGGCGGGCCGAATTCTCGATCCGATTTCTGCACCTCTCAAGGCCTATCGGCACCCTTTCCACTCCTTCCCGATACCTTTGGCCGACTTCTTTCACTCCCCAGACCATCCAAGAGGTCACCAGGGGGTAGGGAGAACCGCCACCACGCTACAACTGTGGAATCTCCAAACAGGACACCGTGGTGTGCATGGTGTCGGTAAGGGTCCCACCATGCTCGCTCTCATGCTCCCCCCCTCGGGACCTCAGAACATCCCAAGGGACTCCACCCCGGTCCAGGTTGGGGGGTCGCTGGAAGTGGAAGAGCCTCAAGGTCCGGACCTCAGGGGTCTGCCGGTCGATCCGCCGGCCGATCCGGCCGATCAAGAGACGGCCGAGGGTACCGTGTGCTGAGAAGCCCATGCAAGTGGGTGTGGCGTACTAAACGGTTCTGAAGGATTCGAAGGATTTTGTAATGCAAATTGTCAATGAATGGAGGTTCAGGAGAAGCAGGTCTGGACCCTGAGACAGTTGCTCGTGTGGACCTGCCACGTTTGCCCCGAGACTTGCGAAAGTGGTCCCGACTTCTCTGACTGGGGGACAGTCGATTTGGGGAATGGATGGGACTGGTATAGGGCTTGAACATGGCTTGAAGATGCCTCAGAATTAGACATCGGGTTTCGAACGTCTGAATCTTATTTGTGGCATCACCTGCGCAGATCATCAGCTCATTTAGAAACAACATTCGCATCAACAAATAGTCTGATTGGTTTCAACTCACGTGAAAAAACATGAGCCAGTGTGTTGAATCCTCCCATGAACATTAGACATCTCGGAAACCAGCATGATCTTTCTTAGTCCTCTTATCATCTTATGTCCTTTTTTTCGGTCTTGCTTCCACCTTTGTCTCCCCCCCTCTCCTTTTCCTTCCGCGGGACGGGTGCCGGAGCATCGGCCGCGTGAGGCGTCACCGGACGCGCTTGTGGCTTCGGCAGTGGAGGTCCCTTCCCTGGACGCGGAACGGCGCGGAACGGTGCCGGAAGTGATTGGGTCGATTCGGACGGACCTCTGGTGAAGGTGCGGTGGATGGAGAGGGTGCCGATGGAGAAGGCGTGCGGGCCAAGGAGGGGCGTGCCATGTTCCGAGATGATTCAGTGGTATTGATTGAAGAATGGACTGCAACAATGGGCCTCGCTGGGCCGCCCGAGACGCTGAATGAAGCAATGATGTAATAAAACCACTCACCTTGGTTTGACGTGCTCCGAGCTGGCACACAGTGTTGCATGCAACCCCGCGCCACTTTCATTGGCTTGACGTGGGGGTGGGCTACTGATTTACAGTGGTTTGAGAGTAGATGGCACAATCACCCAGAGGTGGTTTATATGGACCCCCATCTAAAAGACATGTAGGGGTTTGTGCCATCTACTCTGAAACCACTGTAACTGTAATCCCAAAAACCTGTTCAGATCAGGCGGCTCTTCGAGATTCCTCTCCAGCCGAGGACCTGACCCTTTCCTTTGCGCTGCGATTCCTCGGCGTGGGGTGATTCGGCGGCCTGGCTGCGATTCGGTGCAAGTTTGCATATTCCAAGCCTTTATTGTGAAAGACTTTGCTATACTTGGCTAGCTTCAACATACCGTCCTGTCTCGACGTGACTGTAGTGGTCGACCGAGAATGCTGAAGAGCAAAAGTCTTCATGTTGCGCAATCATCGATGTGACTTGACATGTAGCACATCGATCGTTAGCGCACAAAGTGCAGGAGGTGGCCTTTATGCAATCTAGCTTCTCAAAGGGTTGCAATCAGGTGGCCTTTATGCAGAAATCCATGGTTGTTGTCTACGAGTTGATAGCGTACTCTCAACTCCTGTGAAAATGCCCACCGATTTGCTCCTCAAATATTTGGCAAGGCTTGTTGTGCTACGAGCTTCCAAATCCCTGACCTGTTGGTTGAACCTGCTCGTGACCTGCTCAAACGCCATGCTTGATTGGAAAGAACCCACTAAAGAACCCCATGTGCATGCCTCTTCAGAATCTTTTGCTTCTGCCACCAGGTCAATCACCTTGGCAGGTCTCTCAGTCGCACTTCTTCCGGCCGTGGGGGCCTCGTGGCCTCCATTGGTTCAATGAGTCACTCAGTCGCCCATGATCCAATGGGTGAGACCCTTCTACTCTGCAGCTGCAAGCTTCACACCAATGCCACGCTGTCGGATTGCTGGACAAAAAGGCAAGGTCGAGCTTCACGAACCACACGCATGTGTCGGTCCCACTGTCGGTCCCTCATGGTCGACCTATTTGTTCCAACCACCTAACTATGACTTTCCCACCGCTTCATTGATGGACCTATGTGGACCTAATTCATTGATGGTCGACCTCTTCCACCGATGTTCTTTCGCCAATGCCTTCTTCGACCAACAACAAGCCCTTGACTTCTTCGCCCCAGCGGCCGCGGATGCCGCGGCCGCATCGCCCGGCGCGTCGTCCGCCATGGCGCGTCGTCGTCCGGCACCGCGCGCGGTGGTGTGAAGGCGACTGGTGGAGAAGGGCTGATGAGATGAAGCTGTGAAACCACTTAAAGACTTAGCAACATGATGAAACCAATAGAAACATGATGAACCATCTACATGTGTCCGGGACCCAACATGACCCAACATGACCCCCACATGGTCAGTTCTCACCTTTTGGACAGGTGAAGCACTCTGTGGGTGACAGAGTGCACCCGAAAGTAGCCGACAGATCCCCTCGTCCATTCTGGATGATCCTGGAGTGTTTGTGCCACCTGTGTCCAGAAACTGTAGCCAACATCTTGAGCATTCTTGAGCCCTTTCACTCATCACAGTGATAGTCTTTAACGATGCATCTTTGATGTTCGTTCTTTGATGTTCGTTTTGATCCAAGCTGCTCCGAGACTCGGCTGTTCCAAATGTAAAAAACAGGGTAGCATGGCGCTCGTCTGTAGCAAGTTGGAGATGTTTTTTGTGATGAGCAGGTGAGCTACTCTCAAGAACACCGTTGACCCATGTTGACCCTGCTCTGAAGATTAAAAAACCATCCAACCCCTTCTGAAGATTCTGGATTGTAGGGGGCTACAGCTATATACGGCTAGCTGGTTCCTGAGCCACATCCACCCCACATCCGTTCGTTCAGCATGAGTTGTCTACTCGCCAGGGTCTATATACCTGTTTTGTTTTTTTTCTCCGGTTCGTTTGGCACGCGGACTCAACAAGCCCAACAAGCAAACCACAAAGCCCAACGGTGGCAGGGGCCACGGCTTCTGGTTGCTTTTTCCTTCAGCCACCAATGGCCTCAACGCTGAATCAAGAGGAGCACTTGACAATTGGAATTCTAAAGGCCAGCACAACAACTAAAACATGCGCCATGCATTTGGGAAGGCCTTTAACCCATCGACTCCCATCGAGTATAAGTCTTATATAGTCACTGGTCATTGTCAGTGCCTTAACTCTGCCATCGCTGAGCAATCCATCTGACTTCTCTGGGCACAAGCAAGTTGCCAGGAGCAGGGAGACTAAACTTCAACTCCCTTCATGCAATAAAACACACCAATATGAGTAGAGTTTCTGGCACCCTCGGGTGCTACCAACCTGGCTTCTTCTCGGCACCCAAAACATCCAAACTCTCTAGGTGCCCCTGCAGCACACAGGCACGGTCACGGCCATGATAGGGATCGAACTGGAGCGCGGACTTCTCTAAGCCTTAATCGGACCAAATCGACCAAGGTATGTCCGACCTGGGGCAGCTCTGGGTAGTTCTTCCGAAACGACCAAGATGAGGGCTTACATGGGTGTGACCCCAGCACTGACAGAATGCGTGCCCAAATCTACGACCATGGGCAGGACAAAGATGAGTGGGGCAACTCTGCAAGGACTTGATTCAAACCTGTACAACTCCACTGTCTGACATATACTCACCTCATTGTCCTTGTTGGCTTAACAAAGCTCTGAAAAGTGACCAAATTGGGCCAAAGGACGCAAGGCATGTCGCTTGAACTGCACGTCATCGATCATCTCACTCTTTGCTGCCTGCGGTGGATGGGCATGGATGGGCACTCATCCCGGCACGTTCTCTCGTTCGTGGCGACTGAGTGCGGCCTTCGTCTTCGTCCCCCTAAAGAAGCCTCAAGACTGAAATACTGATCGATCCGGATCGATCGATGAGGATTTCCCTACTTGTTCCTTCTGGGAATGGCCTGCAAAGCCTCCTGTAGCTCAGTCCCAGCATCGATGTAGGCACCTCAGGTCAAGCGCTGCATTGGGAACTAACACCCTAGACAGTTGGCGATGGTGTGGTCAGCCCCAGCCTTTCACAGAAAGGCAAGCCAGCCACAAGCCTGCCACAGATTGACAAGGCAACCTGGATCCCAAACTTGTAAATATATACGGCAATATATAGTCCACCCTTCAACCACTAGCAAAATAAACTATACCAAACGGAACCCAACCATCCAAGGCACTCAGCATTTTGTGGCCCTGCTCAAGTACACACCTTAGCAAAACTGCTCCATCTTTGCACATGAGCATTTTGCATGATTCATTCATGCTTTTCATCTAGGATGACCGGGTGGCTCTCTCTATCGCCCCTTCCAAAAGTTCTTGGATTCAAGATGATTCGATCTTTCACATCTGAACAAATGGCAGTCTCTCCATCTAAGTCCTGGGCCGTTCCTGCAGGAGTGCCACTTGAAAGTCATCCTGTGAGCCACCGACTGACTCTCCATGACGGTCCACCCCAAACCATCAACGCCGATCTTCCTGTTCCAAAACAGGGCCTTACTAGATCTGGACCCGATGAAGGTACAAATGGAATCAGCGACGCTAACCCGAACCAAACATCTTCAATCGTTTCTCCCTTCCACGAAGCAACTTTCAGCTACGCTCCTCCGTGTCCCCATCTGGCCGCTGCTCTCGAATCAAAAGCCTGCGCTGTTTGGGCACTTGATCCTTCTTTGGGGGTCTCGCGTGCGCCATCAGCTGCCATGCAACCACTCGACGCAATAGGCAACCACTTGCGTTCAGGGTCTTCTTGGGGAAGCCACATTCTTCGATTCGATGGAGTCTTGGGACTGATCATGATCTGTCTTGGGACTTCGCAGGTGTCCACGTCAAGTGGTGAGTCACGGCCTCCTTTCGCAAATGATTGCAGGTTCTTCCAGCCTTGGCAACTTGGCAGTGTGTTCTTCCAGCTCAGTGGCAACATTGGGGCGGAAAGTGATCATGGACCAGTTGATGTGCACAAACTGGGTGAGTGCATGCAGTGCTTCCCCCCTTCCTGTTTTCCTTGGGTTCCTTACGATTGTTGCTCACGTTCAAGGTGCCCAACTGATTGGGTCACCTCAGCGGGGACGGCGGTTTCAACTCACTGAAAACATACTGGTTTCATACTCGGTATGAGTCAGTGGGCTCAATTATCTCAAGTAAAGGTTGAACATAAATGTATCTGAAACCATCAAAAAGGTGCTCCAAGTCCACTTCCATTATTTTCTGGAATCCACCATGTTCAACTCTAGGCTCGCCGACTTTTCGCTTCATGCTCTCAGTTCCTGGCACCATGCCACCAAGCGGCACAATCCCAACCGGGCGAAAGCGTTCGATGTGTGCTGCTCAAACGCACCAAATATGTCATGTTTCAAATCCGTCCATCCCACTCCTTCTATGCGCGTATGCAGGTGGCGCAGCAGGCTCTCCGTTGCTGCTACCTGGCACAAAATGGACATTGATGGATTTGATTTAAAGGCGTGCTCCTAACAGCAAGGCACCGGCCAATGCATTTTTTAAATTATACGCATACGTGTGAAAAACAAGGAAAACATAGAACTCATAGAACAAAGAAATGCAAATAGTGCTTGTCTACCCGGGTGGCATAGCTCGCACCAGCAATGCCTCTTGATGAAGTTCTGTTTACCTGTGCGGCTTATTGTAACCGTAACCAAAAACACAAAAACACAGAACAAATCAAACACATACCGGGGTTTCAGTCGACTGTCGGTTGACTTTAACCTTCGGCAAGGGAACCGAAAGCCGGGCAGCACGGGCCCTGGTGCCACTGCCCAAATTGGAGTGGTTTTCACAAGGGTCCAAATCACCTGGCCATGTATTCTCAATCCACCAAAACCTCAACCGACAATGGCACACCTTCTTTTGGAGCTTCTGTCGCAAGCCAGTGCCTGGCTTGGTGAAGAGCAAAACCCAATGCGCTGCAGACTGGTGAGCCATCACCCAGTAGAGGTTGAAAGTTAGTAGCTAGCGATGCCAGGAGCCCCTAGTAGCTTCTTGTTCCAAGTAGCAAGGCCAGGAGCCACCACCCAGGAAGGGTGTTCCATGTGTTCCTATCCTCCTTGGGACCTCGGCCTTTGTGAAGCCATCCTGCTGGGCGGGCGCTGGCTCAATGGGTTGAGATGCCCAAAGTTGAGAAAGCACTACCGACACCATGTGACACCACTCTTTCAAAACAAGTGAGACACGCCTTCCAGTCTTCCAAGCTACACCTCTTCTGAACCAGGTGACGCGTCACCTCATGCCTTGGGGTTCGGACCCTATAGCTTTCGCTGAGCCAGCACCGGCCTGCCCAGTCTTTCATGGAAGCCTTGGGTCTGGCCTGGCAGAGGGGACTCCATCGAAGTGGATGGCACCCACCTGTTTGGAATTGGGACAATTATGGTAATTGCTTTCCCAAGTGGCCCTTTTATCAACTTCCATGTTTGGTGAGTCTGGGTGTATCATGAAAACATGAGATCTCGGAGCTCCAAGTTGACAGATCATCTCTTTATCACCAACTAGGATGTAACAGGATCAGTGAATATATATATATATATAAATGTGACAGACTATGTGACAGCTAGCCCCGTCTTCTGTTGCAAACCATCGGGACATCACATAGAAACTGGTAGACCACCGACCCCGGTACGAACAACAATCCTTGTCAGGCAGTTACCCTCACCAACAAAGCAATGTACTTATCTCATCTACCAAAAAATCATGAAATCACTTGCCCACCTCATTTCTGCAATGAATTCAGGAACTCAGGACGCACCGGGCACACACTCGTGGAGCGATCTGAGCCGGGCACTTGAAACTGTTGCTCCACGGCTTTCCGAAGCACACGGGCCTCAAGGGCGAGGCCCGTGGAACCCGCCAAAGCCGCACCCAAAGGGTAGCTGCTGCCAAAGGGTGTGTAGTGAAGCAAGAGTTTCTTGTCAGTGGAACAGAACAGAACAGAACAAAGATGTAAGTGTAAGTGTTTGAATGCCATATCCAGCCCCACGGAAAGGGTGTTGATTAATAATAGCCCCTTAGAGGTCAAGGGGTGTCCATTCACCACCCCTTAGGGGGTCCAGGATCAGGTTCTTTTCTGTTTGCAGTAGTGCTTTAAGCAAAGCATCTTACAATGTCTGAACTGTCTGACCTCTGGGCGCCCAAACCGTGTCTAAACGGAGTCTGATCTGTGCATCTCGCCACCTGGGTCTGGGTGAGCATTCGTTGGATGGCCCACTAGCAGCCACCTGTGGCCTGTGGCCAGACCGGTGAATCGGGTGAATCGGGTGCTCCGACCGTATCACCTGTCCAACCGCGTTTCGACCCTGTCCAACACTGTCCTGACCCTGCCACCGCCTGCGCTTGTGCACTGGCGCCATGTGCCATGCGCCCAGGAGGATGACATGACATGTCCTGATGGCAACCTCAACGGTTTCCTGGGCTTCGAGCGTGACATCGGGCCTGTCGCTATAGTTGGTGCTCCTGCGACGTACAGTACTCGACGCGTCGCACGCGTCCCGCACGCGTCCGAAGAAGACTCCTCCAAACAGGTCTGCGCCCGATTCACAACAGGTGCCCCCCCCAACAAATTAGCTTAGGGCTGGTGAGCCCTTGTTGGAAAAGAAGCATGTCCATGTTGCAAAGAGCTTGGGTGGGTGCCTTCCTTGTTGCCACCAGAAACGGCGAACTTGGTGGCCCTGCGAGGTGGAGGGGTACAAAATGGTACAAAATGGGAAAACATGGGTGTGTATTTGTTTATATGTTAACATATTTTAATGGCCCAATGGGTGTTGGTCTATTTCCTGAAGCTTCTATAGGATTCCGAACGGGGTCTCCCACACACCCACATGGAAAAAGCGATTCACAGGTGTCATTCAGAGGGCTCTATTGTCTCCATTGAATCACTCACATTGTTCTTCAAATGACCTACCTGGCCATGGTCATTGGAAATGGACCTCCCTGTCCCTGCTTCTACAGCCACTGAATTCAACAGAATTTGTAGTAGGTCATCACCCACGACCAACAATCGTAGTTAGTTCTATGCAGCGTCGGCCTCCTCCTGGACATCCCGCGGGGTTGCAGTGATTTATGCCCATGTGCAACCCAACCTACGTACTTCTCGCACCATCACACGGCCAGTTGTTCAGAGGAATTTGCAATATTAAGACTTACAGCAAAGTCCTTTTAGCTTGGCAGGTTTACGAGCTGCCCCAGCCCAGCCGCGCCGCTTGACGGGCTGCTGGGTAGCGGGAATGGCTGGCAATCAGCCATGGCATGATCACTCCCTCTCATCATCAACTGAGTGAGGCTGCTTTGGTATCCTTATACCCCATATTATCGGATGCAAAAAGACTTCTTCTGCAAAGCTGACCGAGCCTGGGTGAATCATTTCCTGTCTTCACCACGATGAATCGGAGGGTGCGCTAAGTTGACTCATCGCCATCTGGAAAATGCAGACTCTGCACCAGCTACCTTCTCCTTGCCCGCTCAAAGTCTACCTGACACTCTTCATGCACGGCCTGGCAACTCCAGTCGACGGCGGTGGTAAAGCTTCTGAGGCCGTTGAACTTTGCACTTCTGGGGGACCTCCCAGTTCAACCCCCTGAGCACACATTGGGCCAGGGGGTCTCCTTCTTGAAGCACACACACCCACATCTACGGCTTGAACACTGGCCATAGTTTCTTTCCAGTCATGTTGCTCCTGTCTGCGTCTAGGGCACCATCTGTTGCACATCAAGTGCGCAAAACACAAGGTCAACGATGGTGGGGTGTGCTAGTTTCACATGAGAAGGTTACGAGAATGCCACCAATCTCTTTAGGTCTGAACTACTCTGATTGTGTTGGATATCTAATGATATCTACTATACTCTGGTGGTGTTTGTTGCTCTACATTTGGCAAAAACACCTTTGATTTCTTCCAAACCACAATATCTGCATGCTTCAATGACAGGTGTGCTTAGGCAGCCCAGCATGTATCACGCCATGCTGGTTGCAGTAGGGAGTTCCTTTTTGTTGAGATTCCACCCGTCTCCCATTTCCACGTGGCACGGAGCGCGCACCTGCTTGACACCATTCTGCCCACCTGAGGCCGACGATTGTGGAGCAAAGCGTTTGGGCCCACATGGCACGCGTTCGCCTCGCTTCATTATGCTCGTTCTCATGCTAAGACTTCCACAATAATGCCATAGAATTCCGCCAATTCAATCATGCTGGAATGAATCCTGCTCCAAATGTTCATCACCTATCTGAACTATCCAAGCTTGCAATGGAGTTCTTGAGTTGATGCTCTTGGGTTCGGCGCGAGGCAATGAATCGATACTGGGCAGTGAACGTCCATACTCGAAGATCCGTCCACTGAACCTTACCGCAATTGGCTGCTGGGCTCTCGTAGTCCGTGGACTTGAATGATCATGACTCTTTGATTTGAATCTCTCAACGCATCGATCTAAGATATCTCAATTGTAATTTACTATCATATTCTTGGGAGGTCCAGTCACAAAGACTGTATCATTAGATATCATTAGTAGTTATATCAAACCTGGACCTCCCAAAAACCGACCCGACTCCCATCCAAATCTCTGGGGTTCCCCTGCCGGCTGGACTTCAGTAAAGGCTCCTTACACTGCGAGCAGCTCGGAGCCCAGCGACGGAGGAAGGCCTCGTGGCACTCCTGGCACGTCGGCGAGGAGCGCAGTACTCGCCGCTGCCGTTCTCCAAAAGCGGGCGACCGAGATTGTGTTTCAAGCCCATTCAACGCAACTTCTTGTCATGAAGCGCCCAGAAAACGCATGATGACCCCTAGCAGCCAGCGAAAAACAAACAACTCTGGCAGCCTCGTGTACTGGGCCAGTGCCTGAAACAAAGCAGGTCTTCCAAATGAATTGCAGAAACACATCTGCCCATGAACAGTTCCAACACCAACCACTCGAAACATCCAACGACCTGACATGACCTGACCGACCTGCCTCACTCGACCGCTCGGTGCACTGGGCTCCCAGCCGTGCGAAGCGGAGAAGTGGCCCTCCTGGGCGAAACGATGCGGAGCGGGTCGTCAGGTGAGTGTCAGGTGAGTCAGAAGCTGTGAGAAGGTGTCAGTGGATGACCAGGTCATGCAGGTACTATGAGCAAATAGGTTGTTGATGGCTAAGAAGCGAGGGTATGCTGGTACACCGTGGCAATGATCTCAAACAGCTTTCTGGGTGCACTGTACAAATGTGAACTTATGTTACTCCATCAGCAAGGCCGCATTTGGTTGGCCATGGAAGTGTGTTTCGCCCTGTCTTCATGCCATGTCTTCCTTCTCCACCGGGCCTGGCCTGATAATTGAAGTGCCTTCCGCTGAAGCCGCCCATGCGGATGACTGGCCTCGCACGGAGCTCGTGAGACGCGCCCAACCACCTCAAAACGTCCTACCGGGATTGCTGAACTGGTGAGGAGGGGAGAGTGGAGATTGCCAAACATATATGGCCTGCGCGTGCTTGACAAAAAGAGAGCATTCTCCACCCCTGTTCCACTTTCCGAGCAAACATTGCTGAGACCAGTGCTGCCGGCAATGAAGGCACGACCTCAACTCGCTGGGTTTGATGGTCTGACAAGGCACCGCCTCATTGTAAACAAACCAAGGGGAAAAAGACCATCTCTTTTGGATAAACATGGGGTGGCCAGTTGGGACCAAGGACCAGTGCCGGTGTCAACATCTCTTCAATACAGTGGAATCATAAGTCAGTGACTAAAATGAAGTTAAGCGAACTCATTCGAAACATTTCATAGAGACACATTAAAAGAAACTAGTGCAAGCACGCAAAACGAAATGAACTGCTCCAAAATGACTTAGGTGCAAACAAATCCAACCAATCATGCAACATCATGAAACCAAATCAAATGAAACAGCAACTTGTCATTATTGCCAGTGTTGACATCTTTTTATCCAACCGACTGCAAACATCTGCAAACATTTTCTCCATGTGTTGCTGGGCTTTGGCGAAGCGAACGCAAACGTGTGACATGACCAACCTCAACATCCTAACGGTCCTAGTGGGCCTAGTTCTGGCAAGCTATGTAGGAACTGTGCATAGCAGTGCCTGCGCATCGTGACCTCAGGGACCAAACTTGGCGAAACGTTTCTGGAACTCCTCCTGGCACTCCGAATGCACTCGACCTGGCTCGTTCGATCCAAAGCCATGGAAAAACGCGATGGAGCATCGAAAAACCTTCGTAACGGGCCAAACAGTGAATCTAGGCTACAGCCAGCCTCTGTGAAACGCGTGAGGTGCGGTGCTGTGTGTGCTTGCACGAGTCCATGAGCTCTACTGAGAATCTACTGATTTGACTATATTTGACTGACGTCGGTCAAACGCGATGTCATCAAAGAAACACACACAAAAAATAAACATTTATGACAAAGCCTTCACAGCCACAGCAGGCGCAGGGCGCCACAGGCCACGAAAAAAGGAACGGTCGAACTTCAAAGGGTGGGAACTTCAAAACGAATTAACATGGAATACCTCACCCTCACAGGCTGCAGGCCAGCCGTTAGGCCGGCCAAACCATGTTTTCCATATCAAAGAGATCGAAGAACCTAACTTTCAACCTTCCAAGCCTGCCGGATGATCTCCCAGCTGTCCCTGAATGTACTCGAAGAACTGTCCTGCTCGGATTCTCGTGTTAGGTCGGGTGGGCGCCAGTTCCGGCGGATCCGGGACCAACCACCAAACCTTTAGAGCTTCCACCCCCTGGAGCATCACATGGTTTCATGATGTTTAATGGATTTTCAAGGCCTTTTCATAGCCTCCTGGAAGACCATTTTTTCCTCTACAAGCAGGATGACGTATTCATAATCCGCCGACCCCGGCCTATAGCCAAAGCCTAGGCGGGGAGGCGCCTGGGACACCGCAGGGTGAAGCAGTTGGCCAAGTCTTCAAACCCCTCGGCAGCAGGCCTGCCTCTTCTCTTCTAATCGCAGGCCTGCCTCTTCTCTTCTTATGGGCTTCCAAAAGCGACGTTTTGGCCTACTCCTGCACCGCAGCCTTGCCCTCTTCCTCTTCTCGGC
>CAXAMN010028550.1:263709-293381 GCA_963970005.1 Durusdinium trenchii
CCCTTCTCAATGGTGGCGCCCAACACATCTGCCTCGGCGTCTTCTCGGCTAACGAACTGCACGAGGCTCATGTTCTTCAGTTCCCCTTGCTCTACCTGGTCAAAGATCTGCTCCAGCGTTGATGCCGCTGGTATGCTCCTGTCCTCCAACTTGAGGCCGTGCACCGCCTGGAACTTCGTGAGCAGATCCTGCACTTCGACCTTGTTCAACGCTCGGGGTTGACTGGCAAGTCCTGCTTCTGCCTCCGCCTTGTGCCTCACCGTCATTCTGGTCGAAGAGGATTCCCAGGCATCCACCATAGATGCGATATCTATCACATCCCTTCCTTCATCGAGCCCAAGCGAATCCACACAAAACCTCCTCATTCCAGCCCTGTCGTCAGTCACCGTGCTCAACCTGCTAATAGTTCTCACCCTTGCCACCGACAGTTTTGCCTGCAGTGTCTCATTCACCTCCTTGATCTGCAGAAGACCGTGTAGATCCGCGTCCAAGAGCGAGATGGCATGTGCTCGCCGTGCCGGTGTGTCATGGCCGATGTCCAGCGCACCAGCAGCGGCCCCGGCTCCCGCCATGTGCACTCACGAGGACTGGTCCTCCCCGTGAGAAACCCCGGAATGAACCGCCGTTGAACGGCCGCCCGGGCTGGAGCCCCACTCATGCACCATCATGCCTGAAAGGGAAGGTCTCACAAAGCTAGCACAAATCCAAGACGTTTCACGAAACGATCGATCGACCCGGCAACGAACACACAAGCCAAAGCGCAAAACACACTCAAACTTCAACCCCTCTTTCGCCTCAGGCCTTCCTATGACCCGTACACGGCCACTCTCTCGTTTGATGTTTCGCCGCATACCACCCCCTCAGTGCAGCATGTCCCCTTTCACTGTGAGGCCCACGAATCTCTCACAATGATGCCTCCACATCCGACTCCATTGAGTCCGACGAAGTCACTTCCCCGGAGCTTTCATCCTCCGGAGAAATCCCTGCTACGGTTGCACCGTCACCGAAGCAGTTCTTACAAGCTCGATGATATTGGCTTGTATCTGGAGGTTCCTCTCCTAGCAACTCAAACTGTGCATAATGTACACCGGGCTGCCTGTGGCACTCCCCCACGCGGTGCAATGTTCGCGTCCGCGATCGACCAACTATCGACACCACATAGCTACCCGCTACTGCCTCTGCTCGGATCACCTCGTCCCGTGGCTCCGTCTCCAGCTCTTCCGTCGACTCGAAGCCGGCATCCTCAGGACCAGTCTTCCGATCATTGATGGGGTCGCCGTCTTCCGGCTCGACGAGCACCACCGGCCCTGCCGACGTCCACTTAGGCCTCCAACATGGCTCCACTGCCACCTCTTCTGGATGGAACCTCTCAAGCAGACGTGTCTGAAGCTCCATTGCCTCGTCTGGATAGCCAAGCAGCCCCATACGGATGCTGACCGCCTCCATCACCGCTGTCTCGTCCATGGGATCTCCTCTTCCTTTGTTGTCTCGAATGAAGGCTGCTATGATCTTCTGGGCTCGCAGGATGTTCGCACGAACCACTCGCTCATAGCCTTCATCGGCGGCCGGCCGCCACCTGCCCATCTGACGCCGGATGTCCTCCGGCACCCTCGCGGCTGCTGCCCACGACCTCAATGTCGCACGTTCGCTATGTTCTGTCCATAGCGTGCCTACCCCGTTGAACAACAGCGAGATCCTCTGGCCTCCATCCATCGTCCACAGCTCGCCAAACAAAGCTTGTGACATTGCAGAGGCCGTTGCATAGTCCGCCATCCGCCTTGCAAATGATCGCCTGTCCACCGTCGGCCAAGCCAACATAAAGTCTCGGGTCAAAAGACCAGACTCCATGCCCATGTGAGTCCAGATCCGCCATCCGACCTCCAACCAATTGTATCGGCTTACCCAAGCGTCCTTGCTGACATAGAACGGGAGGAGAAGGACACGCTTGCCTGGCCCAGAAGTCTTGGACTTATGGATGACCCCCACCAGGTGTGAATCTCGAAGCTCAATGCTCCTGTTCGGTGTCCCTCGTGTATCATCAAAGCGCATTCCCGTCCACAATTTCACCAGCCTGAACCAGGCGTATGCCCTGACAAAGGGGAGTCGATCGTCGCACAGCACCATGTCCTCCATGGCCTCAATGATTGCAAGTGGAATCATCCTCGCCTGCCTCGACGGCCTCATCTCCGCCGATGCCAACCTGAGCTGCGCCTCCTCCAGTGCATTCTTCACAGCTGCAGACCTGTGGAAGAGATTACCCTCCTCCACCTCTCCTGCGAACTCCAAGAACATCAATGTCTTGAACGCTGCTTCCGGGGCTGACTTTGCACAGGGCTCCTGAACGATGGCCTCCAAGTATTCGGCAAACTCCGTGGGCGATGTAGGCCAGATCTTGCCATAGGTCGACTCCAGCCACTGCCCCACCTTTTGCCATGTTTTGACATGCTTTCTCAAAGTGTTTGGACGCCTCCCTTTTGCGATCCTCATGAGAAGAGAATCTTCGTTCGATCGAAGCGCAACCGGGAGCTTGGCCTTCTTGATGATCGTCCTCAACTCTCCCAGCCATCTGTCGCGCTCCGACTTCTCTGCTTGCTCTCGCAAGGCCAAGTCATCCCCTGCCAGATGTAGTTTCTTCCCGAGCCTTGTCGGCCATTTGATCACCTTGGCCGAACCAACCATCTTGACACGCTCCACGACCTCCTGCTCCTCGAGGCTTCCGAGGACGCGCCTCCTCTTTTCCCTCTGGTCTTCCAAGTGGGCCTCCAGGAGCTCATGGGAACCTCGGCTCGCATCTGCTCGGTGAATGTTGGCCGACCGTTTGTCGCATTGATTCACCATCTCTTGGAGGTCCGCCAACTCGGCCTGAAAGTTCTCCTTCTTCCTCCTGGCGGCTACTAGGATGGACTGAAGCGCTTGAAGACGGCAGCCCTTCAACGTGCCCAACTTCGTCACAGTCCAACCCAGCGCCGCCAGGACCTCCAGATCGGGCTCAGTTAGCCCTGCCAGAGAGCCACACAGGCAGAGCTCCTGCATGGCCCTCTCCATGGCGGCGCCAGCTGGATCCCCCCACTAGACAACAGAGGGGATTTGGGCCGCGCTCTGCGGCGTTCGTTTCGTGACGGTCCCCGCGAGTCTCGCGAGTTGTCATAAGCGATTTCTATGTGCCACTCGTTGCACCAGCCACCTGCTCTAAGCAATCACGAGCCACACGCCACTGCACGCCCACGCCAGACAGGCGATTTGCAAGCAGCTGGGCGTCAGTCAGGATGCGGATCCGTGCGCGGAGGCTACGAGTAATTGCGCGCTCCTCAGGAAAGTCATTCCAAACTTGTGAGTTGATCAGTTGCCAAAACATGCCACTAAGTCTGGAATGACAACCAAACCGAGTCTAGGAAACTAAACCAAAGTCCAATTTGATTAGCAGCGCAGATTTGTTGAGTTGCGCTCCTCATCAGAATTTGCCTCTACGACACGGAGTCGGCTCCAAGACTGCCTTATCATGGTGAAGCTGAAGGGGACAAAAAAACAGCGAAGTGGCTAACTTGAGAGCAATCCCTTGGTGCTTTTGGATGCTTTCTGGATTTTCGTCTGGCTTCTCAACTTTCCGCTGTCCGGGCCAAACTCCGAGGTGAACCCCATTGCAAGTGTTGAGGTGTTGCTCAGACCGATCCTGGCATGTCCTACCCAACCTGGCACAACTAACATCAGGCTTCAACGGCGTCACTGTGAATCTCTGAGTGCAGCTCATTTATGCTTATTTAATAGCCCACCATGTCCGCTAGCTGGTTGTGTAATTATTCTTAATGCATCCGAAGCTGACTCCTGATTTGAGGTCGAGGTGCATAAACTTCTCATCAGCTGTCAGCCTGGACTTGGCTTCTGCTGGGTCGATCTGCGACAGCTCGCTGAGGCTGTGCACGCTCAGCTCGAGGTGTTTGTGGTCATCGGGCGCACGCGGATGCCGCGCCAAACGCAACAGCAATCCGTCTTCAGAGTCATAGCTGGTTTCCTGGCCCAACGCTTGGCAGGAAGCAAGTCGCCTATGTGGCCAACCCTCCTGCCAAGATTCTTCGCCACTTAGGATGATGAATCTTAAAGCTTACAGTAACTCGCAAATGCGCGGAGCCAATTGCAGCCCAAGTTGCGATGCACTCCTGCAGGATTCCAAAGAAGCTATTTGAGACTTTGAGAGGATCGCGCGCGCAGGGACCCAAAGCACCTCTCGCAAAGCCGAGGGCTTCTTCCCAATGGGAGGCTTGTATGCCACAAGGAGCTCCTGCACCTTTAAGATCAATTCCTGTCTGGGGAAATGTTACATCAACCCGCTGAAGTTGCACAGTAGACACTGTGAATTCAAAATACCATGACCATAGACCATAGAACAACTCATCTCAGGTAAACAAACAAATATTAATATAACGGCAACTACGGACGGCAACTATAGAACAAACATAGGAACAACTAAGACTTTTCTGCCCCAACAATGGCGCCTCTGTCTCTAAAACCTCCTCCTCTTGGTCCTCACTGTCGCTCCCCTCGGATCGCACACGTACATGCAAGCGGCCATCTCTGTAGAAGCACACCACCAGGTCGCTGTTCCTTGCACCACCCATCACCCCCGGCCCAAAACGCGGGGCCCTTTCAGTGGGGAAAGGCACCAGATTCATGAAGAAGCTGGTGCATCCCACAAAAGGCACGAACAAGACAAGCATGAACAAGCACAATCCAATCATGTCCAATCACACATCATCAAACCAACAGGGCATCACATGGCATCATGGCATCACTTTACCCACGAAGTCCCTTCTGCAGCTTGCCATGATTACGTCATGTTGTGTCCACATCAACACCACCAGGCCACAAACAGCCTGGTAGAGGCCGTTCAGTCGCCACATGTCGCCACGAAAAACAGTCGCCACTCCCCACAAAAATAAATGGTGCCATGTGAAACCGACGACGAAAAGACATGCTTCTGTCTCAAGAACTGAGCATTCAGTTGCACCACTGGGCCCGTCTGTTGGGCCAGTGCCACTTGTATCGCCTGGAACTGCTTCAGCTGATTAAGATCGGTACATCCGCCGGCGCCCAGCGCGCGGGAGAGCTGATGCACTGCGTCAAGCAGCACCGCACGGAGGGCCATGAAGTTGGCCTATGTAGCGATGCAAGGCGCCAGGCAGAGGTGATTGGACAGGTCAAGGAATGGAAAATAGGAGATGGAACATGATGGAACATAAATAGGATCAATCAACAAAGGTACATTCCTGCGGATTTGCAGGAGGTGCCTGAACATACAACAAGACATTCCTTGGCTCGGACATATTAGGACACATGGCAGGGAGTGATGGTGACGCCCGGTGCAATGGAGGAGTTGAACTCTTCACCTTCTATGTGTCTAGATTTGATGTCTAAGTTCTCCACCTCTCTCTCCCTCCCTGTCTCTCCCTACCCCACTCCCACTCCCTCTCCCTCTCGCTCTCGCTCTCTCTCTTTTTCTTCGCTCGGAAGAACGCCTTGTACTTAGAGTTGTCCACCTTCTTGATGTTCCTCTCGAGCTCCTCTCGGATCGCGCTCCAAGAGGCTTGCATGCTCCGAGAGTCGGATCTGGCCGAGGGCAGAAGGCGACCCAAGAGGTACCTGAACGGAAAATCAGCACTGTCACTGAAGGGATCTGCACTGCTGCGTGTTCATTTTTTGGGTCATGTTTGTTGACGAGCAATGATTCATACAGAATCTCAGGAGGAATACGAGCAATGTTCAGCATGAACAGATATGAAAGCAATTTATCGAACATTGATCAATGCTGCTACTATGTTGCAACAAACCTGTTAGGACTCTGAAGGCTTCTGAGGCTCGCTGAGCCAAAGGCAGAAATACATGGCATCTTATCGTAAGATATGACCCAACAACTTCTCTTCAGAAGAATGGGTCTCTCCCACTGATAGTGCACACTCATTGAATCAACAGTTGCCGCATGTTGCTGCCATTTCCTACCTTCTCACTTCAGTCCCAAACAACTCCCCAAATCTGTCAATCTGCTCAGAATCTTTTGCCGTGAATCGCTGTGATATCCTGTGCTTTGTTCACCCCAAGACCTCCCCATGACCTCAGCTCGGATGCAGCTGGAAGAAGGCGTCATCCGCCGCGTAGCGGCGCTGCTCCAGGGTCAATTCTGCGGACCAATTGGAGGTCCCAACCGATTTCAGCTTTTGGAGGGGGAGCTCAAAATACTGCGCCTGGGCCAGGCAAACACCCATAAGATTTTGCATGTCACACTCTGGTCATTGTCAAAGGTTGCGTATACTTGTGTATATATAAATAGATGAGAAGGCTTGTGGCAAGTACAGGTGGAAGAACTTGAACTCTTGATCCCCAGGCACCATCTTCAGCATGCCTTGTGGAAGTCCCTGGGCACCGGCCAGCTCAGCGATATCCCAGTAGGAGGCCTTCACGGCTTGCTCCTCAAAGTCCCAGCCAAAGCTGTTCTTCAACTTCCGCTTATCTGCGAGGTCGAAGCTGGCCACCACCTATGAAGGAAGGTATACTAACAGGGTGGATGATAGACTTAAATCCAGGGTCAATACCTTTCAAGCAACAACAATGCAAGGTATGAAGGCATGAAAAGAATCAGTCAGGCGTGTATGCTCTGCGAGTTGAGTGAGCTTGGCCAGTTGGGCGATACATGACATTTTCTGGACCCGTTTTCGATGACTTTCAGGCTGCAAGGTTAATCGTCATGAGGGTGCCCCGAAAAATGGCGAACCATGCAGAACCAATTCTCTCGAGGAATCTGATTCAATTCCAGGTCAACAACCACCAGCCACCTTCCAATCTTCGTCCCATTCCTCATAGAACATCCACGAATCGAATCCACTAACCCACATTTCCAAAATCATCCAAAACCAGCCTATTCTAAAAAATCATTAAACACATCCCAAAGATCTTTGGTGAATTGAAGATTGATGTAATTTTGAACATTGGTATCTCCACAAACCACCTCTCACCTTGAGGATCTCCTCCCCAGACTCCAGGAATGCTCGGAGCCATCCCGGCAGCTCTGCAGCGCCAACGGTCCGCAGCAGGAGCACAGTGTCCCAACAGGCGAATTGCATCAAGGCCTGTCACTCTCATTTCCAGGTGCTTTCTCTCGACCTATAGGCCTTGTGAGAGCTGGTGTTGTATTGTTTCTGGCCACTTTTCGCATCTTTTCGCCACATCTGTTTCGCGCTGGCGTGAGAGTGATGGATCCAGTAGTGCTCACAGACTTGCATGGACGCTGAAGCGTTCCTTGAGGGTGTGGTTTGCTTTTTGCCCCATTCTGAAAGGTAAACCAAGCCGAGCAGCAATTGGATTGTCTGAGCCCGCTTTGTCCGGCTTCCATTCAAAGTCAAGGCCCACCAGCAAGGGCAGGTCTACCGCATCACACTGTTCACGAAATCGCAGCACTGAGAAGGCGCCCTCGAAGGCCGCCTGCAGCGTGAGGCTGTGAGGCTAAGGTGTTCTTCTGCCTCCGCTGATCGAAATGACACTCCCTGAGCATGGTGAGTTTACCGCTTCCATGATTCTAGGGAATGTACCCGAGCGTGTCATTCAATCACGACCATGGGTGTTTTTGAGGATCAGATTTATTTCTGCTGTACCCCACGTGTCAGGAGTCATTTGGCCTAGCGAGTGTAGACCATGTCAGCTCGAAAACCGTCCCTGGCCACTTGCCGGAACGATCTTCTGTTCGTTGCCTTGCTGGAGGGCTCAGCGAAAACCGTCGGCCACAACCACTGGTCCGGACGTCCGCACGGTCATCACTGGCGTTGCAACATGCGACGGAAGACACGTGTTTCATCTTTGTGCTTTGTCTGTAATGCGCCCAAAAGTGCACCAATTCCCCAACAACTGTCCCCCCAAAACATCTCGAGCAAGCTGAAACTCGGATGTTCAGGCTGCCTGGGCCTTCTCTGACGCAAGGTCATATTCCAGCAGTGTCCCTGAGAAGGTCACGTACTCTGCCAGCGGGCCGTGTGACATCATCACTCCATGTGCGCGGGGACCCAGGCGGCCGTGGGCATCAAACTCAAGGACGGAAGGCCAAAGGATTTAGGGCCTAAACACTCATCCAAGAACGCAGTAGCTCGAGGAAAATTCTACTAGTATATCGCTACGAACGGAGCGATCGGATGCTACGTTCGGGGCGCTCCTGGCCTTACTACTAGGAACAAGAAGCTAGTAGTAGCAAGGACTCTTCGCTTTGACTGCTGTACAATTGTGAGCCTATGCTACCGTATGACTGTATGACCTTCTATATCCTTCTTGCCAATCTGAACCAGAATCACATGTTGTACCCCTGTCTGTGTATCACATGAAGAAGCTCTTCCTGCGCGTGTAGTACTTCAGCCATTGCTCACATCTGTGAGCCCAATGGCTACAGCCAAGGTCGCACATGAAACAATACCTGAACACCACCTCATTGAACACCAGTCCGGTTTGCTGGCATCTGCTGATTGAACAATGAATGACACTTTGTTAACTGCCCGATGATGTAGCAGCACCTTTCATGTCCAAGCAGAAGTGTTCCCTCAAGAAGAAATGCTCCCTTGATTCGACCATGAAGTGTGGAAGAAGAACCAAGCAAGTCTTGGCGGATGTGGATGACGTGCCCACTCCCTGTTTTGAATTGTCCCAAGATTTGTTTTGATTGTTTTCGTAAGAGCTTCCGTTTCGGGTAGGACAAGTGAGTCGAGATGCAACTGCCCTCCCCAGCCGCTCTCCTCGTGCACGGCGTGCCGCTCCATCTTCCGATAGGCGCCGCTGAAGCGGCCCGGCCTGGTGCAAGACAGATGTCGCTTTCGAAAAGGGAAACATTAACACAGAAAAACAAACAGAGATAAAGACCACAGAACAGAGAACGCAAAAACCACTGTCCCTTTAAATCGACCGGACAGATGGGTTTTGCAAAGCTGTGAGGTCGTGGTTCAGTGTTTGAGTCCCGGAGGCCCACAGGTAGCACGGGTAACATGTCGACAGGCCCCGAGCTCCCGCAGATCTGCTAAGGCACACGGCTGCACCCACCGGCAGCCCACACTCAGCACCTTGGCATCAAGAAGTTGAAGGCCTTCACAGGAAAACCCCCACTTTGACTGATTGAAACCAGCAATGAGGCTCACAATCTCATAGCCTCAACAGCCCCTGAAGCACCACAATCATCTGATGGCAAAACTGAATCGAGTAGTCTTGATCCATGCACGTATTTGCCACGTTGGAACTCACATTTCATGGCACAAAGTCAAGCGCAAGCGTTCTTTTCATCCTTCTAATCTCTCTGTCTCTCACTCTCACTCTCGCACTCTGTGGCCAGATGGCAATGGGGTGAAACCCGGGCTACCCGGTCGGATCCACCCAGCAGGGCAAATCAAAATCGCTCTCTTAAGGCTGCAGCCACGACTCGGCGATGGCTGTGTTGTGCTGTGCCGTGCTGCTGCCGGCATCATGCGGGTGCATCATAGCGAACGGCCTCCCTTCGAAGAATGTCCACTATGGGACCCATCAATCGCTTGAAGGTCTTGCGATCCATTGACATCAACTGCACATTGGGCGTAGATGCCACAACACTGGCGGCCCTTGGGGCATTGGAAATGAGGGAGAGCTCTCCAAAGTAGTCACCAAGCTTGTGGGTCATGACCTTCTGTGGCTCTTGTCCTTCTACAAAGGCCTTCATCGCCACACACTCGCCTTCCATGACAATGAAGAAGCAGTCACCCGAATCACCCTGCTTGATGATCTCCGTGCCCTCCTCCAAGACGAGCACCTTCATGGCATCGGCGATGGTCATCAGTTCGTACTCGTCAATGCTCGAGAAAAGGGGGACCTCCTTTAAAAAGTGCGACAAGGTCTCCCTCCTTCCGGCAGCTGCATCCTTGACGATGTTGTTGAAGGTCTCCCGATCAAGCTCCCACAGGGTGGCTTTGTCCTTGCAAACCACGGTGGCTGCCCTGGGGCAGTTGTAAAGCAAAGCCAACTCCCCAAAGATGTCACCAGCAACACAGGTCTTCACGAGTTTCTGCTCATCGTTTTGCTTCTTGAAGCACTCTGTCACCCCTTCCTCAATGAGAAACATGCTTTGGCCATCCTCACCTTCTTGGATCACAGTCTCTCCAGGCTCTACCACTTTCTCCTGAAATGCGAGAATGATGGTGGCTAGATCCTTCTTCTCCAAGGCTTGGAACAGGAAATTCGGTGCCAAACACTTCTCAATGCGTGCTTTCTGGTCATCTGATTTCTCATACACAGGAGCGTTGAAGGCACATTTCTGGTTCCAAGCGCCATAGGCCTCTGCCGAGACACTCTGCCGTGGACGAATGGGCTTGAGATTCTCAGGCAGGTCGTCGACTTCGTCCTCGTCCTCCTCCTCTTCTTCAGACTCTTCATTGGCCTTGGTAGACCTCTCGGACTTCACATCCATCCCACTTGCAAGCCCGGAGTCCTCGAATCCGCCCAGGATCGCCAAGAGCTCCGACTTCCTCTCCTGCAATCTCTTGATTTCCGTCTGCACGGTCTCGATCTCTTCAGCCGTTGAGGTGCGCTGTCCTTGTTCTGCACCATCCAGTGACTTGGTCTGCTCGCAAAGCCACCTCAGCATGAAGAAGGAAGGATCGTCGGGTCGTTCCAAAAGCACTGCGGTGACCAACGCCTCCAGGACGGGATTCACCTTCTCCTGGATGTACATCAAGTGCTCCTGTGCCGAGCGGTTCACCAACTGTGACCGGTCCGACATCGCTCTGGTCGCTCGTAGCGTCGCTCGACCCGTGTTGCTTGTTTGGTAGCGTCGCTCGAGCCCAAGCCGCTGTGCGGGCTCGAAGTTCAGCTCCTTCAGCTACCTCACGCTTCACAATTGTCCGTCAAAGAATCGGTGACTGTAAGCATTGTTAAGCAAGTTGTTAAGCAGCAAGAAGTCTTCAGACAGCAAGAGCGAAGCAAACACATCACTGTCATCGAGTCATTGTCAAGAAGTAACAGAAAGTCATTGAACTCATCAGTGGCTCATTGCTTCTCTCTGCTTTACTTGGCTCCCTACAGGGATCGGTCGCAGCTTGCCAGCTGTAGCTGGCAGAGAAGGCCGTGGCTGGGTCCAACCAACTCACTAAGGTCAGCTGTCCTGAGTGGCGCGTGGGGCTCAACCTGGCGCGCGAACCTGAAGAACCTGTGGAACGCGAGTCCACATCGGTTACTTTGCAAGACACAACATGTGCTGAAATTGCAAGAGATGAAAATAGATGAACACACATGAACTGTATTGAGCTGCTAACTGCTCTCAAGCGCGGTAGGTACAAATGTGGAGGGTGCTGATACCACCCAGTGCAGTTAGTTGCGTGGTGCAAAACCAACCTACTTGTCACCAGCCGCCTTTCCTCGAGGTGAGGAACAGCGGGCAAGCACATGAACAAGCAAATCCCTCTCAAACAGGCTAAACGACCTCCACATTTGCTCAACGGCGTCCAATACAGTTTCATACCTGCCGTATCCCCTTCCAGTTTCATGCCTAACTTGTTCCCAAACAGTTTCATGTAGCGTAAGTGGCTCTGCCCCGGCTTCAGCTCGACTTGCTGCACATGCTCCTGGACACCCTTCGCCTTGAGACTTCCTTCATCTGGAAAACTGGGCTGCAAATTGGCATTCCTCAGAAGCCGCCAGTGGGTGCCGCGGGCTGCCCCAAACCAAGCCAGCAAGCACCAAATACATTCCACCATGTCCCACCTTCCGTCCACCCTCCTCCCATTCCACCAAACACGCCCCCAACCTTCTCATGACCCCCTATCCACCACCATGGTCCGATGCCAGGCATCTGAAGCCTCCAATGGATGGATGCCATAAGCCCAGCAGGTGCCACCGTGGCATCAAAGACGAGGGCGATGGTTCCACTGTCCCGGTCACTCCAGCAGCGCAGCTGCACACCTGGACACGCCCAGGCGGCAACCTACCATGCACCCCATCCCCACCCTACCTACCACATCCTACCACCCACTCCCTCACCCTACCTCCCCACACTCTGCGCCTCCTTGCTCCTTGAGGCAAACACCCCGTGGTCCGAAAGCTGCTGCCTCATAAGCCTCCCGCTGTGCCAAGTCGGCAAAGCCGCGCACCGCAGCATCTTCCAAACTCACGGGGCGTGGTGCATACACCTCGTGAGGGGCGTGGTGAGTTGGCTGGAGCGACCGAAAAAGGTGCGACGTTCCTTTCATATGGAGATGCTCTCAAGTTCAAGGTAGGAGAAGAATCAAGGGGAACCAAGTGGTTCATCTCCATGAAATTGTCTATGGACCAGATGCTCTTCCCCCAATATGTGGGTGGAGTGGAAGACACACACAAAAAAAACACATCTGACCTTACCCAACACCCTCCAACACCCTCTACAGGCATGCCAAAGCACACGGAAGGTGGCATCAGAATTCCAGCTCTGTGGCGGCTGGGCTTGAAGCCAGTGAACCACGACCAAGTAGTTGGTGCCTGTGGCACAGTCCAAGCGCCAAACATGTGATATCTAGCCTCACACCCGGTCACCTGTTCCTTTTGTGAAACGATATCTGTCAAGACTCAAGGAGAATTCCTTTCGCACACATCACATAGCTGGAGAAATTGGAAGAACCACCAATCTACACTTGCAACACATTGACACATGCCAAAATGCAAGTGAAGACATTTAATTTACGTAATCTCCTCCTCCATCCCTACATATGCAACCAGGAAGACACCACGAACCGTTGTGTCAAACGTCCGCCTGTCTTCATCGCCACACGTAAGACCGTCTCCCGTTGCGTCGCGAAGCTGGAGGAGGCCACATGTCGTGCACCCCGGGTCCACCTCACGGGCGGCACGAACTCCGGACGATCCAATGAGTCACTGAAGGATGGGGGTTGCCTAAGCTGGGCGAAAAGGAAAAAAGGACGACGTGTGGCACATATATGTTGACATATGTGGACGGAAGCGAGATTTCTGGGTGACTATATATACAAGTGATGTTGGTTTACGTTTAGTAACTGCCTGGAAACCTCGTTGAGGTTCGAAACAGCCAAACATGGGCGAGGAAGCCTTCTTTGTCTAAGGACATCTATAAGTACCCACGGGCTCCTACTAGCAACTAGTACATTGCTGTGGACTACGCCGAGTGCGCACTCGCCACACTCAACCACTGACAGCCACGTCAGCTATGGCTATAAGCCTAATGCAGAAACTCTAAAACATCGTGAGACTCTAAACCAAACACCATCAATATCCATCAATAAACAAAACACACTTGGCTTCTCACTTCGTTCAGCCCTGCTTAGCTGCTCAGCCCTGCTCGACTGCAGTTCAATTCCTAAGATTCTTTAACCAGCCCCTCCTGGAACCACCCCCAAGCTTGGTGAGATTTCAACTTTGGTCTGAATCTACCAATCCGCACGCCTCGAACCTCACCCTTTAATACCGAAACGCGCCAAGGTGCGAAGACGGGGATCCGCCTGGCGATGTTAACCTTGGAGCCGCTCACATGGTAAACCACGTGTGTACGTGTTGAATATAAAAGACCTGCCAGGCAACGACCCCTGGAAGAAGGAAAATATATAACCAAAACCATCCAACAAAAAGACTGGCTGAGTCTCTTCGGATTCAAATGCACACCCATATGTTCACATCATCTTACTACCAGTGGAGGATGTTCACAGCCACTGTAGCCACCACTAAAGGCAGCAGATCAATGGGGCACATGTCTCGCCCCTCGCCCGCCGATTCACGCCTCGTGGCTGTGAGGCGGATGGACCCAAACATGAAGCGGAGCGCATCGTTTTTTGCGGGGGGCGCACCAAACCCGTTGGTTGCAATTTCCCAGACACTCCATGTATGCCATATATGCCTACATTGACCCCTAAAACCACCCCAACTGATCGGCATATATGGCAGTCCCATGGAGTGTGTGGGTTTGTTCGATGCTTCTGTTGCACGGCTCTGCGTCGGACCACCCCTACAGCCCACGTCCTTGCTCCAACCCCGTCGCCACGGCCGTCGCGGCGGTGGTGCCAGGCGGCTCAAAGAGCTCCAAGCGTACTGCAGAATACTTCTTCCGCTGGTTACGGGTGAAGGCTTCGTCGGATTCTTGGATCACAGAGATGACAGCCTCCAGAGGTCGTAAAAACGAGCAGCCGTTGAATCATGCCACATGAGCCTATATATGAAATTATATGAGCCTACTGATGCCGAATTGGACATTTAGGTATGTCGTGTGTTTCTTTGCTGACGACTTGCAGAAGTGCCAAGACTGTGCGAAATTGAAGTGAAATGTGATAGATCTACTGTACATTCATCATCATTCATCTATCAACCGATTGCCACTCTTCAGCTTCGAGACTAAGTCTAAAAGCTGGTGTACACTCTATATCATACTAGGAGTCTTGCGATTAACCGCCATGCACGTCGCCCGTTTCGCTACGTCTGAACCACAATGGCGGTTTGGCAGCTGTCCTCAGCTGAAACCTCGACTGGAGAGCGTGCGATCTGATAGACAACCCCGGCCGGGCCAGCCTCCATCTCTTTTTGGTCGTCCAATGGCAAATCCACACTCACAGCCACCTGGCAGCTTGCGCACCAGCAAGCGCGGCACAAGCGCACAAGCGCTTGTTGATCTTTCAGCAAGTGGTCAAGTGGCTGCATCCAAATGCTGAATGTTTCAGTGGGATGCAACATCTGAGGAACCACATCTGCGCCAAAACCGGCCCCGCAAAACTAAACCTGTCCACGAAGGCAGTGAAATGTAAAACAAATGCTTGGATTGAATGGATTAGTAGCAACACGATCTTTCCCATGCAAATCCTGGCTGAACAGGAAAACACCACAACCCGCCCCCCAAACCAAAAGATCTTCAAATTCCAATGCTTTCGCTGCAAAGCACCTGCGAAGCAGTTGGCTTCAGGTGGCACAAGGTGGACACATAGCCAGGACCTTGGCTTCAAGAAGGGCGGATGGAAAGCATGGAGAAGGACATGGACCAAACTTTTCTGGCCAGTGATGACCTATACGGAAGGATGCATCCTACTACCAGGGCCCAGTGGATGATGATGAGGCCTGGTTGCAGGCCTTTCTCCAATTGGTGATCATTGTTTACTGACTGTTACAGGTAAGAGGACAGACCCAAACCCAAACAAAAAAGGAAGGATGCGGATACGATTTGATATGACCCTCCATTGCGCATCATCTAGGCTTAGCCCTCAACCTCGCATACATTGGGCACAAGTCTAACAACCGGCTCGTGGTCTCCCACGGTCTTTCTCGCGTCTTCTGGTCATCCTCGGTCTTTCCTCTTCGCCGTCTTCGGACTCCATTCTACCAAAGCTTTCAAGCCATTCCACCAATTTCCTGCAAACTTGTTCATAGCTTACTCACTTCCTGCTTGGTGGTGTGGAGCTGTAAATCAATCGAAGCATCTCTTCGTACACAATCAGCCACATGTATGTCGAGAGGTTTGGAGCTAAAGGCAGCTTTGGGCTCCTTTGGTGGCTTTGGGGGGGAAAGGCTCCAAGCAAGGCATCATCCATTCCAAACATTTCCCATCTTTCCCCTTAGCCAGTGATTGAACATGTGTTCAATTCTCCACCCTGAGTGACACAACAGCCTCCAATCGTAGAAAGCCGAAGGGCGGTATTCTGAAACTTGCACCGTCGAGAAGGCTTCGCAAAAGTTGGACTGGCGGGTGGGTGCTGCAGTCAATCTGTGGCTCCACATTCATCCGTATAGAAGAACAAATTAGGTAAACTGCTACTAGCATCTGTGCAAATTGGTGGTAGTGGTCTCTCTGGCTTCCTGCGGATCTAGATCTTCCAATTCTTGACCCTCGTGCCTACATCTTCCAATTGAAATGACCATTCTTGGTCAGAAATACCCGTCCAAGGTCATGGGCCATCTGCATTTTCCTCCAACCCTGCGAGTTCAGTGCCAAGAACGGCTGGGCGTACGAAGCGCATCCAGAAGGTTCCCAGGTCTTCTTCCAGCATCTCCCCTTCAGGACCTTCCTGCCCGAAGAAGCTACGAAGAGTACGTCTGAGGTTGAACTTGATGGAGGTCGAAGAATGGGAACGCACAAAATTCAAAGGAGTTTCTCCTCTTGGCTACTTTTGCAACCTTCTGGCCTCCAAACTGTGTGGCACATTTAATAGAATCTGACCTCCGTTTTTTCTTTGCCAAGGAATTCCACATTGGTTGATCTAGAGATCATCTCCTCCGTAGCATCCTTTTGGACTCGCAGGAGCAGGAGCACAGCTTGGTTTGTTTAAACTCGGAATTGGCCAATGGGGCCAGACCGGATGACCGGTGGCGCACTCCACTTCCAAGGTGATGATGATTCGGGGTCCAATGAGGTCGGTCACCTCTTGCCTGCTTCTCATTGACTTGGGCCGGTGCGCTCTTTGAAGCCCTTCTTGCTTCCTCAAAGGCCACAGTGAGGCAAGTATGACCAATTAGGCATCTTCACCGCGTCATTTTCTCACACTGATGGGTCCAATTCGAGGATGCGAGTCACATCCACCGTGACGGTCTTCACTGATCGGTCCTTGTCAAGAATTCCGCAGTCAAAGAATGCACCGCTGAATGGCAAACGAGTCTTCTGCCTGGAACGCGTGCCATGTTGACATGGGCCTACACTTGAAAACCCCACGTTCCTCCACGTCCTAAACACCTGTTTTGGGGGAGTGGTTAGTATATATAATATATATATATATGATAACTATACCAAGATATATATATATATCATAATCACTATCATAATCATATTTCAGCAGCACAATACCATGTGACACCTGGCGCCTCGAAGCCTCGAAGCCCACCGCTGAGCCTCCCAGCGGACCACCCTTCCAGCGTCCAGTCCTAAGAGGCTGGCGGACGGCTCGGAGGCTCGGAATCACCTGCACCTGCTGATTCTCCGGTCTGCCAAAAGCTTGGTGATGGTGGGTGTTTTTCTTTTTCTGGCATGGTGTTTGTTGTCCCAGCGCGATCGGTTCATTTAAAATAAGTATTTCTATAAGATGAACCTGCCCGTCAGCCATCTCTTTCGTGTGTTTGAACTCCCCAATCCAGTCAGGCAGTTTCATCACCTGGGTTGCCAAACCCCCAAGGATTGCGAAGGCGAATCCAACGCCTGAGCGAAACAAATCACTGTCTCCCGCCTTCAAGCCCCATTGTGCTTTGACAAGTGCTTGTTTAAGCTTAATTACTGTCTTTTGTTTAATCGGTTTTTAAGGTTCACATTATCTGGTGAATTTTTGGAACAATTTTTGATGAATTCATGCGGATACTTTGATCTCTGGCAGGCTGCAGCTGGGCGAGTGGCTCTTTGCGAAACCAACTGGTTCCTCCGTCTGCAGCCGCCTCACCACAAAATCATCTTTGCGGTCTTGAAGCTGTGACATTGGACTTTTGACTTTGGGCAGCAAGAAAGTCCGACCAGCATGACGGGCGTTCAGGTGCACTTGCAAGTGCTTCGGTCTCTGAAGGATCCAAGAACTGCGTCTGAGCCTCGACCGCAGCCAGGAGCGTATAGCCTGTGCTTCGGTCTGCTGGGACTTATTGCGGAAATGCACTCTCAACCCCTCAACTTCCCTGCACTGACCACCATAGGCTATAGGAATGTGCTTAAGACTGCATCAGCCCGTATATAGTTTTACATGGCCGTACGGTGTCCCAGGAAAACCGTTGGCCCGGCAGGTGAAGGCACAAACAGTGCACTAAAGTGATCAAGTTCGCCAAACCTAAACACCTACAGCTACAGTTAAGGCCCCACATATGCGATGGGGTACCACAAAGGCCGGTTTGATCCACGGGATCCACAACCCCGCAAGCGAGGCTGAAAACACACAGCTCGAGTAGCAGTGAGCTCCAACAAGGCCAGTCTCTTCATCCACCTGATCCTCCCAGGAACTGTAAGTGAGGTTTTTTCTAAATCTTCTGGTGGTGACTTCATTTTGTAATCTTCTGCATGACCACCCAACACTTCACAAACAGTTTCAGCGGTCGAATAGTGCTCTCATGTGGTCATGTCGTCCAAGAAATGACAACTTCTGGGTGTTGTCTTTGGCTTTCTTTGTGCCAGGAGATGGCTCGCTCTCTGCTCTAGGCTTTTGCTCTATAGTGTCCGAATTCGCCATGTAGCTTGTGGAACCCCTCCTCCTCGTAATCACTATCGCTTTCCACCACCTCAGCCTTGGCACACGATGCGCACTAGGAAGAACCCTCCCTCTCTGCGACTGAAACAGTTACAAACGAAACACCACCTCCACAAGCAAGCTTAAGTCATTTTTCAATGTCTTTTTGAGGGCCAAAACGTCCACACTGTTGGCTTGCACTTGCACCAATCCCGATTCCGAGAGGCACTTGAAGAGGATGGGGACGAGGCAAAACCAAAGAGCTTGGCAAAGAAGCCCCCTAGGCACGTCGAAAGAGGCGCTCGCAGCACGTTTTGAGGAGCATGAAGAGATGCGAGATGCAGCGGCCCAGAAAAGAAGCAGTGGCACGGCAAGGTGACGGGGCAATGACGCAACATGAACAACCCATGATGGCAAACTTCTGACCTTAAGTACTACGGCCCTTCATGGCCCTTCATCTGGAAAATGGGTATAGCCTCCAGCGGTTGAGTTGGCAATGTCTCACCTGAAAGGAACCCAACTGAGCTTCAAGCCATCTGGTGGTGGTGGCTTCTTCTTCCCTTGGCAATTGGCCTGGGCACTCATAAACTTGAGGCATCCCAAAACTCACCACATGAGTCTCTTTCCACTATTTACAAGATCCTTCAGTAAGATCAATTTGAGGCCTAACTCATCAACACATAGTTCTTCTCAGCGAGGCCGCCCATCGCCTCACCGGTTTGCCAGTCACCCGACCGTCCAAGTCCTCAGATTCCGACGCACATGGGCTGGCCATCTTTGGTCGCCTTCTCCAGGGCCATCCACACCTTCTCTTTGGTGTCTCGTTCCGGACCTGCGCACGCTGAATCGGCATCCACCGGCGAAACCAGGCCTCTAAGTGTGAGAGGGGCAGCCTGGAAGTGTGAGAAACAAGAAAAAACGCATGCCCGGCTGCCCAGGCTCTTGCAGTGAGACCCTTTTGCTCTCTGGCTCCGCGGTGCTTTGAACCACCTCAGCAAGCTCTGGCTGATGACCCGCTGGTTTTCTTCGCTGATCGTGTGCAACATGCTGATTGAGGAGTTGCCCAGCTGGCTATGCTCTTTCTAAGGTTGCATAGCAATTTCATTTCAGGTTTTCCTTTGAGGACATCTGGGTCTGATTGCCTACAGTTCATTGGACCCTTGTTCCCCACGTATCCCGAACATACACAGTGTCTCACGCGTGTGGCACGGGGCCTTTGCTGATGGGAACAAACCAAGGCGCTGCCCAGCACTTCCTTGCGATAGATAAGACTCGACTGCTGAACTCTTGGTAGAACTCCAAAGGCAGCTTAAACTGTCCTCAGATGCTTTCTTCGCTCAGCAGTGCACAGAAAACACACCTGCCAAACCCCTCAAACGAAATGGGGTTTGTGTGCGCCCCACACGTTTTGCATTTGACATCCCACGTGCTGCAGTTTATCATGCCCCAAATCCATACAGCTTTGTGAGTGACACCCAGCTATAGAGCTATTTATGAGGTTTCCTGGTCCAGTGATTTCCTGCACTTCAAGCGCGCCCCCCCTTACACGATCCCATCCCATCCCTCACCCAAGCACCCCAGAACTCATCGTCACCTCAATCCCCCCAACAGAAGACATACTAGTAGCTTCTTGCTCCTAGTAGTAAGGCCAGGAGTCCCTAGTAGCTTCTTGTTACTACTAGTAAGGCACTTGTTACTAGAAGCGATGCACTTGTTCCTAGTAGCTTCCTACCTCATCGTACCTTCATCCAGGCTCGGTCGTAGGTCAGTAGTCCGTTCACCTCCGTCTCCACATCCGTCCATTGAGTGTAGATCGCTCCAGCCACGCCCCCAGCGCCTGGGAGGACGCAGGCGTTGAAGACGAAGAAAGTCGCTGCGCACGCAGGCACCACGGAAACCCTCAAGCAGAAGTCAAGCCATGAGCCGGGGTTGGTACATGTTGCTGTGCAAATTATACTATATTCTTACCTCGTCTCCCTCGTTTTGGAATTCGCATCCCGGGGTTTAGCACCTCGCCTCGTTATATACGGTTTGGAAAATATTGCCCCGCCTCGTTAGTTCCACCTCGTGCGATGACGGGCGGTTAGTAGTAGTAGTAGTAGTAGTAGTAGTAGTAGTAGTAGTCGTAGTCGTAGTCGTAGTCGGTCGTAGTCGTAGTCGTAGTCGTAGTCGTAGTAGTCGTAGTACTCGTAGTAGTAGTCGTAGTCGTAGTCGTAGTAGTAATAGTGGTGGTAGTAGTAGTCGTGGTAGTATGTTGGTACGTGTTGGCATCATGTTGGCACCATCATGCCGTTTTGCAGTTGCTGAATGTTGCTGACATCATTTCAGCAAGTTCCCAGAAATAGCTACTTGTTGACGACGTCCACCCGGACACCCCCTTTAACATCCTTTAACCATCCCCCCTTTGCACGTCGTTGCACCGCGAAGGCTTCTCCCTTGCTCGAGCCAGGGCACAAATCGCACGAAGCAAACGTCCCATGAGCCTCTCCAAGCCGTCAGCGAAGACTTCCTCAAGCAAAGACCACGCTGAGAGCGCAGCGGAGACTCTTCTTGATTGATCAACTCCCCGAGCCTGAAGAGGATTTTCCAATTCACATGGTAAACCATATTAATCACGAGTCTACATTAGCTTACAACTCAGGTATGCACCAACAATCTTCAGCTTCCACCCTGTCGAATTATCACCTGAGTGCTTTGAGCAAACAAACAAACAACTTCAACAGGAACAAAGAGCAAGCAACACGCCATTAAACTCAAGCAAAACATCTCCAAAACATCATTGAGAGGCTAACTTAAGTCTGGACCTCTCCAATCCGGGCTGCTGGGTTGCGGTTGACCTCCTTCTCTCCATAGCCCCACTCATGATGCTGAGACCATCGGTGTCCCTCTACAGCGTAACCCAAGCCGCCATATTCTCCCAGCACGGGGACACGGCCTGGCACAGAGATCTGGACATGGGCAAAGCAACAGAATATCCATCTAGATCCATGGACATGTTTGCATTTCTTGAAATTTGATATGGAACCTGAGTAAAGCCTGGAGTGGTCAAAATTGGGATGCAAGTAGTTCGGCATGGATGTGCATCTGAATAAGGGGATCCCTATTCACCCATTGAAGAAACTGAAAGCAAACAAACTGACGAACATCTCAGTGGCTGGGCATTCTTGTCCTCCAAAATCCACGGCACACAAAGACTGAAACAAGCAATGCGGTAGTGTATGCATTTGGCATTCTCTTCTGGAATTGTACGTGCTAGTTACTAGATGACTTACTGTATGTATTTGGAGGTTGGCAGCTTGACAACAGCTGACAGCTTTCCACTTCCCAAAGCCACTGACATATGGTCACGCAGGTCTTGATCCCAAGCAAGCCCTGAGCTCCTTCAAAGACAGTGCTTGCTGCCTCTGCAAGCTCTTTACGGGTCCTTTGACATACTGTAGTAGCATTGCCTATCTTAGACTCCTGAGAAGAAAGCTTGTCAAACTGTTTCAGGACCGCCCAATAATCAAATACCATGATGATACACATGATGATCTCTTACACTGCCCCCCATGCAAGAACATTCCTTAGCCGCCCGAAGAATCATAATTATATAATTGTCTGTTTACCAACTGAAAAAAGTGCCAGTCTATTCTATGTGCCCATGGAAGACCAAACTCTCGAAAGAAGCAGGTCCTTTTTTGTACCGCATGTCTGCTATCAACTATAGTTGGCTAGAAACCCAAGCAACTTTGCACTCGCCGCATAGTCCACTTCATCACTGCCAAAGGCTCAGCTTTGCACAGCGCCTTTGCGCGCTCTTGCAGCGCGCTAGAATTACAGCGCTCTGCTGGAGAGCAGCCCTGCAGGTGCTCAGAGTGGATTCGGTGCTGGTGACCGCTGGTGCTCAGTTCGTTTCCCAAGGTGAGACGTTATGACTCCAGGTCCACCTGGCCGTCCACGAACGAAAGCGGTCGCATTCGCGCAGGTGCACCCCTGCTCTCGTGTCGCAAGGAGCAAACCTCGAAAGGCAACGATTGCATAGTCTATTGCATCTTTCTAGTGTACCTGAGAGTTGTCCAACATCTTGGTGTTTTAAGACCAGCTTCCCAACCTTCCAGAGATACACAAGTCAGGCAAACACCTATCCCAACATGCTTCTCCAACGCGAGCCGAACTGAGTCTGAGTATCATGACTAAACAGTTTTCAATACAAGGGGGGTGACGGTCACTTGGGACAAGTGCATCCTCTATCCACAAAACAAAACATTCAAAACATGTACAAAACTACCTTTGCTCTGGATCCTCCATTCACGCCACCCGGCAACCATTGCTCAAAATCACAGAAGGGATGCCTTCCCAAAGTGCAGAAAAAGCGACCGGAGGGAACCGCGGGGACCTTTCATGACCTCCTGCAGAAGCCCCAAGCCTTTTGGGCCCATACTTCCATCTCCGCTCCCAGCTGCTCCGCCTGCCCGCTGCTTCTGACCTGGAAGGCGGTGACCTCCGCGCGCGCGGGGCGCGCGCCGTTGGTGCCATCCAGGCGCAAGCGCTGACCATCGTGGCGCAGGAGCCGCTCCAAGCCATGGGCTTTCAGCCAGGTGTCCCAGCGCGCCTGGGACGAATCGAGGTAGGCAAGGGATTCAAGAGTCTAATTATGATACACAACTTGTCTTGTGGATCTTTTCGTGCTTTTGCATTGCACTCTGAGTCACAAAGGGTTGATAGGCAGTGACAGGGTTGATGGGGATTAACCGATTTCAAAAGTGCGACAACAAACTTACAGCAAAGCGGTGAGCTTTATGCACCATCAAAATGCACAGTATGTTCCAGAGTTGGAGCATCCAAAACATGGTATGCCCAGCTTGAGAGGGCCAAACTATGTTTGCGGCGAATCATGTGAAACTTGATGCAGTTGAGCTGCAGCAAACTCAGTCCTGCTGGACTCTTGCAGCTGCTCCTTCCAGCATGCAATTGGCCCAAACATGTTCAAAGTAACAAGGACTCCTTACAGAGGGCAGTTGGTTAGCAATCGCCAATCGCTTTCTAGTCATGTGGGGCCATGTGATCTCTATGTCATGCCTGAATAGCCTAGGTCTCTCCCTCTCCCCCTGTGTCCTGGGCGCCCACCTCCAAATCCAGCTGGGCGCCCGCCAAGGCAGTGCGGAGCTTCCGCTCGAAGTCTTGACTGGTATCCTCCAGGTCCCCAGTGGCCAGCAAGGTCCTGGCCGTCCTGGCCGGAGCATCGAGTCGGAACCTCCTGACTTGGACCCGTTCGGGTCCTGACTTAGTGGAGCCAATCACCAATCGCCATGCAAACCGAGTCAAGAAAAACAGGTGCGGATTTGTGTTTTATACTACAGCCTTTTGGAACACAAGGCTGTTGGAGCCCAGGTCTCTTCTCGTCTCGAAGGGGTCCTGGAGCCCACGAGGAGCGCCACCGGAAAGGCCTTCAACGTGGCGCTGATGGTCACCGCCACGGCTCGGCTCCAGCGCTGCAGCGACTGCTTCGACAGCGACGGGCTCGGAGCGCTCGCGCCCGGCGCTCCGGGCGAGGCGCTCGCGCTGATGGGGGCGTCGCGCAGTAAGAGGACCCGAGGGAAGAGAGCAGCCAAAGCCAGCAGGACCAAGAAGGCATCCAGGCTACAAGCACTGGGCCTGGAAATGAGCTCATGCTGCGAGGTGAAAGTGTATTGCTCGAGATGAGAGGTTCAAGTGGATGCATGCTCAACGGCTCATGTTGACGTGGGCCTCTATGATTGGCTGGCCGAGATGCTGCCCACGCAGATATCCGCATGTGCGTGCCCCCATGTGAATGAAGAGGCCCTATTGATCATTTATAATCCACATATGGGGGGGGTGATCAAGATTCTACATGAGTGTCACGGTGTTTTGTCCCTAATAGCTTCTTGTTCCTAATAGCTTCTTGCTCCTAGTAGTACGGCCAGGAGCCCCTAGTAGCGTCCTTGCTCCGTTCGTAGCGATGCCAGGAGCCCGTAATAGCTTCTTGTTCCTAATGTGTCACGGTGTTTTGTGCCATTCACATCTCCCAGGTCCTTAAGAAGGCATAGCTCGGTGCATTCGCAGCATTGGGCCATCCATGACGGTCGAAGAGCTCACGGAGGCTCTGGAGCGTTTCGGGGCCTGCACGCACGCGCAAGAGCTGCCCATCTGGAAGGTCAACTGGGACCACAGCTCGGCGATGGAGGGTGCAGTGATAGTATGAATGCATGACGTCATACGCGCTCGCAGCATCAAAGCTTTCCTAAGACAGGCTCTGACGAAAAAACGCCGGAGAACACACATTTTAGCTATTTAGCGTGTCACCGTATGCTATGGACCTTAAGGCCGGAGAGAACATGCATTCTGAAATGTGCTGTGTAGTCGATTTGCTCAAGAATCAACACATGGAGTGGAAAATTCACTTCGGCCCCTGCATAGGCTTCAAGCATCAACCGTAGGATGGACAATCAACACTCCCTACATTCCCCACATGAATCATAGTGCTTCCATGTAGTTCCTGATTTGTCTGCTGCTGCAGCGCTTTGTTTCACCCAAGAAAACACCAAGGCACTGAGCTCTCTTCTCTCAGCATCCGCATGCACATCTCAACAGAGACCTGGCTTCGTGCCTCTCCGTCCAACCAGTGTGGAGAAAACGAGGCGGCGAAGGCATGCAATGGGATCTGGACGCTGGACACCCTGGACACCTCGACGGATGTCTGGTATCCTCGCCAGCGACGCACCGAGACCACACGTGTGGAGAGGCCAATTCATGCGAAGTGATGTGAAGTGCTGGGAAATAGAAAGAAACCCTTGAGGACAATAAAAAGGAACATGTGATTCTGGACCTGGCTACTACACTCCACGGAACTAACATGGAAGATCATGGAAGTGGATGGCATGGCCCCTTTGAAGATTATGTTCCTCTATGTTCCTCTACAAACAATTGACCGTGGTTTTCCACTTCCATGTTAGTTCCAGGGGGAGTATTTTGATAGGATTGACTTGGAGATGTTTAGGTCACCTTTTGCAAACCAGCATCGAAAACGATTTGGGATGGCCACGGTCGCGGCGGTAGCCTTATCTTCGCGATTGGAATCTTCATCCATGCGAGCCATGGCGGGCAAAGAACTCTCCCCATCATCTCGAATGACTTCTGCAGCAATGCCCAGCGCCCCATCTTTGCCTGAGAAGAACTCCTTCATGTCTTGGAGCCTTTTTTTTGGAGACATCGTTTGCTCAACGAAATTGTATCCATGACATAAATAGTTGTTATATTATGTTGTTATATAAATCAGTCATTCAGGAGGAAGAAAAACAAACAAAACACAAGAACCATCAAACAATATCACACACACAAAAGCAATAAAGCAATAAAAACACCTTCAACCCCAAAATAAGAAAAACCTCCAGATCGCCCAACTCTTTCTTCCCTCCATTTAAATTTCGCCAGGTCACAAGCGCCGATGCTTCGTGACATCCACAGGAATGCCCAGATCGACCAAATCCTTCAAGAGACCAACCCCTCGAGACCATTCTCCATTCCACAAAGCAGCATCAATTAGTCGATCCTCAGTGTCGGTGGCCAACACGGCCGCCCGGCCCCAAAACGACCCCGCCGCAGCAAATCAACTGCTGTGAGGTTGGGTTGTGGTCAAGAACAATGTCAAAAGCTCTCGAGGGCAGCATGGCAAGGGCCACAACATATGAGTTCGCAAGGGAATTCCATGAAACTCCGGCTTCAGAGGGTAAATGCCGCCTTGTCAGCCTTCCCCAACAGAATGTGGAAGAAGAAGCTCAGTGAGCATAGTAATATATAATACTAATAGTATCATGTCGCTCTAGAACTAAGTGAGCCATAGTAAGGCCATTCACAAACAACCAGCTCAATGTTCACCATGTTTCATAGACCTTTCTCCACTGATGCTGCCTTTCAAGCTCCACAGTTGCCGCTTCTCTTGCTGCTTCCGTGGCGGTGTAGTCCCTGACGACTCGCTGCAGGTTCTCTCGGTGTGAGGTCACCGCAGCTTGGAGCTGCAAGACCGAGTCCAAGTCACCCTTGTAGGCATAACCTTCCAGCAAGAGTCGGAAGGACATCACATCGGGCGCAGCGCCTGCCTCTTTCCTGAGCAGGATTGGTAGGCCATGGGGAGTGATAGAAGAGATTGACGTGACTGAAGAACATGGAAATCAGCTAATCACTGCTTTGGGGAAAAATGTCTCCACACTGACCACCTCTCATTTGCCGTGGCAAACAGGTTGACTTTTTTTTGAGTAAAAGATTCATGGTGTCCATGCTTTCCATTGCAGCTTCCATGTCCCTTCTCCGGCATTGGATGCCGATCATCACGTTGAAGGCATAGGTGCTGCAAATGCCCATGGATCGCAAGCGCTGGAAGACACGCATGGCATCTTCATAGTAACCGTTTTGAGCAAGGCCGAGGAAGACCTGAGCTCCGTGCTGAGAAAGCACGGAGGGCCACAAAAGCCAGGAGAACATGCAGGATATTCATCAAACATCCTGCAATAGGTACTCTTCAAAGCCTCGCGCAAATCATTAACCCCTGAATAATCGTTGAGGTCTTTCCCCTGTGCATAACGACGGGTGACCACTGGCCACCCACATGTCTGGAGGAAGTTGTCAAAAGCCAATGTCAGCTAGATGGCATAGCACCCAGAAGGGCTAGAAACCGCAAATTAAATACAATACAACCTCTTAGCCCCTTAGCCGTAACTTCGGCAGAACTCACAAAGATTCCATTGACCAAAAGAGATTTCTGGGATTGTGCTAATTCTATGACTCCGGACCAGCACCCAAACACAACTAATGCCCTTCCGTGTCTTGCCGTTCGAAGAAGCACGGAATCGTAAAGTCCAAAACTTGAAACTGGACCAATAGTAGGAACCACAGGCCCCAATACCTGTCAAAATCATTGTTTTTCGAACCTGGGCACCTAGCTTGAGCGTAAATACAGCAATTGAAAAAGCTAATTCTTGCCCAAGGGCTGTGATGTAGTGTCTTGCCTGAGGCCTCACCCCATCTTTGCGCATTCCCGAGAGCAGTTCTACTGCAAGCTTCACTTGGCCCGCTGCCACCGCTGCAGCGAGGAGGTAATGGTAGGTAAATTCATCCCACGGGACAGCTGCCTCACCTTAGAGAAAAACTGCTGCCCCCACGTCCAGCCATTTAGGAGGGGAACCTCAGATTTCAAACCCTGATCTGATAGTAAATTTGCTGAAGCGGAGACCATGCCTGATGTTCTTTTGGGGGAAAGGGCGGCCTTAAATCAAAAAAAACATATTCATAGTTGCGTTCGGTCACGTAGTCGGTTTGCCACTTGTAGCGCATTTGTGAATTGCCCTGAGTCACTATAGGTTCGTATCAAGGCATTGTAGTTGGTGGTGGTCGGTGATACTTTCATATCTTCCATCAATCGCAGAACCTGTCTGACCTCCGCTGTTGCATCCAGATGCCCCCAGCACGCCTGCTGGAGGATAGAAAAAACCACGTCCTAAGCTGCAAAGAAATCAACCATATGGGATCCTTCCTTCAGGGAAAGATTCGTAAAAATAGTTAGGGGATAGTGGTGTGAATTCTGGGGGCGGGTCCTACCCCCTCATTTCATAGAAATGAATTGGTTAGGGCAACCTCTGACCGTGAATAAATTGACAGGTGTCAGGTTTTTTGGTTTCTATGAAATGAGGGGATAGATGCTATAGACGTCTCAAGCCTCTGTTGATAGACGTCTCAAATTTGGAATATTCAGGATGAGCGGACTTTTTCCACAAACTGTCAGACCACATGCCAAGTTTGGCTAGAGACGTATCTGCCTAGATTTAGACACTCATCGAGTTAAATGGTAAGCGAAAAGAAGGCTGCAAGGAACGAAGTGCTTGGGCATACATGTTTATAGCGCTTTAGGGGGTTGCGACTGCGAGAATCATTTTATAGAGGCTGAGGCCTGAGGGGAAGGTTGGGAGGGGTCATTTTAAAGAGGCTGGAAGAGGCTGGGGTCTGGCATAGTGCTGGCCCAGTGGAGGAGAGGGGTAAAGGGTGGGACTCGAAGGGTACAGTGAAGAAATTGCTTGGATATACTATGTTATTAGGCTTCAGGAGGTTGGGAGAAGCATTTTATTGGGCTCTTGAGGATGGTTGGAGAGGTCATGCTCCAAAGGCTGGGGCTTGGCATAGTGCTGGCCAGTGGAGGAGACTGGTGAAATAGGTTAATCATAGCTAGTCATTGCTAATCGATGCATATCATGTATATATATATAAATATATATGCGATTACAATTACATATGTGAATATATATAACATTATATAGCCATATAACTGTGAACAAACCTGTAAATGAACTGAAGCAAGCATCTCACACTCCCCAAACATGCCTCTATCTTCACCCGCTTGGAACATCTATATACAACTTTTGAAACAGTCTGCTAACAAACCTGTTTTCACTATGAAATGGGGGGTTCGACGTCACGCATGGGGGGGCATGAGCCGTTTTATAAGGTACCTAAGGTACCTGAACCCTCCCTCCCCATTTCGTAGTGGACATTCACATACTTATGTTAAGGGCGAAAAACAACAATTACCCTAGCATAGGCCCTGGCATAGACACCTAGCAGCGGCACCAGCACCTAGCCTCCAAAACCGCAGGCTGCCATCAACATCTGGCAGCAGCACCGGCACCGTGCAGCACCAGCACCCAAGACCCAAAGCGCACACTGCCATAGACATTTGGCAGCAATGCCTTGCAGCCACCCTGCAGCATCAGCACCCAAACTCCAAAGCGCACACAGCAGCAGCAGCAAAACTCCAAACATCCCGCAGCAGCACTCTGGAGTGGCACCCTGCCACAGCAACAGCGCGCAGGCTACAAAGCACCTCTTCCGATAACCAATCGCGCCCTCTATTCTGGTGAAAATGCTCCCAAGTTTTTTGCCACATCTTGAATAGTTTGTGGTGGGTGAGAAAGAAAAACGCACAGGACGTTTTTTCAAATCAAGCTCGTTACTTTGTTTATTGATTTGGCGTTCTGTTGTTCTGCTACTGCTTCGCTTTCAAACCCTTCCTAAGGGTTGCTTGACTCTGATCAAACAAGCCGTTTTTTCAAAAACAACTGTTGCGCCAAAGAATTATGCAAGGGGGGTGCGTCCCAACTTGGGGCCCTAGAAAAGAATCAAAGCTTAGATCTCTATTGGCCTACGTCAACGTTGACGTCAACGTCAACGTCAACGTTTACTACTACTACTACTACTACCTTACTACTACTACCTTACTACTACTACTACTACTACTACTACTACTACTACTACCTTACTACTACTACTACTACTACCTGCTCCCTGCTCCCTGCTACCTGCTACCTGCTACCTACTTGCTACTTGCTACTTGCCACTTGCTACTTGCCACTTGCTACTAACTACTAACTACTAACTACTAACTACTAACTACTACCTACTACCTACTACCTACTACCTACTACCTACTACTACTAACTACTAACTACTAACTACTAACTACTAACTACTAACTAC
>CAXAMN010028550.1:293781-336193 GCA_963970005.1 Durusdinium trenchii
CTACTACTACTACTACTGCTACTAACAACAACTACTGCTCCTACTGCTGCTGCTACTGCTACTATTATGCTTGGTGCCTGGTGCTTGGTGCTTACTAGTACTCGTAGTAGTAGTAGTAGTAGTAGTAGTAGTAGTAATAGTAGTAGTAGTAGTACTTGTACTTTTGGTGGGGCTGACCCTATTCACTTAAAATGTTTGCCAACAGGGAGGACGGAGCTTACTATGCAAGATCCAACATTCAGAAGCTCAATCAACAAATCCAAACAATGAACTTCCGGAACTGGACATTCCCAGATCCTCTTACTACTCCATGTCTCGTTCGGTCGAATGCCGTGCTGCCGCATCACGCCCAGCAGGGTGAAACAATCCTTGGTCCGGCCGATGCGTCGGTATCCAGCCATCATTGTGGCATAGAGAAAGGTCAAGTCGTACCTGGGATGACGGAAGCAAAAAGAGAAGACATGCAAGAAACTCCATGGAGCTTGCAAACCAGAAAAAAACAACACAAAGTCCCAGAAGCCAACTCAAAGGATTGAATGCTTGCCAACCTTCCACTAGAAAAAGGGCTCGCAGTCCAAATCTCACTTCCAGGTGAGAACTGTCGTGGACAAGGGAGGGCTAGTCCAGCCTTTATTTTTCCGATGACATTGACTCCGCAAATTGCGCACTACAAGTAACTATGGCAACTATGGGGCATTCGCATAGTTTTAAATCTCAACTTAAACATTCGTTAAACCTTCTTAGACCATTGTTGGATGTGTCAACCCAGCAAAGGTCTAAAGAATCACAGACCGCGGGGCTGTGGCTCTTGCTCCGCGAAATGAATTCGGACCGTACCTCGGAGGTCTCTCAGGAGTCGTTCACCCTTCCGCACGTAAAGTCGAGCCATTCCTCAGCTCTCTCTCTCTCTCAGGTGGTCAGCAGGCCGTGAAAGAAAGCCCAGAAACCAGCGAAAGCATCGCATACATGGGAAAACCAACAACTACTAACTCGACACTCCAACGCACACCATGCGTTTTTTCGACGTACACACACACCATGCCGTGCCCCCTCTCACCAATAATTCACGCCCCCCTTGTTCAAAATTTAGAAACGGGGAGGTCACATTCAGCCCGGTGTGCCTCTCCAGTTTCGCCCAGATTCCCAGATTTGGAGAAGGCAAGGCTGCGAAAATGACTCCCATCATCAAGCAACTGATGGGTTCCAGCGCAATGCCCAGTGCCCTGTGCCTGGAAAGGATCCGCAATGCTTCCTGCGGTCCTTCATGTTTGGCCACTGCAGGCAGGAGAATTGTATAGGTAGCCACATTGGGAGATGGCAAATGCTCATCATCTTCCATCAACCTGAAGAGCTTCCAGGCCTCCTCTTCCGAGTTGAAAGGAGAGAACACAAAAAAAATCCATAGACAACAGAGACTTGTGGCGTGTCAGTTGCTTATCATCAGAGTCCTTGAGCTCATGATCTTAAAGATATATTTAATGCTTCCCCCCGCAAACTGATCCGAGAAATCAACACATCCTCAGCAGTTTGGTCCTGGAGGCGATCGGCCAAGATCCACACATACAAAATCTCGTTCCAGGTCTTGATGCCACGCACACGTGCGCGCAGCCAAGGCTCCAGGCAACGGAGCAACTGGACGCCCAGCTCGGGCGGCAGGTCGCGCTGCCGGAAGGTCCGCAGGACCATCTTCCTCAGCATGCAAAAGCATCAAATGATGCGATCAACGAAATACCGTAATCAAAGAACAAGGATGCACACGAGCAAACACCACCCAAACAAATAAACAAGTGGACATAAAAGGACAAACTAAATAACTGTTTAAGCACAACCTAGCTTCAGAAAATCAGGTGGTCGCCTCAAACATTCGAAGGCTAAAGCGTGCACCAGTGACAGTTGTGTGTCTAAATCAGACAAGGACAAAGCGATCCGGGCCAAAAGGTCATAGCGCTGCATGCCACAAGCCCGCCGGGCATTGTCGAACCAGGTGCCCTGAACATCCTTGGGACTTTGTGCTTCACCCCCCTGTCCTTCGTGTCCTTCTTCTTCGGCTTGTGCTTCTTGCTCCTCAGCTTTCACTCGTGATCTCCTTGGCCTCTTGTGCCAAGCGAAGAAAAGGAAGGCCAAATGCCCAGGGAACTGACTGGAATAATAGTTTGTGGAGCTCCTGACATAAGCATGGCTGATGTAGGGGTGATTACCAGCTGGTGCCTGATGCAGAACTGGCCCGCTAAAACAGCGTTCCATCACCAGTGGCCATCCGCAAATGCATCCGCAGCTGGCTGATAGAACATCCGCTTAACCGAGGTTCTCATGCACTAAAAGAGTCATTAGATCATTAGAGGCCAACCTGGACACTTTGGGCCCCTGAGTGGCACAGGCGCAATGGACTTCCACAAGATTTGAAGCACACGCCAAGAGTGTAGGATGCGTTGACACGGCCAGCAAATGCAAGCATCTTCTGTGGGGGTCAGTCAATGAGGATTTCGGGGATTCCCATGTTCATTGTACCTTTTTATCAATCAACTTGGGTTGGTTTGAGAAAGCGTCAGCTTGTTCTGTGCCTGAAATGTTGTAGCCCCAGGCCGCATAGTTTACAAAGCTCTCGGGCAAGGCACCAAAGGCAGAGGAGTTGTCTTCCTCAGTTGTGCGACACCTGCAGCTTAGAACATAAAGTAGTTTTGCAATCTTTTGCCCATGATGATCCATGATGCATGAGTACTTTGAGATGGTGGATGGCCTTGAGGTTGATAGAACATCAGAACTAAAACCGCACATGGTTTCACAGGAACCAAGGCACAGGAACCCACACCAGGTTGTCAGCAAGAGGAGCTCGAGCGACACTGCAATCACACCTGACAACCTGCAACCTAAGAGCGATGGCCTCCAACCTAATTACTAGCGATGGCCTCCAACCCAATAGGAATGGCCTCCAACCTAATAGAAATGGCCAACCTAGTAGGGATAGCCTCCAACCTAAGAGTGATATTCCTGAGTTTGAAGCCTGATTTCTTGAGCTTGGTGACTGATGACCTCATGCCCCCCCATGCACCGTTCTGTCACCCAATGCTACAAAACTCACTGAAATCGTCATGGAAGCGCGAAACCACCTGTTGGTATTCGGAAAATGGCCATCCCAGGACTATGTCATTGGTCCTTCCATGATTCTTTCAGGCAGTGTGCACCCAGTAGGTTCCGCATCTGGAGGCCGAGTCCCGAATACAGAACCCACATTCACTAAACAGTAGATTCCAAGGACACATGCTGAGGCTCGTAGTTGTGGATGTCGGCAAAATCCCCCAACGCACTTCCAACCTCGTTCCACCCGCTGACGGCCTCAGTGGAGTGGCTGCAGCCTCCCGAAAGTACCAAGTTCTGACGTATTGCTTGGTGAGTCAAACTGCAATGTGCCTGAACCACAGCCGTGAACCAAAAAGCCGTCCTCTGGTCCACCTCTGCTGTGGCATAGAACTTTAATGTTCCCTCTCAAAATGATACACTAAATCTGGAGATGGACTAAAGGTCCTACCTCAGCATGAATCCAACATAGTGTACAGTAATCATATTCTCTGGCACACTCCAGCCCACCAACAACCCCATTGCTGGAAGCCGTCGAGTTTCAAGCATCAGTGTTCTGTTAATTCCTGGAACGTCGGGCGTTTGGTGACCAGGTTCGGTCCTCCAAACAAGCTCTAGACGTGACCCACGCAGCTTGCCGAGCTGCATCCACCAAGCGCGTGGAATCCAATTGACGCACCCAGTCCACCGTCGCCTGGACCGGGTTTGCGAGGGTGCTGGCCAGCCCTATGGCCAGCCGGTTTGGGGTAAAGAAGTGAAGCGGACAAATCCAAGCACCAAAAGTAACAAGGCTCGCTACGAACGGAACAAGTGCATCGCTACTAGTAACAAATGCCTTACTAGTAGTAACAAGAAGCTATTAGAAAGTGAGGAAACGATGTAGAAGTGACTAGCAACTTCTCGGACACTTGATGCCAACATAAGCTTCTTCAGCAGGAAAGCTGGTCGGTTTCTACTGGGGCTTACGATGCCTTTTGGATCCAAGCAGTGTTTCGAAACAGCCGTTGGTGGATCCATTGAATCATTTTAAGTTACTAAAAGTATACTGCAAACCCACCTGAAGACCACCACCTTCGGAATTGGAGCCTGGGTCTCTGCTTGCCCCCAGCCCTCATTGAAGAGCACCCAGCTCACGATCGAGGGATAGGGTTTCAAGTACTTGATCATGGCCTGCAAAAAAAGTCGCTTCGTCGTTCGTTTGTTGGCCTGATTTTTCAGTTCCTGTTTCTCATGATTCTACGATACCACGATACAAAATGTGTCATGTTGCTTATGTTACTTATGTTGTTGTTCTGCGATGCAACGAGCAAACCCGAGAATAGAACCACTCCATCTTTCGAAAGACTCCAATACATACAAAATCAAGCCGAACATCTTGAAGAGAAACTTGTCTGCACCACGTATCGCAGCGGCGGTTGTGCTACAGGCTTTCCACATGCTCATAAGCTTTCGTCACCCACCTGCAGTTCCTGCCAGAAGGCGCTCTGGCTGGGTTCGCTGCGAACGATCTCGTCCAAGCTGAGCGGCGGTTCGTGCCGGTGCCGGTCGTGGTGTTCAGACCGCTGGAAGGCGGTCTCTACGGGGCAATGTTTCAATTGCCATCATGGAACTCATGGATGTCTTAATCTCAAAAGTGTGGGCAGCAAGGCCGTGAGCAACTGGCGTTGTAAGCCACGAAACAACAAGTGACTCAAATCACAACCCTAACTAGGACACGAACCCAACTGCTACGCTGCTACGCCAACCAGCAAAAAGAAACCAACTTACCCCCAAGCTCTGACAATTGCCCGTGAAGATCTGAGAATGCCAGTGCCTCCAAGCAGGGTCAGCCCTTAGGTGCAAGGATGCAAGGGCTCAGGCACTAGAAGGGCACCACAAAATTTTCAGCCCTACATGGAACCTCTTCAAACTAAGAAAAAACGCTGTTATGAAGGTCCAGTGTGAAGTTCGACTGGACCAATGGCAGTCCCAACTCCTATATGAGGAGGTTTGCACGGCATTGTACGGCTATGTTGTTGAGCTCTCAAAGGGAGTCAGTCATGCAAACAGCCAAGTTTCCACTCTTCCGCAATGGCTCGGCCATCCCACCACAAGGGCATGGCCCGCATGTCGCCTGCGGGCATGTCCTGACGGAAGCAAAGCACACTGCTCAACTTCATTACCGCTTTACATTATATATCAAAATGTTGGATTGGCAAACCAGGCGGCAGACTTGTTCACCGTGACCCCTGGGTTTCTCTGACTGTCTGACTTGTTCACCGTGTGCCAACTCCACCGGTTGGCAAATACGGTCGGACCACAGTGGCCAACTCAACATGACAAGCAACAGTTTGAAAGCGAGGTACCTCTCAACAACCATTGAGGTACCTCTCAAAGAAGTGGTGTGTGAGCAGTGTGGTAAGTCATGCAGTCCTAGAGCATCCTATACCTCTCCAGCAATTCAAGCTATACTGGCTACAAGTATACTACAGAATTTCATCATGCGATGGCATGCAAGAAGCTTGAAGGCAGCCAAAGATCCTGCCAAACCATCAGCCCCAGCTCGTCGCAAAGGGAATAGAATGTAGTGCTCATGACCTTGGTCCCAACATGCCGAACTGAGCTCAACAAGCACCCGGTGACACCAGGTGTTGTATTCTCTTCGATCCTCTCCCGGATCAAAGCCAATGGCTTATCATGGCTTATCGGAAAAGTGAAGGAGAAAAACAATTAGACCAGCATAGACCCCAAACAGCTTCAACACGTTTCGTTTAGACCAATATTAGTCAAACAATGCTTTCTTGGTACGTCCTACCTTCACCCCAAGAGCAAACTGTTTCATCAATGAATTTTGTGTCGGCATTGACATCGCTATTTGTTCGGCCACACTCCTCTCCAGTAAGCCGGGCCGCAGAGACGAGCCACAGAGTTCAGGGGCGGGGCCAGTGAGTGTGGCCAGCGCATTTTTCTAAGATAGAACCCCAACAGTAAACTGTTTGGGGAAAAACACATCCTTCTTGAAGCAAAGTATAGCATCACCACTGCATGCACACGCACGGTGTTGAAGCCACAGGCCTGGCCACATCAAGCACTGAGAGCGCTAATGGAGGAAGGGCTTTGCCCGGGCGGGGATCAAGTTCCTGGGTGCATCACTTGGCTTTTGAAGGAGCCTTCGAGGGTTTTCATGCCATCCAGCCCAATCTCACGTGCTTCGGCATATGAAGCGAGAAAGAAAATAAGCCACCTTCCACTCAACAATTCCGGCACAAATCAGTTTATCATGCAAATTCGGGCCCATGCAGGTAGTTCGACAATCCAACTTAACCGCGTGCACTTCGGTCTTGAGGAAGGAGGACAAAATGTTTACTACTGCACCAGGACAAGGAGAAAAGGACAGCTGCAGGAGCTGTGCCTGGAAGAGTTTTCTGAAAGACCTTTGCTCTCATCAACTCTTTATTATATATATATTCTACATAATATTCCGTGTTGTTGACTATTTACTTGTAACGGATCAACTGGTGAAGTCGGAAATACTCTCCTTCTTGTGGTGTTTTTTTGGGCATCTGCGCGCACACACACAGTAGGTAGTAGGTCTTCAAACCAAGCCCCAAAAATGATTAAATTAACGTCCTCAACCATCAAAGGCAAACCAATCAAATTCCAATGAGCATGTATATAATTGTTAATATAAATATCCAATATATATATATAATACGTCCAAATGGGTTTACTTAAGACAGTAGTACGAAATGCATCATGTTATCTTTATATGTATTTTGCGTGCCTTTGCAATGTTACTTTGCGCGGCGTGAGCGCGCTATTAACCCGCAAGTGTTTGCCGTTTTTACATAGAACACCGTCGAATCTCGAATTCCGAACTGTCCAATCTTTTTTCCGAGGGTGCGTCGCGTGTTTTTCAACTCACCCTTTCTTATCGTTTCGCACACCTTGATGTGTATCTCAAGGGGGCGTTTGGGGGGTGGGCAAAGTGTTTTCGTTTTTTTGAACCCAGCTAGGTGCAAATTATACATTTTACCTTTACAATTGGCACATAACACAAATAATTGTAGTCTAATTTGCCCAAACTCTGCATCTGAATCATTCCAATTTCCCCTTTCCCAGGTCTTCCATCGCCTTGATGGCACGAAGGTCTCGCTCCACCGCGCTCGCGTCCGGAGGTGTGAGGAGCGATTCGGGCCAGTATCCCTGGCGACTCAGGAGGTCGAACATGTCAAAACCCGAGGAATTGGGCCCTTTGGAACCGGTCTGCCCATCTCCGTTGAGCAAAGAGAGGCCTATCCCGGTTTTTGGGGCGAAAAGGAGGCGAACAAGGAATTTGGCATCGACACATGGAATCTGATCTCCATCTTGAAAATCTGTGAGTGCATGTGAGTAGGTAGTTGAACCCGCAGTCCTTCCACCCCTGATTTGGGTACAAGGCAATGTTACAGCTCTACCCCACTGATTCACCTACAAAGCATCTTGGATCGGCTAGGCTTCCTGAACACACAACAAAAGAGGATCGCACACACAGCTGAAAATATAGAAAACAACAGCAATCTTGAACCACCGGGGTAAACTAGGGGCATGATTATGATTCCTACCAGGAAAGCCCGTGAAACACATACTTGTCGAATCAGGCTTTGAGAGTATTTATAAAAGTTAGATACTTCGGATGTTCCAAGTGCGCTATACCCCAACTAGTGATGATTAATCAGCACATACCAACACCTCTTCCACCATGCCGTCGAAATGCCATTAAGGAACGCGCACAGGCTGTGCAGAAGGCCCCCCTAAATGAACCCTCAACGATCCTCAACGTCTTTCCAGCACCACGCATCACCACGCCTGGTACAAAACACCGTGCATAAAGACCGCCTGCGCAACACCACTGGTTGGAGCTTGTGAGGCCGTATCCGTTAAACAAGCACGACAGCTAGGTCTATTGAGAAGACTATGCCTATGCGCTTAGCTTGCTGTTATACTGTAGGGTAGGTTCTTCGCTTTGATTGCAGGTTCAAGTTGCTAGCTTCGCATAAGAAAAGAAACTCCGGTATATCATTGTACATATATTAAAACGACTTACATCATCTTACATCAACTCACTGCACACTGATCCAGCTCCCAAGGCCACCTCTCCCATCCAACTCCTCCCCCCTTATGCCTCCAAACGCCCGCGGTCGCCGGCCGCCGGTCGCGCCTCGCCGTTCAGCAGCACGCGCTCCTCGCGGATCTCCAGGCTCCGCCGCGCGAAGCGCCGACTCCGCGCCCCGCGCGCGCCGAGCAACGCCGACGCTCCCAGCGAGGCGCGCAGCTCGTAGAGCCGCGGCGACTGGGCGTGGGCGAAGGAGCGGAGCGGAGGAGCTTGTGGATCGGAGAGGGGGCAAGAAGAAAAGCACCTTCTAAGCACCCAAAATGGGATTGTTCACTGGGTCAGGCTGGGTTTTCAAGGTTTGCATGACTGAGTCTCAAACATCGCGAGTTATGGAGCGTTCCACTGGTACATGCAAAAAGGCCAAGTCTCGCGAATCAACAGGAAAAAGGGCAGACAACCTTGACTGTTGATGACTGTTGACAAACAAAATCCTCCAACTCTGAGGCGGACTGGCTAGCAAAATGAGCTAGGCGGATTAAACCAGGACGTCCAAACCAACCGTCGTTGCTGCCATGTTGGACCTAATAAAGCCCATCCTGCCTCCGGTGACCATGCATCCAGGGCCTGGTCCAGGTGCAAATGCCTCAGCCGATTGGTTTTTGCTTCTCCCGGGTGGAACACCCGGTTCTCTTCCATAATATAGGCACGTCATCAAGAATCACGCAGGATTGGGTCTTTAAGCGCACAAAGTGACAACCCTGCAGCATCCAATTCAAACGTGTTGTTTAACAGAAATCGTTGGTTCGAATCAATGTCCCTTGCTCCAGCAGTTCCTCAAGTCGAGATGGGTCGCGTGTTCCGTACCGGACCACGGTCGCGTTGACGGACTCGTCTTTTCTTCAGCAGGTTCGTCTTGATGGAGCCGAAAAGCGTAGCTCAGGTTTCAGGCTCAAAGGATGAATCCACAGTGAATTTGATATATGGATAACATCGAGACTATAGCACAATCACAATCACTACATTGTCAATAAGGATCACTTGTGATCACTTGCAAGTTAAAGGTCACATCAGCATTTGCGAATGTTTTTGTTCGGTGACTTTTCAGTGGTTGCACCCTTAGCCCTCCTCGTGCATGCCCAGTGGCACTTTTTGGCCACTTTTCGGTGGCGACGGTGACGCCAGAGTACTCTACGTCGTCTGACGCAATATACCGAGTTCGTCTGACTCCAAGCATCCGACGATCATGCCCCGGCCGACCGAAAGTCGTGGGCGAAAGTCGTCCATCCAAATCCACCCGAAATCCATCGAAATCTCTCAAGAGGGTCAACCAGCAAAAAAGTTCAGCTGATTCAATGACAACACGTGCTGTCTTGGACGCCCATGTTCGCTTCATGCACCTTCATGCATTCTCATGCAATGTCTGCCACAAAAAATTGAAAAAAAAAACAACACGTGGTGGCAGTTCCATCTCCGGGGTGGCTTGGAAGCATTGGCCGCTTTTGCTCCAGCATCAGCTGCAGACATGAGCCCGACGCTTGGGTCATTGACTGTTCGTTGCACCTCCGAGCGGTCGTCTGGTGCGTTCGCAGGCCAGCAAGCGTGCGTTTGCACTGACGCGAGGCCACACACTGCAGCAAAAAGCATATATATATATATATATATCATGGATTGCTTTTTGGATGCTCGGCCCTCCTTCGTAACGCTTTCTGTGCACAACAGGCATGAAATGGCATGAACGAGGCGACGGATCAAAACAACTGCAGTGGCTCGGCACCGGTGCCATGCACAAAGCTAACAGTGAATTCAGCGGATCTGGGGCAGAGTGGTGAGCACCGGGGCATCTGGCCAGGCACAGTCATCCCATGTGTCTTCAATTAAAACAGGAGAGTGATGCAAAGTGAAGTACGCACAACCTCTAACACGGGTGCATATAATAGTATATACAGTAACCTTTCGCATCTGCACTGCGCAAGCAACACTGACGGGCTTGAACAAAAGCCCGCTAAGGCAATGTGGACGAGGGATCTACAAGATTCTACAAGTTCCGCCAAACAGCTACCCTCTTGTTGATATGCACATTCTTCCTCATGACGAATATATATATATATAAGTGTGACTGATCGCCTCTGAAACCATTGGGAAATATTGCGTCTCAAAAGACTCGGATATTTCTGGTAAGCTCTTACCACTGCTACCCTCGCATCCTCACGGAAACTTATTGTAGCCTCCAGGCAGGATGCCTAACCCTTGAAAACATAAGCCACGCAATCTGTACTGTAGGCTCCTGGGTAGAATTCCGTCACGGTCACGCTTTACAGCCCAGGAAAGCCAACTAGGATAAATCCAAACCAAAAGATGTACAGTAGGTCCTTGAAAAGCTGCTTATTCCAGCTTTGCATTCAAGGCCAGCTGCTTGATTTGGTAGTCAAACCATTGGCCTGCCTCTGGGGCTCTTGGCTCACCAGAACGGGAGCCAATGCTGTCCTCAGAAGCACAATCTGAATCGAAACGTGGACAGGAGCCTCCATCTGGCAAGATTTGTGTGCAACCGTCTGATTCGCCTGGAGTTTTCAACCAGAAGTAAGCATCTACAACATCTGGCTTGGCAGTGGCAGTGGTGGCTACGTGCCCGACACCTGCCCCGCGGATGTTGCACCAATTCTTGCACTGATTCCTCGCACCGGCAGAAAAGAGACAATGCTTGACAATGCTATGAAATGCGGTGACTGCTATGAAATAGAGTAATGTTAGCGGGTCCTTTTTGAAAGCGGTTCAATTTTGCAAGCCATTTCGTGCTTCAGTTTCCCTTTCAATAGGCCAAACATGAACATCATGCTTTCAAACAAATTGCTAACAGCACTCTCTTGCAGTTTGACGGCACAGTGGTGTCCTCATGTCTGCCACACCGTTGCGGCCCGTGTCGATGATCATGTGAGGCTCAAAGCCTCCGATGCCATTGGACATGGCTTCTCGCAAATGGAGGGCATACATGAGCTCGTTGTGAGAGGGGTTCCACTCGCTGACAAGTCCACATGGGTCATAGCAGCAAGAGTCACCATTGTGCTGACCACCGAGGCAGTAATCATAAGTATCACAAGCCTCCCCCAAGTACTGGTAGCCAGCAACATTTGATGCGAACCCACGGATATCCTTGGCCACGTCCATGCGCTGGATTTGGTTCACAAAGTCCTTCATGTTGTCTTTCCAACCCAGCCAACCACCGTGACCGGCGTCGATGTAGATACCTGCATATGGATCTGCCTTGGCTAATGTCTTCACTGCATAGCTAACGCCATTCTCATAGGCATTCTTGGTGCCTCTATTGCCACACCTTGGGTCAGCCTCATTGGTCACCAGGTTTGGCAACGAGTCCGGCTCAATAACAAGCACGACTGGAACACGGCCAGAGTACTTCTTCAAAACCTTTGCGATCGGGTCGATGTACTCTTTCTGGTACTCTTTCAAGCCATCTTTGCAGCCATCAGCCTCATCTTGGTAGTCACATCTGCCGTCAGGCTTGTATTTGCAGCAAATCTCTCCATTCGAAGCTTTTGCATGGCAATCACGGTTTGGCAAGTCATACACGATGAACACTACCAGCTCTGGGACTGGCTTGTTCAAAGCATCTTCCAAAATGCCCTCCATGGAACTGGTTGTGCTACCGAAGATTTTGTCCTTCTTGTCCAACCAATAGGCGGACGGTACATTCATCATTGACTCCAGAGTAGTCTTCACGGTGCCGGTCGCTGTATTGATGCTGCTCTGGAGTGATGTCCTCTTACATGTCACTTGGCGATGCCACAACACTAAACATGCTATCAAACGTCTTGTTCTTTTCAAACATGATGTCTTAACTGAGGTCTTTCTGGCTCAGCCAGGCAGGTTTTTCCCCCAAACCAGGCGAGGGACGGCTGAATTCGGTTCACATCTTTTCAGCCCCAAGAGTCCTGTAGCTGGGGTTCACATAGAATGGCTTTCCCTCAAAGGGGTTGGCTGCTGGACTTAAGCGGCGCTTCTCGGTCAAGCGGAAGGCGGTGCTCTTCGCCAAACCGGCATCTTCGAAAGCACCTGCGCCAAGGCGCGCTATCTCTGAGGGACTCTGTTTCTTTTGACTTGGCGTTTCTGCCGGTGTCTTCACGATTCTGACCATGATTGACCCAAAACGATCCAAGTGCCGAGAATCAAAGTGAGGTCTGAGGACGAGGTGTTTAAAAGGTCCTTGACCCCCCGGCCACGATTGGTTTGGCGCCATGGTCTTCATCCGGGTGGCCTTCGGTCGCTTCCGAGCTGTTCATGGAGGTGGCCACCACTAGGCTGAAGAGTGTGGTGAAGCATGCAAAAGCGATCCTCAAGTCGAGGATCAAGCAGATTGACTGCCGAGACTTGACTGTCATCTAGAGCTACTCATAGACTGCTGGAAGTAAAAGGCTATACAAAGCTCAATAAAGTAGCTATAAGTAGATCTTCCAACTATGCAACATTTACGCCTTTACATTTACAAACCCAAACCCAAACCCAACGGCAAACATTTTGCATTGTTGGAAGATCTATAGGTATAATATTGGTTGCCGAGGTTGGTCTTTGTCCAAGAGCCGGCTTGTTTAACCAGTTCCCATCTTGGTCTAGGGAGTGGATGTATTTACTAGTTTGCCACAAAGCCCCGCCAACCATAGCTCCCATTCATAGCAAATCCGCTGAAAAACATGTCGATCTTTCGAGGGGGCAACCCCCAACGAGATCGAAGCCAAAGAAACAGCTGTCTGTTTCTCCGATTCTCGGGTTCTCCATGGTTCCTCCCGATCTAAACAAATCGAACAACATGAAGAAGACTCACCCTTCAACAACTTCCACTCCGCCAAGATGCCCGAAGCGGATCCAGCTCCGCCGTGCAATCTGCAATGTCTCCTTGCACAACTTGCACAAGAATGTGCATAAGAGCAGCGCGCTTGGTGGAAAGGGGTAGTAAGGAAGCAAATCAATGATCACCTGCTCTCTTGGAATATGACCCAATCCAAAATTGAGAGGATCACCCACATCGCCAAGGCCCAAAGATAGAGGTGCACATGCTAGCAATGCAAAGGTCTAAACACCCTTGTTGTGCATTGTCTCAGGCACACAATCCATAGTAGGAAATTTAGCTGGAGCCGAGCCTCCTGTGTATCGCCCTTTTGGGAATCTTCCCCCCAAAAAACACCGCTCCATCTATCTCCAGCGAGAGGTGGGGCACCCCTCGCACTCACCTAAGGGCCGTGCGATCTCTCCGAACGATCCCGTCACAGCCTCTCCAGGCATGTTGATATGCACCTGACGCTCGATGTCGGGCCGCAGCGTTGGTGGGAATCATTTGGGACACATGGAAAATCTGCGATGATCTGTCTAAGCCATAAACGGAGCCCTCGTTCGTCCAGTGAGTCTAGTGGTTCAAAGAAGGACCTTAGACTAAGCATCACAGACTCAGCCGACCGGACGGGGCTTTGCCGCCAGAAGTCTTGGCTGTGTGAAAGCCCATCAGTGACTAACGCCCTCCTCTTTTCACCCAAGATACTAGCGCCCAACCCATCCCCTCTGGCCTCATCATCACGGTCGTGGTCGAAGTGAGGGGGCGAGATTGACATGGTGGCTTGACCAAAATTGTCCTCTTGGCCAGGTGCGCTTGATCCAACAAGGTTGCAGGAGAATGACGGAGGCTCACAATCATTTCTTTCCGTAGCCCGGATGTTTGGCAATGATGCTTTTTCATGGTAGTGCCTGTCAGCTCAACAGGTGCGTGCAAACAAGTTTCAGCGATAGTAACCTCACTTCCAAACTGATGTTGAGGTTAGTGCATCTCGCAGCAAGGCCCAGCAGCATGCGCTATGAGCTCTGTGGCTTGGGCTTCCCGATAGACCTTGATAGCAAGCTGCGCTGCGCAAGCGGACCGTATGGAACATGATGAACATACGATGTTTGAAAAACACATGTTTTGTGTGTTCACATGTTTTCACATTCAGTCCTCTGAATTCTGTCTGATTCTTTTTCAACTTTTTTTCACCGTCCCGATAGGGACGGCCGTCACGCCCCGAGGATGCCTCGATGGAGATCGGCTCGGCACAGTTTGCGACCACTTGGACCTCGTTGGAGGTGGAAAGCCGTTGGAAGGACCAGCGAGGTGAATCTCCCTGGCCTCTTGAGATGTTTCACAGGTGCTTTCGTGTTTTCATGTTCTCGGGTGTTATGCATAATTTTACCAGATATACAGTATGTTTAAACAATTCTATTGGCTTTCAAGTTTCAAGTGTTTCAATATATCTTCCCTTCTCCTAGTGGTCTTCGTAATGTGGAGTGGAGACCAACATAGTGTTTAAACTGTTTAATCTGCACTTCTGCCAAAGCACAAAGAATACACAAAATGGATCGATGTCATCCTGCACTCACTTCGAAGCTCATGTTGGGGCATTATCTAAAGACTCCCTCCCCCTGTACGACATGAAGCACCACGTTCTTCCTCCAACTGATTGTCTCCAGCACACTTTCAGTAGATGGCCCATCTCCCATTCGCCTAGGCCTCTCCTCCTATCCTACTCTTCCTCTGTGGCCGATCGATCGGCCTGCACTCGTTCCTCGCCTTCAGCTCCTTCTCTGTCAGAACCTCACGAACTGACGCAAATGAGATACGCCAGAACAGCTCCACAGTGGTCGTTAAATTGTTTTATGTGGATATTAGTTACACAGTGGATGCATGTGAATGCCTTCTCAGATCTACAAGGGCTTGGTGATGTTCTTTTGCCCTGAAGGGCGGTTGTCTCCTGTGGAGGCAGGTGTTCTGGATCACTCCTCGTCCATCATGTTGGGCGTTTCAATCATCCTCAAGTTATCTCACGTTGATCCCTAGATCATCCCAGCAATTTCACCTGCTTCCTACTGGTGTCAACTTCTTGCAGGCAAGGACGGGATGTTCCCACCTGGAGCTTCTTAAATTGCGCTTGGGGGCCTGTTTTGGGCTGCACAAAAACAGTTCAGCCGAGCATTCTGGGCACTTCAGTCCACCCCCCCTGCTGAACGGCCGGTCCTTTCCTCATGCAAAAGGCCGAGACGTCCAGGTCATGGATGTAGCATGAAGGAAGTTCTTCAATCCACAACCTTGTGTTGTCGACTAACAGCACTGCAGTCATGTTCGGACCATTGCCACTCATTTTTCAGCATGCAAACGAGCGTCCCTTGCCGCCAAAGTCCTGTGACCGCTGTGTACCTCAGATGAAGAGAAAAACACGGCAAGAGGTACCTACGGAGCAAAGATAACACTTCTCCTCCGGTGAGGTACCTACAGTGCCACTTTCTGGGTGGCCTTTGCCACTTCCTGTGGAAATATCTCTGCATCTCTGCACAGCCGGGGTTGAATTCAAAAGTTTTTGGTTCTGTGTTGTTCATCCAAATGAAGCAGCATCAGCATCAGCTCTGGCCTCTATCCACAGCTCAAGTGGCATGATGGACGAAGGCTTGAGGGATTGTTTTCCGCGCGGCTGCCATCCAGTTTCACAACATCTGTGACCTGAACTGCGTCAAGAAGAAATGTCAGTTCCTGGCAAGATGCAAAGGCCCCTTATATAAAGCGTGCGTAACCATTGTTCATGTTGAAGATGCAATCATTGATTTGGAAAGCCCCAGGTTGGTGGAATTGATGGACTTACAGTGCGTGAAGTAAAGCAATTCTATATATCGGATGTATCGCCGATAATTGGACGTCTTCTGCAATGGGGCCCAAAGATTTACTTAGTAGATAGCAACCCTCTACCATAGTTAGATGAAATCTACCTTTTTTGAGTTCCAACTGGCCAGCAACGACACACAGGCCCCCCCTCCTCCATCCGCACCGATCCGCGCCCAGGCACAGGGGATGGGCGGAGTGTCCGTGAAGGCACAGCCCTCGTCCGTGGGATCCCACGCGCGGATGGTGAGCCAAAGGCGAGTTTCACAGATCTCTGGCAAAGATAGATTGAAGGGGTCATAGCCACCACGGTGCACGCCCAGGGGAATGGAATTCAGGTAGAAGGCCTGGCCGGAGAAAAAGATCAGGAAATAGTCACAGCTCACGCCCTCACGTGCGGGGGAAGTCTGGGAAGTCGGCCTCTTCCACGTCTCACCTTCTCTCTCCCTGCCCCCTCTTTCTCCGTTACGTCTGGCAGGCGGATTGGATGGCACACGTCACGTGGAGTGGTCCAACGCGTGGCTGTTTTCGGGCGATGCCATGGTGCATAACTGTGTAACAGTCATTTCTGCCACGAACACCCGGTCCAAAGGCACGCTCTTTCACTTGAGCCAAGGCACGCATTCCCAGTCACAAGCATCCACATATAGTTGCAGCACTCCAGCTTTGCACCAACTCTCATCCAAATAAAGTTCTCGTCCTAGCACCAAATTCGGCTCTACTTGTCTAGGTACTGTACCAAAGTCGACAAAAAGGTGTCGTTGATGGCCGCATCGTGTGCGTCCGACCCATTCTCCGCATGAAAGTGTGCCGTGGAAGAAAACGCAACCCAAGCGGCGGTACCACACAGCCTCCACAGCCGCAATCTTCGTTGCAAGCCCTGACATCCACCATTCTCAGGCTTTTGCGCCAGAATCTTTGGGGATGTCTAGGATCTGCATCAGAGTCGTCCAACTGGGGGATTGACTGCTGAAACCATCTGAAACCCATGTTGGAGCTTGTTTTGGCCATTGTTTGGCGTTTGGCCATGTGTGCATCCAGTTGACAAAAGCAACACCTGCAGTCAGTTTGCGTGGAGCCTTTAGCACGTCCACATGTTTACGGCTTTACTCTTTCTGCGGGCGGCATGACTTAAACAAAGTAGCAAACTCGTTGGAATAAAAAATCCATCAACGTCAATTCAGAATCTGATTGATGTTCAAAACGTATAACTTTATAACTAATTACTTCACACTGTTCCCAAGACGATCCTAGACGTCCAAGGTCTCATATGGTCTCATGGTGTCCTGCCTCGATAGGACTGGGGTGCAAACGGCACCTCGATGCTTTGCCAGTCCTCTGAGAGCTCCTGCAGGCTCACCTCATCTCTGGATATCCGGAAAAATGTGATTCTAAGCAACTGTTGAAGAAGAATTAGGCCATATGGCCCCACATGTCTTTGGATGTTCATATCATTGTTTCAACAATGTCTGGAAATCCAAACAACCTTCAAGACCCTCATTCTCGAATGCACATAAATGCCACTTCTACAGTTAAAGACTGCACTGCAGCACCTCCTGAAACCGTTCAGCCCAAGTTACTGTGTCTGAGGTCACTTGGACCTGCCAAATACCTCAGTTGTCAAAGAAAGCCGTCAATCCCTCTTGGTTTTTCAGGCCATTGCAGTCGCATCTCACTGCACCAAGCCCATTGGCGGCCACATCTTGCCGCAAACGCACCAGAATCTCAAGAGCATCTCAAACCAATAAACTCTGGACATAGACTCGCCCTCGATGGATCCCTATGGACCTCTTCAAGCCTCCAACTGCTGAAAACCCAGCTGCCATTCAACTCCATCCGCCGCTTCGCGCCGGTTGGCACGCTCGCGCTGACCTCCGCGCGTGCGGGGAACTCCTCCCCGCCCGGGGCTCGCGACGTCAAAGGCGCTGGCGCTCTGGGGCCGGGCAGCGATGTGAGCGCCAGGCGCCCAACATCCAATGCCTTCGGCAAGTGGCACAAGCATAGTAGGGGCCGAGTGTCGTGGAACACGGAGTGTCGGTTCGGATGATGGCCTTCATCCCCACGTTCTGAGAAAGTCCAAGACTCTGAACTATACCTAGTACCACTTAATGTGCGTCTATCTGTGAAATTGGTGGGACCACGCATGATCCCACCCAAATGATCCCAAATCCACGCCCAATCCGACCCCAACTCCCATCAATTCGAGGCATTCTCACCTGGACACCGAAGCGGCAGGTCACCTCCATCGCCACCAGGGCTCCCACACCGGGTGGCAGTGACAGCAGGACCAGCTCCACCTGCGAGAGCCTAACGCGAGGCACTGGACTGGTGGGAAGGTGGGGGCACTTAACTTAGCCCAAGAAAAACAAGAACGGGATTGGGGGACATGCTGTTTTGCCCGATAGGTCATATTGACCGGCCTAATACATTGGAAGTGGTTGCATGTTTTTGAACATGAGACACCCTGGCCCTGGCCCTAAGGGTTTTGGATGGTTTTGGTCTATTGTTCCTTTTTCCAATGGAAAGAACTGGGAGGTCTCCCTGCGCCCAGCGGCAGGCCGGCCAGGTCGGCCAAGAGCTCATCAACTCGCACGGCTGCAGGGAGGTCCACCTCAAATACATGGAGCGATGGCCTCCAACCTAAGAACGATGTATGATGATGTCGAAGCCTGTGTCGAATGTATCTAGTCTATCTAGTCTATCTAGTCTATCTAGTCTATCTAGTCTATCTATCTATCTAGTCTATCTAGTCTATCTATCTATCTATCTATCTAATATCTAATATGTCCAAACACAGTGTATATATGTATGTATATATATAACATATGTGAAGCACATATGATGCATACTCGTTTTCACACAACAGTGGTATGTTTGAATATCCTTGCACCTTCCTTTTAGACACTGGGTTTTGAGGGGAAAGGCTCTTTTGAACAAGGGCCATTGGGGCAGTTGCAGGCCGAGTTTCACAGAACTAATCTGGTGAGTACCGTAATGAGTCGGGAAGCTTACCCGTGTTGCCAAGGCCAAGACCGACAGCTATATACAGTGCAACAGCCTGGTGTAGCGATGATGACCTTTCAAAAAGAAACCAATCTTGCACCCCGCAAGAACCACCCAAAACGCGCATCCATCACCAGAACGAGAACGCTTACCTTGAAGGAAAAACACCTGAACCATGATCCTACTCTCTTCATCCATGATCCATGCTTCGGCCCTCTTCCCTTCGAACCGGTGAAAACTCCTCGCCCGTCCCATGTACAGCTGATGCTTCGGCCGCCCAGGCACCCCAGCCATGGCCACTGATTGGGCAAAGCGAAAGGCAGGGAGCTTCGAGGGCTGGGTGAGGCTGCCATGGAGGAGGAGGACCTCTGCAAACCAGGAGCTTTTGGAGCGGCTTCATGGCGTCATTTTTTTGGGTTTGGAAACTGGTGCAAGATTCGCCGTGACATTGTGTCTGACTGTCAGCCGGTTTCAAGATTCAAAAGATTCAGGAACTGACATGCATTGTGGTATACACGTTTGTAGGTTCTTTGGCAGGCACCTTCTCAATTTTGGAACGTCTCTTGATTTGGGGCAAGCTGCACGCTTGCCGTAAAGCACGTCACGCGCCAAGTGCTCGTGAATCTCCAAAGGGGACACGTAGAGATTTTCCCAGTGCTCCCTCTCCAAAGCCAATGCCTCAAAGAAGACTGTTCTCTTCCCTCTCAAAGCTACCAGCATGTTAACATAAGTTGTATCGACCGAAGAGATGCACTTGCTATTCACTTGCTGGATGTCCATGAGTTTCCGAACGAGCTAATGACATGCAAGAGCCAAGTGCTCAACATCGCTCGCGCGTTCACCGGATGAAACCGGGTCGTTCCACCCGCTGCGTGACACTCACGGTTCCGAGGTCCCGAGCGGTGGGATCCCGCGTGGATGTCCCGTGTGGTGATCCCGTGGTGGACCCGTGGTGAAGCGGTTTCAACCAGGACAACCGTCTTCGGTGCCATTCGACCCGGGTCCATGTGTGTGTGTGTTTTCTTTTTTTTTCCGGAAGTGTAGCGATGACCAAATCCAAGTGGCATGACAATACTTCCCTGGAGGCAGCTGCTCCACAACATGCTTCGCCACCAAAGGATCTCCTGCTGAGCGATGTCCAAAGCTGCCTTGGCTGCGGAGCGATGGTCGGGAACTGAGCGATGTCCAAAGTCGCCCACATCTTCATTGGCCCAAAAGTCACTCCCCTCTCATGATGGAGTTTCTCCACTCTCACTCGTCCAAATGAGGTTGCCTGGATGATGGAGTATCTCAGCGTTGAAAAGGTTTCTCGACCTGGACTTCGGGCCACATGAACTGCCCAGATCGTGCCTGGCGGAAAGTGGCTCTGAATGCCAACGCTCCAGGTGTCCAGGGCGGCCACGCAAATCCCACAGCGCTCTGGAAAGCCACCTCGCCCATTCTGGGCGAAGACCCAGCAGGGCTGGCCCCATTGTTTCAGGGACGGTTTCGAGCAACCAAACCACTAGCAACATCCCGATACATCCAAGAATCTTCTTTCGGTGTTGCAGCGGGATGTTTGAATGGTTTGCCTGAGATCTTGGATGTGGGCATCAAATTTGTTCTTCTTTTCTGGGGAGAGGTGCTCCTGGGCTAGTTATATAGGAAGGTGAACTAAGAATTCCTAGTCAACATCTACCCCCGAGTCTATGAAAAAAAACAAACAACACTGAGCGATAGCATGCGATAGCTATGACAAACTCCGGTGCTTGAACTCCAGTACTTTCAATATGGCTGTCTGATGACGTACACCTTAGACAGGGGTCGGTATATTGGTCTACCTGAGTGAGAACACACGCCGAAAAGAAGTCAAGTCCTTCATTCCTGGCTTTCATACATGCCCTGGCCTAATCGCGCAAAGGCATTCAGCAAACGGCTCTTGATGGTTGGTTCCATCTCAGCCTCCGCGTTTTCGCGTTGCGCTGCTGGCAAGTCTCTGGGTTCTTATCAGCTTCATCTCAGGTAAAATGGTGGGCTAGATGCTGTGTGGCCACAAGCATGGTGGTTGACTTGGAGGCATGACATGACCACTCGACCGCTCGGCTGGTACCTGGGACGACGGTCCGGTGAGCCCCGGACAGAGGTGCCGTGGTGAGACCACGGAACCCAAGGGCCAATTCAAGGGACAGAAGCGGACACAATGGATGTGAGCTGAGAAAAGGTAAAGCCAACCTTGGGGAAACACCTTCAAACATCTATTTCAAACAGCCCGGAACTGAAAGTTTCATGCTACCTCCTCCTCTCGCGTTGGCTGCCGCGCAAATGAGGCGCCCCGGGCAAGAAGCATAAAGGTGGTGGACCTTGGTTCACTGTGAGACGTCTTGGAACAGGTGCATCATGGTGCATCGCTACTAGGAACAAGGACGCTACTAGGGGCTCCTGGCATCGCTACTAGTCGCAAGGGCATCGCTGCTAGGAACAAGGGCATCGCTATTAGGAACAGGTGAACTTCCTGCCACGACGTTGTTTGGTGCCACGATCTGAGGCGCTCACATATCGTAAAAGTGGTGGGTCTGCTCCACTCCTGCGTGCGCTCGACTCGTGCGCGGCGACTGGGGTGACAGTCCTTGCGCACTCATGACTCATGGAGGTTTCCAGTGCATGCCCAGGGCACTCAGGGCAGGTTGTAACACAGGACAGGAGCTATCAAAGACACATATCAACTTGTCAGCTTGCAATGCACCAAGTTGGCAGATGGGGAACGTTGGTGCTAACCACCACTTGCAGTCTAAAGAAGCAAATCTCTCTCGCAAAGGATGCATTTCAATTTCTTTACCTGAAAACATGCATCATCGCACCATTGATCAAACAAAGCAAATAACATTTAGTACGACAACCAGAGCGGGCCTGAGGCCTAGTGCCTGGCTGTCTTTTTGCTTCAGTGTGCTAGCTGGGTGCCACTGCGCCTTCTCGATCCCATTGCGACAGTCGCAAATAGAGCTGTGACAAGGCCTAGCGAGCTGATCAAGACTGCGTGCCAGTGGGTCATAACTTTTTCCCCCTTCGTTTTCCCCACCCAGCTTGCCAGTCCAAGGACAATTGGTCTTGGATTTGTGAGACCAAGTGCTGCTTTAAGTGAACCCCAAAATATGATCAAATATGCCACGTGCTTAAGTGAGATCGAGCAAGGTCATTAGTGGATGGCTTGGCGGTCAAGTTGTTCAAAGATAGACAATCATCAAGGTCTTCCCCCCTTCTTGAAGCTCCACAAGTGCTCCCTCTGGTAGCACGCTCGTTTCCAATGTTTTTGCTGTCTTTGTCTGGGCCCAAACACTTGGAACGGCGAAAAACATGCTAGACCACTGTAGCCCACTGCACGAGCACCCTGGTGGTCAAAAACCAAGCACGCTGGCATATCCGCTTTCCGTTTTCACCAGCCCAAGGCACCTCCTCTCGGCGCCAGCGCTGATCGCAGCTTTGCAAGTCCAATGCCTGCACACCAGTTTTAAGGGGACTTCTGCTCCCACGAACCCCAGAAAAGGAACACAAAACACCACAGTGGTAATGGTTTTGTCTCCAGTGCTTTCTCGTGTGGGCTGGGTGTATCGAATTCTTTGGTCAATGTAAGTCAGTTGCAACATTCTGGCGCACAAACAGTCCACCAGCTCAATTGCTCCACACGATGTGTTGTGTAGACAATTGTTTCAATGTCATCAAGTCCTTTCGGCACCCATCCAGTGCACCAAGGCCTGGTGAAGGAAGGCACCACGTGTTGGACCCCTTTCCACCAGCCATTTCCGTCGCAGCATGCTTCCAAACAAACAACGACACACCACTCGACACACCTTGGATCACCTTGGTGGGGTGCTGCACTCTTACAATGAACATGGGGCCTGAGGAGTGTGAACGGCGATCAGCCCCAGGATGCAACACCACATCGGTCCCAGCGCATGTCGCTGGAACCACTGCGACATGGCATATGCCCAATGGCAGAAAAGTATGCGGGCAAGTGGCGACTGTGACGTGACTGTTGAAGTGAATTTTACTTGGTTCTTCAGGGTGAGGCTCTTGGGGTCGCTTTTGAGTGCGGATCTGTTGGGGTGACTTCAAGCATGCAAAATCACTGGATCTCAGCTGATCTGCTGGAGCAACTCTCCGATGCACTCGTAGACTCACATGGCATATCTTTGAATTAACATGCCAGGCCAGGCAAACAACTTTTGGTCTTGAACCCTCATTTCTGCGCGAAAGCACATTTCCGGCCCTAAATGATACTGGGCCCAGGTTGCAATCTAAAGCTTGCAACTTGAGCAGCAGGCGTACACGACAAAAGGTCATGCAACATCATGCGCCTACAAACATATTATGCATGTGGCAAATCATGAAGAGGCACATTTGGGGCAACTGTTTCTGTGGCAAGAACATGCGCTGCCCAGCAAAGGACGGGCAGAACCTGCAATCTACAACAGCTTTACTTTTCTTCTCGGTGCGGACAAGCTAAGCTCTGATTTGTGAAAGCTGTTCAGGTGGAAACGTGTAGGAAGCGGCTGCGCCTCGACCCCAGAAGAAGTCTGTCATGCTGCCTGAGTCAGCCAACTTTGTTCTCCAACTCTCTCACTCTGAGTTCAAACATGTGAAGCCCTAGTTTGGACCCTGATCTTGCTGAAACCAAGGGTAGCCAAGGTTTCTGAATGAGAATATATGAGAATCATGACAATGTTAGTCGTTAGTCTTAGTCTTTTGACATTTCTCGAGCACCAAGAGAAGGTGTGTAGCTGTGAAGGGCCAAGTTTCCAGAGTTATCTTTCGCCCACCTGACACCTTCGCCCACGGTGGAGACCAAGCGAGTTTGGTACGTCCAGCCCCATCTTCCATCGCCTGTCAAGCTCCAACTCTTCGGGTACCTCACGAGCCCGAAGTGGTCCAAAAAAGCGCAGCGAACGCAGCGAACGGTATGAAGGCGGCAGAACAAATGAAAAAACAACTAGTCAAAAGGACAGTCCGTCCCTCCTTGCCAAAAGCAATAATCTGAAAATGCGAAGCTTGCCAGAAAACAACTTGTTCGAACTTGTTCGACATTGATTCAACATGCTCTTTGAGAGTGCTGTTGCTTTGGTCCTGGGGCACGAGAGGATGGAGGAGAAAGTTGGCCACCAGCCTTCCTCACCATGAGCGTGGTACCGCAAGCTGTAGTGCCGGGCAGGGGCCCCAGTGAGGGCCGCTAAGGCCTCAGAAAGTGCCGTGGAAGAAATGAAGAGATCCCCCTGAAAAACTGCAAGAAGACACCTGAAGGCACAAAAATTGGTGCCTGGTTATAGGATCCAAGTTGGCTCTTTTTCTACTGGATAAAGGCCTAAAGGGAATAACTTTTGGGCTCATCGAAGCAACTTGCTGATTTCAATAAGTGCCAGAAATCCGGTTCATACTGTTGCTGGCTGCATATATAGATGAACACGGGCTGCCCCATATACATCCAAAGCGAAGGTCTCCGAAAAACCTGCGAGATGTCGCAAGACGCAACATCTCATATATATATATATATATATCTATAGAACACTCTACAGAACTTGCCCAGTTTCGTGCTGGGCACCAGGCTTCAGCCCCATCTCCACGCTCGGCCGCCTGCAGCTTCTATGGCAAAACAAAATCCAACACCGAGTCAAGAAGCATCCCAAACTGCGTGCAGGCCTGAACTTGATACAACTTAAGCCTGCACGCCACTCGTAGTGGAGCAACAAACAGGTCGCCTATGAGCCGCCCTTGCTTTCGCCAGAAAACCTGCGCCACGTCCACCTTTTTGGAGCTGCCCTCTGGAACCCGTGAGGAGCTCGAAGCACCATTGATGCCATTGCAAGGCTGTCGTAGAGGCAAGATCTCAAAGCTCTATTTATGCATCTACACATTGCATCTTGAATTGCTGAAGGAGCCTTACCACACCAAATTGGTTGAGATAGAAACTCCGAAGAACCAAACACTCACGAAACAGCACAAAACTCATGCAAATACACCAGCATTGGCCTTCAGATTTGCCGCAACATAGACAACCTGAAAGAAGCATTCTTCTGTGTCTCTTTCCCGGCTGTGCTTCTGTACATTTAAACGACTGGTTGGCGCTCACCTAAACAGCGAGGCGCTGACCAGGCTGGGCATGGCACTGGCGCTCAATTACAAAGTCTCAAGGTCATCGTCTATTTCTCGTGATGACACGAACAATATCACGACCAATAAGCGACCTAACTTCGAATCACAGCGACCTTCCAGTGTGCCCAGTGTCAAGCGATGCATGAGAAATATAAACACCAGCCACGGTAGCGTTTTACCTGTGACGGAAAATAAACGCCTGATAGAATCGTTTCAGAGCACAGGCCTAGAGAGTGTCACTGCCAAAAGCCTTAGTGTGGAGGCTTGGAAGCTTGCAGTACAGTGAAGGGAAGGAGAAACCATAAGGCCGCCAATTCTTTATACATCTCTATGACAACAAATCATGAGTTCACCTAAAATCAGAGAACTATGTACAAACTATCAAGAACTGTGGGTCAATCAAAGATTCAGACAAACACCTATTTAAGAAACAACAAGATGGAACCCACGAACCCGAATGCAAGCACGATCGAAAAACTAATATGTCCAAAGGACACTCTTGTAGGACACTCTTGCGGGACACTCTGTAGGACACTCTTGTAGCACACTCTTGTGGGCCACTCTTGTAGGAAACTCTTGTGGGACACTCTTATAGGACACTCTGACACTCTTGTGGGACACTCTTGTGGGACACTCTTGTAGGACCTAGGACACTCTTGTGGGACACTCTTGTGAGAAAATCTTGTAGAACACTCTTGTGGGTCACTTGCAGGACACTCTTGTGGGACACTCTTACACGACACTCTTGTAGGACACTCTTGTGGGAAACTCTTCTAGGACACTCTTGTGAGACACTCTTGTAGGACACTCTTGTGGGATACTCCTGTCGGACACTCTTGAGGGGCACTCTTATAGGACACTCTTGTGGGACACTCTTGTGGGACACTCTTGCAGGACACTCTTGTGGGACACTCTTAGGAAACTCTTGTGGGACACTCTTGTGGGACACTCTTGTGGGACACTCTTGTAGGACACTCTTGTGAGACACTCTTGTAGAACACTTGTGTGGGTCACTTGCAGGACACTCTTGCGCGACACTCTTGTAGGACACTCTTGTGGGACACTCTTGTAGGACACTCTTGTAGGAAACTCTTGTGGGACACTCTTGTGGGACACTCTTGTGGGACACTCTTATGGGACACTCTTGTGGGACACTCTTGTGGCACACTCTTGTAGGACTCTTGTAGGACACTCTTGTGGGTCACTCTTGTAGGAAACTCTTGTGGGACACTCTTGTAGGACACTCTTGTGGGACACTCTGTGGGACACTCTTGTGGGACACTCTTGTGGGACACTCTTGTAGGACACTCTTGTGGGACACTCTTGTGGGACACTCTTGTGGTACACTCTTGTGGGACACTCTTGTAGGACACTCTTGTGGGATACTCGTGTAGAACACTCTTAAGGGACACTCTTGTGAGACGCTCTAGTGGGACACTGTTGTGGGACACTCTTGTAGGACACTCTTGTGGGACACTCTTGTAAGACACTCTTGTGGGACGCTCTTCTGGGACACTCTTGTAGGACACTCTTGTAGGACACTCTTGTGGGTCACTCTTGTGGGGCACTCTTGTAGGACACTCTTGTGGGATACTCTTCTGGGACACTCTTGTAGGACACTCTTGTAGGACACTCTTGTGGGTCACTCTTGTAGGAAACTCCTGTGGGACACTCTTGTAGGACACTCTTGTGGGGCACTCTTATAGGACACTCTTGTGGAACACTCTTGTGGGACACTCTTGTAGGGCACAATTGTGGGACACTCTTGTAGGACACTCTTGTGGGACACTCTTGTGGGTCACTTGCAGGACACTCTTGTGGGACACTCTTAGGAAACTCTTGTGGGACACTGTTCTAGGACACTCTTGTGGGACACTCTTGTGGGACACTCTTGTAGGACACTCTTGTGGGATACTCTTGTCGGACACTCTTAAGGGACACTCTTAAGGGACACTCTTGTGAGACACTCTTGAGCGACACTGTTGCGGGACACTCTTGTGGGACACTCTTGTGGCACACTCTTGTGGGACACTCTTGTAGAACACTCTTGTGGGACAGTCTTGTAGGACACTCTTGTGGGACACTCTTGTGGGACACTCTTGTGGTACACTCTTGTAGGACACTCTTGTAGGACACTCTTGTGGGACACTCTTGTGGGACACTCTTGTGTGACACTCTTGTAGGAAACTCTTGTGGGACACTCTTGTGGGACACTCTTATAGGACACTCTTGTAGGACACTCTTGTGGGTCACTCTTGTAGGAGACTCTTGTGGGACACTCTTGTGGGACACTCTGTGGGACACTCTTGTGGGACTCCTTGTGGGACACTCTTGTAGGATACTCTTGTGGGACAGTCTTGTAGGACACTCTTGTGGGACACTCTTGTGGGACACTCTTGTAGGACACTCTTGTGGGACACTCTTGTGGGTCACTTGCAGGACACTCTTGTGAGACACTCTAGTGGGACACTGTTGCGGGACTCCGGGACACTCTTGTGGGACTCTCTTCCAGCTCCCCAGATACTCCGCGTACTAAAGTTGTACTACAAGGTCGCCAGTTCTCAGCTTCCAGCTCCCCAGATACTCCACGTACTACAGTTGTACTACAAGGTCGCCAGTTCTCAGCTTCCAGCTCCACAGATTGCTCCGCGTACTCAAGTTGTACTACAAAGTCGCCAGTTCTCAAGTTTCAGCTCCACAGATTGCTCCGCGTACTAAAGTTGTACTACCAAGTCACCAGTTCTCATCTTCCAGCTCCCCAGATACCCCGCGTACTAAAGTTGTACTACAAAGTCGCCAGTGCTCGCCTGCATTTCGCGCGCTCGACACGCACGGTCTCCGCAGAGGGTTGCGCGGGCACCGGACAAATCGCACTCTCGCCTGCATTTCGCGCACTCGACACGCACGATCTCCGCAGAGGGTTGCGCGCGCATGGGACAAATCGCACTCTCGCCTGCATTTCGCACGCTCGACACGCACGATCTCCGCAGAGGGTTGCGCGTCAAGTCTCCAAAACGAGCGTTTCGTACGAGACTTCCTCAAAAACTCACACGTCAAAGTCTGCAAAACGAGCGTTTCGTACGAGACTTCCTCCAAAAGTCAAGCGGAAACACCCATCGGAGCAGACACATCACGCAGCCCTGCCAAGCAGTTTCGCGATCCAGCCCCTCCAAACAACATCCGCTCACACGCCAATCCCAATGGGACAGCGACATTCACCTCTACCACAACTCACAACCTCACGATTCCTTGCGCCCGCCACGAATCTTTCCCCATCCACACGTCTAACGCGCACAAAGTACTGCGCCTGCCACGACATGTCACCTCCGTCACATCTCGCAACCTCACGATTCCCTGCGCCTGCCACGAGAATCGCGCTTCCACGCCTCAAAACCCGCACAAAGTCCTGCGCCTGCCACGAAAAGTGACAATATCATCTCATGTAAGCTTCAACAAAATTTGCACCACACCACACGTTTGGAATGATTTCGACCCGTTCTGAGCACACTGCCATCCACCAAAATCGCCATTTCAGCTGAGACTTGTCACGAAAACCGAGCTTCGCTGCCACACCCTGAAACGCAAATCCCAATGGCACGGCCACATCCAACACCCCAAAAACACGACTCTCCAAACGCTAATCCCAATGGAACTGCGCAGCAAACTGCAGATCTCACAAAACGCTGCGCCTGTGCAGTGAAATGCATCACGTTTCTTGCGCGACATGTCCTTGTCATGCAAATCCCAATGGAATAGCGGCGCAAACTGACACGTGACACGTCCATGCAAAGTCACTTGCAAAAGCTTCCCCCAATGGCAGCAAATTTGAGACGCGACGACGACGACAGACGACGACAAACGACGACACGACGCAAGCCAGCTCCAACCCCCAGACCCCCAACTATAAACGGGAACCCTTCGCTACGCATTCGGGAAAAAAAAAAACACACTATATATCCTAATATGTATGTAATTGGACTTCTCTCGGGCAGGTATGGTAACCAGCATTGTCAGGGCAAGCCACATCAAACCACTCTGCTTAGCTCTGCAATTTATAAGCACATCCTGCAGCTCAGCATGCCATTGCAAACTCTGCTCAAGCCCACGTAATGATGCCCAGAGGTGCATTAAACGCCGCAAGGGCATCGAACCTGATGAGATTCAAACTCCTTGGTTGCACAGAATTCTTGCGAAACTGAAATACAACATGTTGCACAGTGAAACACCCGTGAGAATGAAGATCCATTCTTTTGGATCCTCTTGGATTCGGGGTGTTTCTTTTTCATCCGCTGCCGGTGACCATCCGGTACCCACTTTTGGTGTTCAGTGACCGGGAAAAACCCACAACCTCTGCGTGGGCCGGTCCAGGTGCACGCTTGGCTCAACCGTAGCTTTAAAGAACCACCGTGGGGAGCACGTCGTGGGTGCAACGTTGACCCGCATGCGGTGGGTGCCGCAACTGCTTCTCCTGAAGGTTAAAAAAACCGTCAATCTACCACACACACATATGTATACTATGTATATATATATATATATTGATCATATCTGATCTGCTCTGACCAATAGTAGCAACAATCCTGTGCACGTGAATCGTGCCAAACGCCTCATGATCATATCATACATTGCATCAAAGCAAAAAGCACGGACTGGCACAGCGAACGCAATGGAAAAAACGATTCCATCTAATGTCTAAACAAATTAACTATATATATATATAAACATAAAACCAATGATTCTTGTCTGGGGTCTAGCTTGGCCAAGCCCAGCCTTGCTTAAGTTAGGGCACTTCACTACAACAAAGGTGAACGGCTGTGATTTCAGAAATTGGACCCGAAAGCCATAGGATTGAACGTTTTCTCGATGCTCCCAAGAAGCGCCCTGGTGATAGGGAACGTACAGAAGTGGCCGTCCTTCAACAAGGTCGACTGGCCCTTCGTGTCCTCCAATGACACAACTCCAACTCATGCACAAACTATTCGAGGATGAATAGCAGGCGTAGCCCTTCGTACTAAAAAACAACAAAATCGGATCCAAGTAGCGTTGTGGGACTTCTGCCTCTGCCATGGTAGAAGCAATGGAGACCAGCAAGATCTTAGTGGCTGAGCAGCGGATCTTAACAATATCAAGAAACTCATGACTTGGACATCTGCACGTCTCTCTTCTGAACTGCCAGTGATAGCTTGTGTGTTAAACAAATTGATCTCCCAAGTTCAGCTGAATCCTTCGCAGTTGCACTGGGGGCCTTGGGATCTTTCCTGAAACTCAGCTCAGGCTCAATGCTTTCGCGGCCGCCATGACGAGCTTCACGGCGGCTCGGTCCAAGCACGCGCCGTTCGACCGATCAATGGCTGCAGAGCGAGGTCGAAGCAGCCGGGGCCTGAAGGAGGCCGAAGCTTCGTGCTAGTAATGGCCTCCAACCTACTAGTTTCGTACTACTTTTTTTGTAGTAGTAATCCGTGAATACAACAGCATACGACCCCACCCTTGGTGTGGTGCCCCCACTTTGGCCATGGAACCGCCGTTGGGTGTCAGTCAGGGTGTCGAACCAAGGCTCGGTCCGTCCCGCACGCCAAGCAAGAAGAACGCCAAACACGAGACGTGTTTGTGTGCGTTATAAGGTGTTTCAAATTTATAGTAACAAATGTTTACAAGTTTGTGGATTCATAATATACTCCAGCAACATTTGTTCAACAAAGCATTCATTGTTGGGTCTGCATTTCACGCTGTTGAACTCTCTCCCTCCGATCTTCCTCATCCCCTCAACCGTTGCCTGATAAGATCCGTTGAGACGCGCCCAGGCCTTGCACATGGGAGGTTTACCCAGCGCTTTGGACATTTGTTCATTGTAGCATGGAATGCACCTGATAGCCAACAGAATGGAAAAAACATCATACTGGTTGGAGTACTAGTTGGAATCAACCCTCCACTCTCACCTCACATGCCATCACTCCAAAACATTAAAATATTGTAGCTAGCGCAAGTAGGCACCTCTGAGAAAAAATACAACTAGGTCATGTGCACAAACCGTTCGCTGCCCACCATGCGAAACGTTCACTTACAGGTTTCCCCAAGTTTGCCCCATCTTCCATTCGCACCTGGCCTTTTCCAAGAGTGGAACCCAAAGAGACTGTCCAGAGCTCGAAAACGCAAAGATCCGGCCCTCCTTGGCCTCGCAAAAGAATACGCCAAAGATCTCCTTGATCTTCACGTCTTCAAGATTGTACAACCCTGCTTTCTTGGGCTAAGCCGGCTAAGCGCCCGAACATGTTGCATGACGTTTTGTTTGGGCTAAGCGCTTACCAAACAAATTGAGTCTAGTCAGCTATCAAGGTATCAATGAGGGTGACTAGACTATCAATCAATCAATCAATCAATCAATCAATCAACTGACTAGAGCTATAGCTGACTAGAGGGTGGCATTGTTGGGTATCTAATCAACAATGACGGTGATCAATTGCCTTTCTTCTACTGCCCACCTCTGCTTGCCGCTGCGCTGCGGCCATCCGGGGGACCGACGGACGACATGGCAAGCCTCGGTGGAACGACGCCCCCACACTGGCACGGCGCACTCATCGCTGGCCGCAAAATCCACAGTTTGGGGGGGGCTCAGGTGCACCGTTTCACGGGTGCCGCCGTAAAACTCATCAATAACGCGTTGAATAACGTCATATAAGGTCTAAATGTTGGTCAAATCGCCGGTGAGGAGAATTTCTTCAGACATGCCAACCATTCTCCTCCTTGACATCCGGTTCTGATGTATTGTCCTCTTCACAACCTTCGCATTCCCCGCGCGGTCTTCCTTCCAGGGTGAATCTGGGTCACCCAAGCTATGAGACACTGGCACCTGCACAAGGGAGAGTAGTCTCGGTAGTCTTTTACTGAAGCTACGGTGTGAAGATTAAACATCACAATGCAAAATATAGTTTATATAGTTGTTGTTATTTTGTGTTTATAACATTATGATGTCATAACTTGGTATAACTTGGGTATATCCCATTGATATCCCATTACCAGCAACGGTGGATGATGATGGTTTGTAAAGGCCTTGTTCCAAAATCGTGATATTGTTTGTCGACTGTTGCAAGTAAAGGGACAAGCCCAATCTATAGCTGTTAAGTGAAGCTAACCTAAGGCATACGACATTATGATAGCTCATGATAACTCTTAACTATAACTCTTAACTTTAGTGTGGATGCGTTTGGCACCGGCCCTTGTCCCACATACACTCACAGCGCGGCAGCTTTTTGTGGCTTAGGGTTCTCATTTCTGCTTACCCCACATGAACCTCATTCACCCTTCAAACCGACCTCTGCATGGGGAGGACATGCACGTGGTCAAAGGCAAGATCTCAGGGCTTCGTCCCAATGATGAGTAGAAACACTGATCCCAGCTTACATCCTCAAACCTGCAGTTTGGCTGGAAAGCCATCCCAGTGGCCGACTAGCTAAAAAATAGCCCAAGCATCCAATAACTGACCACTAAGCCTTACCAAACTCAGCCGCCTGTCGTTTCAACAGGTTGAAGAACTCGTCACTTCCAAGTGCCTGCAGCCACTTCCCACCACGATTCAACCGGCCTCAGTGGTCATCAGGCTCAGGGCTCAAAGTTCAGTGGTTTGTTGGATGTGCGCCGTCTACAGCCCTGGTACTTCAACAGGACTCGGTCAGCATGACTGCAACAACTATTACATACTACAACTATATAACAATGGATTCAATCACGGGCTGGTAGCACCCTATATAGACTAGTTGATTAAACTTGTCTCTGTGCGTGGTGACGTGTCTATAATTATGTATGTATGTATGTATGTATGTATGTATGTATGTATGTATGTATGTATGTATGTATGCATGTGCACGTGTATAGTGGCAACACTGCAAGACATCCTCCCCGCACTGTGTGAGTGGCTGATGAGACTTGATTGAGAAGCGTTTTCGCAAAAACATCGCTCAGAAAGCGGATGCCTTCCGCTGGCCCCAACACATTCATCCCTTCTTACTTGTTAGCAAAAAGGCCTACCAGGGCCTTTGATAGGTCCCGGACAAACGCAAATCCCAGCTTCACGACTGGCATCAGTAAAGTAAATCACCTGTGCAGTAATCGGTCCGCTTCATGTCTCCGAGGCTTGAAGGAAGCTGAACATGAGCTTGTTCAATAAGCCTGCTTTTCGTTTGAGAAGTGCACCCTCTCTTACTTTCATTGAAAGGAAGCTTTGTATCAATTACCTAATTACCATTATAACACCCGAACATGCTGGAGCCAATTTGCCTGCAAGGTAACAAACTCTTAACTTGCGCGGCCTGCTTCAGCAAAGAAGGCTTCGCCTGTGGCCGAAGCACAACATCTAAGACTTACCAACATAGCACCAAAGGCAACAGCGACGTGAATGCAAGCTACACAAATCACAAAGAACGAGCCGGAAGCGGTGGCTTGCAAGGTCACAGTGAAGTGGTTGGAGAAGCTTGGCAAAAGAACTGAGAATAGAAACACTAAACTTTGTCAGAATCCTGTACCAAAATCATCCAAAATCCTTGGCACGCTTGTTTGAAAGCTGAACATCCTTGTAGCGCTTGTAGGTCCACAGTCATCTCAAGGATTTCCACTGCAGAATCACATTTTTTGCAGCGAGTGCCCACAATAGCTGTGTAACGAGGGTCGATTTGTAAAAAGGGGCCCACAAGAAAAGGCTAGATGCCTTTGCAGAAGCTTCTCCCAAAGTCCAAAACATGAGCTGCACAATCTCCTTTTTTGCAGCACTCTCGGCTTCAGCGGTGGTGGGGAGAAGATCTGGGTCCAGGTCATATCAGGTGTTCGATCTCTTCACTGCGGAAAGCCCCACCCCAGCAGGCTATTACCAGTCTGGCACCTGCCTCTGCCTTGGACAAAGACCCCGGTTTATATTTGTTATGTGGATCAATCCATCAACAAGTCTAGTCTACTAGGTTCCTTTACCGCCACTGATAGGATGTTGCATGCTCAATTCGTTTGCAAAGCCTAAAACCTCTTGGTTCGATTCGGTGGGTGGCATGGACCGCTTTCTAACGGCGAAGTGCTTTGCAGTGGTGTGCTCTGTCCTGGTGGACGTCCCCAAGAGCTTCTGAGAGCCCTCCGCCTCCGTACGGGGACAAATATGGATTTGATTGGATTTGGATGGACAAATGATGGCAGGTCCTTCCTGCTTGAGAGAGATCCTTTGGAAAGAAACTTGTGTCTTGTGCAGTTCTCAAGCATGTGGTTGCATGAACGGTTGTGAACAGCCAATGGCTGACTGTTGAAGCTTCTCCCTGACATGGTCACAAGTTTGCTTGAATCGTGGGATGACCACAAACTGGGTTCCTGAGCACCTCGGCGGACAAACAAAGGGGCAACTTTTGCAAGTCACCATTCAACGTTCTTCAAAGGACTTGAATCAAGTCCTATGAGTCTCAATGAGAGTGCAATATACTACGCACAAGACCCCCTATATATACTATAGCCTTTAAGCGACCGAGCCTGCCTTAAAGAACGCTAGGGCTGCGAAGGCTTTGGACCCCTCTCAGTCAGGAAAAATGCGCCCTCCACTTGTCGGAAGACCCCAGTCAGCATGGATTGGCGCAGTTCGCGCACTGCACATGCTGACATACCACACTGTTTCGTAGTTGGCACCATTCTACAGTTTTAATTTGTGGCGGCATGTGTTGATTGATGTGAGAGGCGCAGAATTCGTGATGTTACAAACCTTTGGTGAAAGGATTGGTCGCCACTAGCTGCCCTGCAGCATGATGCCTCGGCCAAGCAGAATGATGCCTCTACTAATTGGTTAGGATCCAAGCGGATTCCTCTCAGAGATTCGAGCCTCCACCAACAAACAAAACGTGATGGACTTGCTTCTCTTTAATACATCCAAGCAAACTCTCAGAAAGCAAACAGTACCAAGATGACATGAGAATAGCTCTTGGATATCGCGCCAAAAAGCATCACTGACCAAATCTTATTCAATCGGAGAGCATGTTCCAAAGGCAGCTGAAATTCTCAGCAGCATCTCCCGAGATGCAAAGTGTGTACATATGGATTGGGCCTATCCTATTGCTAGTACCCGTGGATGATGATGGTTAGTAATTAAAGGCCTTGTTCAAACATAGTGATATTTGTTTACCGACTGTTCCAGGCAATTGGACAAAACCAATGTATAGGTGTTAAGTGAGGCTAAGCTAAGGCATATGTATATATATATATATCATATAAATAGATATATATATATATGATTATATATGTGGAGCTCTTCTTTCTATCTCTTCCTGTTTCTTCTCTCCTGGACAAAGAGCTCGTCTACTTGGAGCTCTTGGTCTTCTTCTTTGGCCCCAGCGCTCCGTTGGACCTCGCACTGCTCGGCAGTTCCGCACCGAGAACAAAGCAAACAAAGAGGTCAGAGGTCGCACGGTCCGTCTCCATTGGAAGTTCCAAAATGCGAAGCCTACCAGGCCCGGACAATAAGAAGATCAGGAGGATACATATCGAAGACATCGAGAGATTGACGTGCTTGGAAGTTCATGATGGATGATTGGATATGAGAAGATTTGATTTAATATTGATTTGATGACCCTAGGTCCTAGGTCCTTGTCCTTTCAGACCTATAAAGCTGATCGCACAAAATTGACAACAATGAAAACTGCGCCCCCATAAGCCCAAGGCATCCTCTTTTGCAGCCTGGCCGCGCCAGGAATTCTTGGCAAGTCACACTGATGAATCCGACACGTAGTAGCTAAGGATCTTAGACTTCTTTATGTTGATGTATATTATATATTGTGATTGTTGGGGGTTCTTGCTTCAAGGTGATTGAACGGTTTGGAACCCTGGCACCTACAGTTTGCAAGCGGAATGCATGAGTGTATGGTGTCAAAGGTGGCAGTCTGAGTCATGGTCGTTCATGGTGGCTTCGCAATCTGAGGGGTGTCAGCTCCCTCAACAGGAGTACACGGCACATTCCTAGGCCAACAGTTGACCACTAGATGCGATCCTTGATGGAATACTCAAGCAAAATTAAATCCACACCAAGCAAAGAAGGACCCCTTCATTGGCTGTTTTTCTTTGTTACATGTTTTTCGTAGCTCAAAGCCCCGAAGGACAGGGAAACTTCCTAAGTTGATTCACAGCCTACACCAAGCCGAGATAGCCTGGTCGATCCTCTGAGAATCTCTCCCGCCTGGTCGATTTCACCGCCTGGTGAAGCATGGCCCAAAGGTCCGCCTTCTTATGGTGGATGCCCTTCCTAAACGAGGCGGGGGGTGGTCAGCAAATGACTTGATGCCCATATGAGGTTTCATACGTACGATGTCGCAAGATGTCACAGGCTTTGATGTCTCTTTAATGTCATTGATTTGATCCTCCAAAATTCACCCTCCCTCTCTCATGCCTTGAATCAAGCGAGCCCGCTCTGCAAAATGCTCAGGAGGAATCATGAGGCATCATGAGGCCCATCCTATTTGGAGATCGAGTCGGGTGCTCCTGCCCTTGTCGTGTCCAACTCCCGCATGAAATGTAAGTCACCGCAAGCATTGCAGGTGTCACGCCCGGTGAAACAGCAGATCTCCGAACGCCGAACGCCGCACGCGCCGGCCGCGATTGGTGGATCCAAGAGACATCTCGGGCACTTCGGGCCTTGGAGACATCTTCTTCGAGCGGAGGGAGTGCATTTTTGTCAGAGGGAGACTTCCAACTACCGGGTTTTGGTCAATTTCCCTTCTTCCTGGGGGTTGAACTGGAAGGTCTCCCTAGTTTTGATACACCCAGTCACTCAGTGAAAGCCTGTGGAAGAGATGCAGGATCCTCCTAAAGATCATGCAACAAAAACGGAATCACGGCACCATTTTGGTGCCAAAACTCACACCAAATGTTCTGACCAAGTTGCATGTCCACATGCTGTGTAAACCAAACCGCTGCAGTATCATCCTCTCTGTCGATGGACCAGTAGGTACCTAGTGCGCTTCAAGTTGGCTTCAACTCAGAACTTGAGGCCTGCTTCACTGGGCTTCACTATATTCTTCCCCCTCGTCTTCTGTAATCCTCCCCTGAGCTTGTGACAGGCCGCACCGCCCATGCCATACTCGGTGCCGCTGCGATAGGTGCCGATGTTCCCCAGAAAGTTCACCTCAAACATCGGCGGCCCAGACCGCCGGACCGGAATCGTTGGGTCTAGGGGGCGGCCGTTCACCTCGCTGCCGTAGCTTCTGGTTTCGTTCGCAGTAAGAATGCTCTGTTCGTAGCGATGCCAGGAACCCCTGTAGCTTCTTCAAAACGGCCAAGTGTTGAGCGTGAAAACTTGAGCCAAGGGGCCTTGTCACCTTCCTTGATGCGATTGCGCTCCATCTGTGTAATGCTCGAGGCCTTCAAAAACCGCTGGCCGGTTGGCAGCTGGCCCTTCCTCATCAGCATTAGGACCTTGAGCATGCAAAGGGTCTCTCTGACGGATCAGTCAGAAGGCACTTGATTGGTTCTGTCCTTTCCTTTGCCTGCAACATTGGTCAAAGCAAACCTTGTTCTGCCCATTGGAGGGGGGCCCTTGGAACCCACTAATCTTTGGAGGCAGCAAATGCCTTCCCACAATTGACACATCTGTTGTGACCCTGTCGCACAACAAATGAGGTGATGCTTGGAGCCTGCGCAAATGGCATCATCTTCCAAAGGCTCTTTTGAGATCTGCTGAGTTTCCAACAAACTTGGCGGTGTCGGCCACTGTACTCACCTCAGCAGCAAGCCCCAGCAAACTGACTGACTTTGGAGAAAACTGAAGAACTGACATTGGAGAAAGCTATGACAGTGCGGGCAACCTGGCCTGCTATTTCGCCAGCGGCCGGCCGGCCGGCCATAGCGGGCGGCCGGCCGGCCGGCCATGTACTCGTAGTCGTAGTCGTGGTAGTAGTAGTAGTAGTACCCACCGGCCGACTGTGGTTATTGGTCCCCCGGCCGGCCGGCTGGCTGATCGAGAAATAGCCGCGACAAGCTCGCAATGGAAAGCAAGCTGACTAATCAGGCCCCAAAGTCTCCAAACTTGCTGTGGTGCGAACTCCTCAAAACTGACTTTGGTCCCAGGGACGAGCCCTCCGTAGAGGTAGCCCATAAAGCCACCGCCAGACATCACACCTCGGGAGACGAAGAAAAACGACTGTCGAAAGGCTCCTGGAGAGCCTTGCCCACCACACGAATGCGAGCTTGAGCTCCGAAGAATGACCTGAATTGCAGTAGCGGGGTCCTGTGAAGGTACCGAATGATTCAGATCTTGCGGCAAGGCACCGCATTGCTGGCCTTGAAGCCAATGGCTCTGCTTCCTGAGCTGTGAGCTGGCTGCGTTTAGTTGGTTGGGCAGTCAGTATAACCGGATCTTGCACTCTGAAAAAATAGGCTGCGAACAGCAGTGCTGCGAGCAGCTGGGTCTTCAATTAGATCGTGTCAGTCTTTCTCGCCCCGAGATCTCGCCTGGATATGATTTCCGGGTGAATGTTCCGAACCTTCGGGTTGATTTTTCAGGGAGGACTCCCGTTTCCCTATTTTAATACACACACGCCATCTGTCTACGGATCAGCTAGTTGGATGATCATAGCCCATCAGCCGACACCATCCGACACGATGGAATACTCACAACTGCATGCATGCGCATGCAACGGTTTCTTGTGTGATGCAGGCTCTTGAATTGATTTCACCCCGCCAAACATGGATGGTAAACAAATTGTAAGACCGTAAAACCTCTTCGTATTGGACTTTCTATTAATCAAAGTCTACAGATACACGCACACTATATAGAGAGACGGACAAAAAGAAAGAGAGAGAGAGAGAGAGATAGAGCGATCTCGTCCTTTCTTTCCACACATCCAAGGTGCGGAGCGTCTCCATCGATGCGATAGAGGCTGGGCCGTGGAGGGCGAATGGTCCGCTTGGGACCATAAATCCTAGAGCCGTAGAGCCGACACAGGGAGAGTTGGTTCTGAGACCTGCGCGGCATGTGCGGTAATTAGTCTACCAGGGAATCCAAATGTGTTTTTTTTTGTTCAAACACCTTCGCACAAAAAAATCCGTGCATCCGGCCTTTTTTGTCAAATGGACAAATTTTCTGGAATTCCTTCGAATATTGGTTTTGATTGGGTTTTATCAATATAATAATTGTTTGGTTTTTTGTCGATAAAATGTTGATAAAGTTTGGGTTTCATATGGGTACGCTTTTGTACGGTATTGTTTTTCTGTCCATACGGCTAAATACGCTAATTCGTTAATTAAAATGTCCATACCATAAATTCTGTCCAAATACGGCCTTCGCACAAAAAAGAGTGTTCATACGCCTTTCCGGGTACTGTATAATTGTGAAGAAACGCTGGACGCTCAGGAAAGTGGCTTCATCACCATGTCCCAGCAGCATGTGCGGACAAATCAAGCACCATCCGTGCGAACAAGCAGCTTTCTCCAAGTCGCTTTGTTGGCATAACCTCAGTGGAGTGATGTGGAGAACCTTGCGATCAAGAGTTATGGTGATTCAGCGATGGTTGAACAAATAAAAGGATTGGGGCAGCCTTAGAAAGCCAGGACTAAAGCCAGGTGGGCCAAGTCTTTTTCCTGTGTGTGATTCAGCATGCATGTTGAAACCTCCAATACTCGGCCATGGCTACATCGTGCACTACGCGACCCTGACCCAAACGCATGGACTACGCGACCTTCGCCTTAAAGGGCCATGGAACAAGCTGCCAAGCGGGACATCTCCTTGCGGGGCACGGCCCATTTGGTCTCCTAGGAGCGCTGCTTGGCCATGATTCACTGTCAGACTGTACACTCCCACTCACTAACATGGAAGTGGAGTTCACCCCTGTTTGTCAAGGAAAGTTGTCTTCCGTCACCATGCCATCCACCTCCATGGGCTGCGAGTCAGAGGCTAACTGAGCTTTCATGAGAATGACCAACCTGAGATGCAGCCAGAGTCTCCAACATTTGGAGAGGCGCAAAGACCTTCTCCGTGAGCACCTGCGCTCACGAGAGCGCCAACGGAACCGAACAGCGAGGAATTGGCTGAATGGCAACAAGCCATGGGTAGAGTCCATAAAGAGCTCTGTGTTCAGCATGGAGCCTGCTGAGGTCTGAATGGAGGATCCATTACTAAATGACCTTTACATCCTTTGAGCCGGGCAAGGTCACGAGCCTCGGCCAACGAAGTGGTCTCGACGCCGAGTCCGTTGGAATGCATTCGGGCCGCCTTGTCAAGGCTCTGCCCGGTGATCACTTCTAAGACTCGTCCTAAAACGTCGAAGGAGAAGCCGTAGATGTATTCATTCCTGAGTGCATCCGCTTAGTTGAAAAATGCTGAAAGCAAAGCGTGCAACATGTGTTTCCACCCCACTGGTTGGATCATCCATTCTTCTGCCAAAATGGCAGGTGCTGAAGAAAACAACCGATGCCAACCCCTGGCAAAACACCAGAAGCTTGAATCCGCGACATCACCGACTGCCACCCTATGACAGTTATTCCATATCTCACCTGCCCAGGCACCCAGGATGATCGCACAAAGGCACCTTCGCCAAGCTCTTGGTGAACGCCGCCAAGGTTTTGATCTTCTTGCGCTGCCTCGGCTTCTTCGATCGAACAGCGACGACCGGAGCCGCCGACGAGTTCGGCGGACGGTGGCAAAGGCGCCGCCGAACGGAGCGGGTGGCACAGCCGACCGAGCCTGCGATGGAGATCGATGCGGCGGACCTTCCAGATACTCTCCCTGGAACTAACATGGAGGTGGAAAACCCCCTGTTTGTAGTTTACACTGGTCTTCCAAGGGGCCATTCTCCACTTCCGTGTTAGTTCCAGGGAGTGTATCTTCATGGATTTATGGAATTTGTTTGGAGCAAACATGGGTGGCGTCGGAGAGATCGGACCGGTCTAGGAACTCGAAATTTAAGGTTAGACCATTGAGGAAGTGCCCCATGAGGCATTACAGGGAAGGGCACCCATCTTGTGTGAACCACAACTCACAGCGGTTCCTGGTTGACTGCGTCCAAGAGCTCCGTGTGATCAAACATCGACCTCTGAACAGGTGCCCTCACATAGCTAAAGACCTATTCACAATGCTGAGGCGATCTTCCTCACATTACCATGACACTTACCAGTAATACAAGTGAAACTCCAAGTGTCATGAGCCTTACATTCTGGCCTATACATGAAACTCCAAGTTGGATGGCTCTGGATGGCTCTAGCACCTTCCGACCCCAAGTGGCACAGTCCAAGTGGCACATCCTGCTGCAGGTTCCTTGGGCGAGCGACACGTTTTTCATTCGTGACGCGATGCGTGTCTTGCGTGTCTTCCAGTGACGCCGGGGGAGCCCCATGTCAGGGACAGCAGCAAAACCCAGGGTTGAGCACCATGCTTGTGTACCGGTCTTCCGCTCCATCCAAATCATCGAAAACCAATCAAGGAAGCTGACGACCGCAAAAATATGCGAAACAGCCACACGCACTCTCTCTCAAGCTGTTTCGCAAAATTGGAGCACCAGGGTCTCGGGGGGGATGGCACCTAAAATGCGACATACTGTATGTAGCCTCAACAAGGCCTCTGACCTTTGCTTCGGCACACCAAATGGCTCGGACTCCCAACTGGACCTACCATTGTGTACGCTCAGCACTTGAAGCTCTGGAAATGTGTCGAGTCGAGAACGTGCTTCTTCTTGCCTGGTTTCCAGTAAGCTTGAGTAATCTCATCTTCGATGGTCTCACCCAGCTCTGGTGCATATCCAATTCCTCCAGGTGCCGGATTGTTTCATGTGCCGGTGAGACATATGACTCCAGTTGGCACACAAAGTAGTTTGCACAATATGAAACAGGTTCAGGGCCTGTTTAACTTGACTTTTGACAAGGTCATGAATCACAATGCTAAAACTCTCTGGTGACTCCAACGTGTTTCTGGGTCTTTTGTGCCGCCAACCGTGCAGCCGCCAACGGTGGTGCCGGTCTAAGCCGGACTAAGAGTTCGGGAGGTCCGTCCCTCGCCTGAGGTGTGCGAGAGTAAATGTCTGAGCAAAATGGGCCGCTTGGGCGCCACAAGCTCACCAGAATTCTCCTTGGCTTCCATGGAGAAGTGAGAAAACGCTGGGAACTGACCCTGCGGACCATGCAAACAACATCATGTTGATCTAAGTACTGATCTAAGTTTGATCCAAGTCTATACAAATCAAGTTTGCAGGAATCAATAGAAGGATCTGAAGACCTTTGTGAGCTGAGAGCATTGAACTCAAAGACCACTAAGCTGAAACATGTTTAAGTTTCGGTACACGAGGTGTCTCTGCGGATGTTCCCACAACATATCACCCATCCGCATCCTGGTCTAATCTGCATGAATGGGTGCTGACTTCTGAACATTCAATTACAAGGCTTGGTGTATTATTCAGTGCTTCATGTTGATTCCTTAGCTACTAGTAGCGATGCCCTTGTTCCTAGTAGCGATGCCCTTGTTACTA
>CAXAMN010028550.1:341193-352776 GCA_963970005.1 Durusdinium trenchii
TCCCCAATAGAGTATACCATACGATGGGGTCGAGATCTGGCATGGAGGGACTTTCGAAGGATTGAACACTGATCCGTTTTGACATATGCGATTCGTGCGGCTTCTCTCAACATCAGCTGGTGTCGAAATCGGCTACCTTCGGTGTCTGCGAACGACGAAGCGTCAGTTGGGTCATTCTCCATCAAGCTTCCTGGGGTTCTTCGACTTTTTCCAAGCACCAACATCTCGGGACTATACCCTGCATGTTTCGATAAGGAGTTTTTGGCATTACACAAATGCATGAGTGCTTGTCGGAATCCCTCATGGTCTTGGATGGGTTGTTCGGCGTGATATTTAGTTAGCATGGTTTTGAGTAGCGCTCCATTGCGCTCAGCTCTTGCCAACTGCCAATGTGCTCTAGAAGGGATGGGATATGCTTTCACATCATGTTCTTGCAGGAACTCGCTGAAGGCTTGACTGTTCGCTTCGCCACAACTGTCAAACATCACTTCTTTCGGAGGCCCTGCCCATCGAATCCATGCATCTTCAAAGCATTGAATGAGACTTTGGGTGGTTCCCTGGTGCATTGCCATAGCAACATGAAAATTGGTGGCCGAATCGATGAAGTGATAACACCAGTAACTTTCCCCCCGTAGGTGTTTTCCATTCAATGGCATCGAAGGAAACCAAGTCATTGAAATCCCGGGGTTGTGACAAATGAGCCGGCCGAGCGATTTTGGGTGCCTCTTGCTCCCTACATGTGTCACATGCGAAATCGGCCAATGCTTGGATGACTGCGGGTGACCAACCTTCACTCTGGAGAGCGGCTTTCATTTGTGCAAGACCCGGGTGACCAAAGTTCTTATGGATTTTCAGAATTTGTGTTTGCAGTTTCTCTGGCAAAGCCCTGAACATTGGACCATGAATGGTCTTGGTCACAGGCGGTCCGACCAGGTCCTCTGCTTTTGTCGGATCTGGCTGATATGGCGGCTCATCCGGAGTTTCGCCAATCGTCCTGGGTGGATCGGTGGCCTGCTTTTCTTCAAGTGGCCGTGCAGACATGGTCAATTGAAGTTTGGTCGGGACCCCGGCACGAATTTGTTGCCTATGAGACAATGTGTTCCATTCCTCCCATTCTGGTTCAAGGAATATGCTTTGATCTTCTCTTTTCCTACCCATGGTTCGTCGCAATGGACATGTCTGGCTATTCACGTGGTTATTGGAGTTCGCATGCGATTGATCCCTCGACACACATCAACAGCGACAATGGTTTTCTCTGGAAACCAGGTTTGCAGTTGCTCGATGATCTTTCCGGATGTGATCCAGTTACGACCGACTCGAGGGGTCACATGATCCACCTCTTGGAGAATTGCTTCAACTCGCGACAGCACTGCCGGTGCTGTAGGGAGATCAGGTGGTGACTTGAACTGAATGGGGCGACGCTTCACCTCCTTTGGATTGTCATCGCTTGCCAAGGTTGCTTCCCAGTCCATGTTGATTTGGTTTTCTGCGTTTCTAGAGCTGAGCTGAAGGACCTTACCTATCTTACGAACAAAGGCTTTGGTGTATGACTCCGTGTATTGAGACATGGACATCCTCCCAAAACCCTTGACATGGCAACTTCCGGCTATTGGAACATGTTGGTGTTGTCCTACACATTGCCACTGTTCGATTGTTCGGTGCAACACCTGAGACGTGGTCCACACTTGCATTCGTTTCTTCAAAAACTTCGTGGGGTCTTCAGGATGCTGGAGATGACCACCCATGCACATGTCGAATTTGGCTTGGGTGGTATAATGAACTATGAATGAAAGCTCTCCTTGGAAGATCATGTCGGAATTGACTGGCTGTTCCAAATGAAAATGACAGTCCCTGCGTCGTCGGATTTGGAGTCGGCACAATGCGTCACACAACAACAGGTGGCATCGCTCATGAGCTCGGGCGCGATCGATTCGTTCTGCCAACTCGAGAGACTTCCCAGCGTCCAAATGACTCCATCCTGACCAAGGACCACACTTTGGGGATGTCCATATGTGTCTTGGGCGAGTTACCCAAATTAGATCATACAGACGAGTCCTACCCCCGAATGTGTTCAGATCTCCATGTTGTCGGCCGAAACGAACGGCCTTTAGTCCAAGTGCCATTGCCATGATTGGTCAATTCACTGTTTTGTGAACAGTATACTTCAAGCAGATCACAGTTGATGCGCTGAAGATGTTGTTCAACTTCCTCTAGTGTCCCATAGTGCCGACGAAAGTACTGCATCATTTCTTGATACATGCGATTGTGAACCTTTGGTTGCATGTCTTGGAAGTACAGTGTGTCGACTGTATCTTCGGGGTGGGACTTCCATTGTTCATGACCTATGCAATCGAGTATCATGGACTTGACTTCCTCCGGCATGGACGGACAGGCATTGGAATCCGCAGCACTCACTTCTTCTCTGGCAGGGAGTATCCGGCAGGACCCTTATTGGTCGATTCCAGATGGGGCGTCGACGGTGTCAGGACTTGGAGGATCTGCTGTAGAGCTGCTTCCACACGATCGAGACGTTGCGACTGGAGAGCAATCTCCTGATCGCGAGTTTCGTCCTCGATCATGTCCCATCGAGCCTCGTCCACCCATAGTTCCGTTTCCTCGGCTGTTGCCGGACGACTGGTGGCCGACTTGGCCTTGGCTTGAGCTTGCAGTGGATGGCTGGCCGAGGTCGTCGTTCCCCGACTTTGCTCTTCCTCTTCCACACAGCGGGTGATGTAGGCCACGAAGCTCTTGTGCACCGGCTTGGGACTGTCCTGGTATCGTGCCAGGAACCAACTCACATACCGAGGATCTCCTTGGAGGACTTCTTGGTAGGTCTGGCCACGTTTGGCTTCCCCGAAGGAAATCTTCATGTTGGCCAGCTCTTCGATGGACATGTTCTCCGGATTCTGGTGTGCCACCTCTGTGGGATTCAGCAGGTTGTTGAATCGGGCCGCCAGCGAGTTGCTGGCTTTGGCCTTGGCTGCATTCTTGCTGGATGCCATGGCGGCAAACAGAATGATCACTCACCTGGGATCTCGGGCACGAATTGCTCTGAGTGGTCGATGGATCAGTGAGGTGCTCCTGCTCAACACTTGTGAGTATGTCGTCTGTTCTAATCTTACTGACATGTTTTCTTGAACTTTCGATGGGCTCGAGGTTCGACGACGGCGAACGAACTGCACATCTTGAACTGTCGGTTGACTCGAGGTTCGACGACGACGAACGTGCTGCACATCGAACGAGTTCGGCAAAATCCAACAAATACAGCTTCTTTTCAGACAGTCGGAGTGGCAGTCGGATGTTCAGCTTGCCGAAATGGATTTCGTCCGTGGCGGTGTGAATCGAGGCTTCAAGTTTGCGGAACAGATTGTTCGATAGTAAAAAATGGCGTCTTCGACGCAACCACGCAGATCTTCACAAAAAATCGTCCAAGAGGCATATAGTAATGCTCGATCACACTGGACTGTGCTGCTATTGCCGAAGCGGAAAACGGTATGGCACGGAACCTCATGGACCTTGGTGGACCTGGGCAAGTGTTGTAGCACATCTTGGACCTGATGCTGACCAATGACCGTTTGACTTGCCCCTGAGTCCACTATTCCTAAGGATCCATGGCTGACAAAGCAGGTGACAGCGGTGGATGCTGCCTGCACGATGCTTCTCTCAGTCGGGGGGCTTTGGCCAAAGTTAATCTTGGCTCGCATGGTCGGCAAAAGCCTGCGAGTGCACGAGCGGACGTTGATGGTTTTCTCCCCTGGTCCAACAAACATCGTTTCCCTAGGGTTTTCCTTGGAGGTGCACGTTTCAACCATGAAACACTCATTCGGTTGCAGTCCCGGGACCTCAACAGGGATCATGTCACCTCCGGGTCATGGTCCAAAGTGGCCTCATGGACTACGAGACCGGTGAAAGCACCACCCTCCTTCGACGAGCTTCCACTGGGCCCGGAAGTGCCTTTGCGTCGGAGTGGACACTCAGCTTTCCAGTGTCCTTTGGCGCCACAACGGCGGCAGTTGCTCTCGAGAATACGCTGGGCCAATGGCTTGCGTCCACGAAAGTCGAAGCGGCCACCTTTCCCTTTTCGATCTTTTCCGAATCCCTTTTTGGAGGGAGTCCAAAAACCACGGCCTTTTGTCTTGTCGGCCAATCGTTTGCGGGCCTCCGTGTATGCGTTCAGGCAGGAAGCCATTTCCGGATCATTTTGAAGAGTGTCCATGAGGCCCTCTTCGAACTGCATACACACGACCGCGTCAGGATCTCCATCTTCAGCCATTTGTTCCACCGTGGAGTCATCCACAGAATCACCAACAAAACCATATTCCTCATCCCCTGGGAAAGGTGTAGTCGACAACAAGGTGGTCTCCTCTTCGGTGAACAATGCTGTTGTGTCATATGTCTTGGTGCGGGGATTGTGCTGTTTACCTGCATGGACTTCATGGAAAAAGCGGCTTCCCAAAAGCTTGAGGTTTGCGACCACATCACGGTATTCCAACGAACCCTGCGACTCGACGATCAATCGTTTCTTGTCATCGGCATTCAATGCAAGGAGTTTCTCAACAGAATATACGCTCAAAATTCCTCCATACCCACCTTCATTCCAATCAGTTCCTCGAATTGATGGTCATGGCGGGCAAGATAGCTCTCATGCGTTTCATCAGAACGTTGTGTTGTTCCGTACATGGCCTTCTCAAAACGTTCAAACTTGTCGTGACTTTCCCCAGATGCCTCCCAGCGATTCCACGATCGCCTTGACACCTTCAAGCCCATTGCTCCTCAACACCTTGGGATCCAGTCGAGACACGCGCTGAAAAGCCGAGCCCTCACATTGAAGTGCAATCCTGGGTGCCAACAAATGCAAATGCTCTGAGGGCCGCAGTTGGGCCAGGAATTCAACTTTCTTGGTCCACTCGGTCAGGTCGGTCTCGCCGGGTTTGAAGCCAGGTACTTGACTCCAAGGAAGGTGACTCAGACTGTTTGAACTGGCGCTAGCTGCGCCTTCAACAACTTTCGGTGCCATCTTCCTGGAAACCTACACACAGCTTCCGAGGTCAACGAAGGCGAACACAAAGCTCCCCAGCTCTATCCACCTCCAACGAACCTCGGCCGTGTGGGGCTCCGCTACCAATGTGTTTTGCACACACTGGCGCTCCCTGGCGCTCAGGTCTGTTTTCCTCTTCTCAACCACCGGTGATCGTCCTCGATCGATAGCCAGCTCGAATGGTCGTCCACGACCCAAGCAACACGAAATGGCGCACGCCGCGTGCGGAAAAAGCCCCCCCGACTTTGAGCCCCTTCCTTGCGGCACCCCCTGACACTGTTGGACAGTGACTTCATGAACGAACGAACGGAACTGGTTGCTGGTGGATATACGATTTAACAATATGACTCTATGTATATAGTATAACTATTATATTATGTATATATAACCACGAAAGCTCAGCCACTTCGCACAAGCAGGAATCAGCCCTTTTTCTTCTTCAAATTGACATGTTTCTAACGGTCTACGCCTACGGCCAGTTCTCGGGCCCTGTGGATGCTTTGAGTTTGGCACCCCACAACTCAAGTAGTTGTGGAGTGGCTAGGTCTGACACCTGTGGATGACAAGTCGCGGTGATCCTCCTTGTGAAGCAAATGATTCTCTTGATGATTGAGCATGGTTAAGCCCAGTACCTCAAGAACTTTGGAGACTTTTGGAGACTTGTTGAGGCCCAAATCCATGAGTTGCCTCGGATGGCACCATGAATCACCATGACCATGTGGCATCTTCATTGTCAAGGAGTCACCAGGACTAAACAATTCGTCGACACCTGCCTGTTGGGAATTGTTGGACTCTCACGAGGCTGCTTTTTCGTTGTGATAGATCTGACCCCATGATTCACCGTGTCTACATGCTGCTCAAAATCCAAGACATTCCTGCATCCAAGACATTGCTGCCAAAGACAGGAAAGTCCGGAGTCCCACACGTAGAAGCTTCCTTCAGCTTCTGAGGCAGGATCCAACACCGTCAATACACAGTGAGGAAAGGGCAAAACCTCTTCAGGATTGGTTCAAAACACTGCCGGATCGGATCCTTGTCGACACGGCTTGTGTTAGATCAACGAGATGGTGGACACGAGTGATGCCTGGAAAGCCCATTCTTTGCCACCTACCGGAGCCACTTGGCCATGCTTTCATCGCCTTTACCCAGCAGTCTCTTGAACCACGGTCGGAGATGGTTGAATTAGGATGCAGCGGTTCGGCCTCCGCTTCACACACGCGCTTCGGCTTCGGCCGGCATGGGCTGAATACACCTGCGTCTGATGATGTCTGACGGCTCGGCATGTGAGCGAACAAGCGGAGATGATAGCAATTGCCTCCAACCTAATGGGGGATGGCCTCCAACCTTAATAGGAATGGCCTCCAACCTAAGCGATGGCCTCGACTCCAACCCAAGACGATGTCTGATGGACTCTCTGGTGTGGGGAGAGTGACTGAGTTGTGGGGTCACTGAACCATTCCACTTGACGGTTCCCGCCGAAGCTGCATGGCAATAAGATGTGATGCGTATCTCAACAAGAACTATGAACTACTTGCGTGCCCTTGACAAGACCAGGGGATGCAAATGACAAGACGTCTAAGTCGATGAGACAAGGTGGCCTCGTTGATCTTTATGTATGCTTTTACGTAGTGATGTGGAGTCCATCGGCTCCCTTCTGAGCCTTATGTGACAACTTATGTGCTCTTCACTCATCTTGAGAAGTCCCACGGCAAATGAATGCAACAAAAACCTTCATCACGGTGCCTCATTCCTCAGGACTGAAGACCTTTTGCAATGAATTATGTATTCCTCATATCATAAGTAGGAACTTCACAGTAATACTGAGTGGCAGCTAAAGTCAGCCCAATCCAATCATAGATTGCAGGCAGAGGGCAATCCATAGCCCAAATTGCCTTATATTGTAACCCAAACGTTCGCAGGGCACCTACAAAGTGGACAGCTGGTCGCGGAATCTTGTCCTCGACGAACCTGCTTGCTCCACCATGCCAGGATGCACTCGCCATGGAACCTCACTCGCTGCGACCAAAAAACGAAGCTGCCCACTGAAGCTGCAAAGTTCAGATTCCGGCCAAGGTGCTGGTGGTTGCATTGCAGTGATTTGGCCACATCACCTGCAGGAATGTCGTCCATACAAATGGCGCACGTTTCATCACTGGAGAGAGTCACCTGCAGGGTTGCAGTGCCATGAAAGGTCACTCTCAGTCAAATTTGAGGCAACGGAACAGACCAATATATAATCCAGATTATAACCAATACCAGTGAAGGCTGATGATGTTTGCAACCATTCATCCTCTGCTGAACAGGTGCTTAGAATCAATCAATGATGTCCTTTGCCAAGGAGACTTCCGTCAACAGTTAGTATGCACCTGAAAAACGACTGTATACTACATGCCGTGTGAATACTCCAGAATGTGAATAAATGTGCAGGCCAACAAAAGCAATTTGTTCATCTACACCAAAATTGCCAGTACAAGAGTGCCTGGACAGGCAATGAGAACTTGACAATAGAGCCCTGGAAGACAAATGCCCTTATCTTTTAGCCAGTTCTGACATCTATGATCATGGAATCCTTGAGTAGATAGAATATGGAAGAACTCACCACTTAATGTGTACAAACAACCTGAGTCACCTTCGCCTCAAACGTCCAGCCTCTGTGATGTCATCAAGGTTCAGCGGCAGCTGCGTTTGAGCTGAGTCCTTCCGCTGGCCCTTCAATGCGGTCGTGACGAAGGAGAAGGCAATCATGATCATGGCCATGCCGATGAATGCCCCAGTGATCGCCGCCAGCGCCATCAAAATGTTTGACATGAGTCGAATCTACCCGACAGCGCTGTGGACAGCGCTGTCCGGGTGAAGTGTCGTTTGATGCCGTCAGAAACGAAGCGACAAATGTCTGCTCGGTGTTCAAGTGATTTTTTCGGCGGACGTGTTGGCACATAGCCTTCATCAAGGTTGAAGAACAACCTTGCAAGTCTTGTCTTGGCAGGATGTTTTCTGCAATCTTGCGGCTACAGTAACTGCTGCTCGTGCACCATCGAACATAAAGAGATCTCTAAGCAGCTGCAAACAGTGGTTCGCACACAATCTGTATACTAAATATATATACTAATAATGTACCCTCTACCCCCGTCCCATAACCCTCCACCTTATCCAGGCAGAAACAAGTCAAAAAGGACCTTTTTCTGCTCGGCCGTCCAGGTCAACCCGCCTGATGCCATCAGTGCCAACGTTGAAGCTGCAGCTGATGGTCCCGAAGACGCCAGGATCCGTTCTGAACTGCGAAGATGCCCACAAATGGGGATGATTTTCAGGTGATTTCTGCGAAATGTCTGGGGGCCGAAGTGGAACTTCCATACGAATCACAGGCATCTAGTCTAGCATTCAGGCTGACCACTGTGGTCGAGGTTGCCTGGCAGCTGCTGTAGGAAGTGAGGAAGGACCACGGTGCTTGGAAAATGCGATGCCGGCCGCCGACCGCCGACCCCCTATCAAAGCTTCACTGGGTCTTGCGAACTGAATTCGACCATAGAGTGATGTAAATATATGTATTATGTATATAATATATATATATATATATTGAATCCAAATGCCCATGGGTGTCAGAATCTAGCCTCGTGTCTTTCTACCCCTTTTGTTTTTCACAAAACCCAGATGGCTGTCACACCCAGCACTGCACAACATGCCTGTCTGTGCCCTTCATGGGCCAAACTGTCATGAGACTTCAAAGGCTCCACACTTTGCACAGATTTCTTGCATTCAAATCGCTGAGCTTTGACCTTTTCTCAGGCGAGGTGTAGGGCAAAACGGCAAAACTCAAAGGGGTTCAGCTCAACATGTCTCAACATCAACAGCTTCTCAACATGAGGATTCGAGATGATTCCGTTTCGGACACCTTCGCAGCTCCCAGGCGCTGCGAAAGTGTTAAAACGGAGAAACGCTTCGTTGTGCGGCCGGGACCGTTCGACAGGTACTCTAGTCATCGCATTGAGTTGGTCGAGTATAACCATGATGTCCCAGCCGCCGTCCCCATTGCAAAGTACACTCTGACTCACTAGCATGGAAGTGGAAAACCACCTGGTTTGTAGAGGAACATGGTCGTAAGGCGGGGACATGCCATCCACATAACCAATTACATTTGAGGGACTGTAACTCTCTTTTCAGGGCGATGTTTCTTGTCATGGCATCTCTCGTTTCACTTTGTTGTTCACTTCGTTTCACCCCACCACACCGGCAGCCTCGTCACACCGAAAGGCCCCAATTTGGCCGGGGCAAGTCCCCAGCCCAAAACTACGACCCGGGATGATGGAAGATCCAGAAATGGCTGGTCCGGCCGCCCAAACGGCTGGGAACCGGTCAAGGCTCGCTTCCTTGGGCCAGGTTTTCCAATTGTTGATAAATAAGGTTCATTCTAGACCGGACAAATGGACAAACATGGGAGCCAGCCTGATCATCAGGAAAAAAAGCTGTCCAACATCCCAGGTAAAAATCATCCCATGCGCTCGAGCCAAATTTCCCGAGAGTGAAGCCGGATGCCTCTCTTCTAAGTCGACACCGTGGGCCTAGCAGCTAGCATGCATGGCTACTACAGCATAGTTTACAGCAGAGTGATTGCCATGTGTGTCGAATTGATAGGAAACATGGGAGAAACACGCAGAATACCTTGCCCAATCCCTTGGCACGATAATATACTTATTCCTTCTGCGACTTCCAGCTCTGCAAGCTATTGCCCACATGTCTGTACCAGACTGTGCCTGTGCCTGTACACCATGTTCAGTTGGGGAGTTGTTTCACCCAGACGGAGATGTTCCCTCTGCCCGTGACGTGAGCCATCCGGAAAAAGAAGAGCTCCTGACGTCAGCTCGGACCATGGGCCTCTCCTTCAAACAATGCAGCCGTAAGCAGCCCAGTGCCTTTGGGACTCCAAAAAAGCTGCAAAAGGACCTTGAACCCAGGAATCACTTGGGCGCTGTCTACAAATTAATCCAAATGGGTGCTTCAAGAGGAGTACAAGGTAGCATCCGGAATGACACATTAAACACCAACTTTGGACATCCAACCAACAACAGTCACATCAACCGCAAGGGATTAGTTCCCTGCTTTCGAACGGACGTACACAGTTTGTATATGTAGCCACAATATGTTTGGTTCGTGGCATCTCTGCAAACTCTGCAAAACTGCATCACCACTTGGACTGGACTAAAGACCCACCTAATGCAAATGCATGCAAATGTTGCATGTGACCCAAAGGCAAAGTCACCAGAGTCTTGGTAGACTCTACACCTATAAGGCCTGTGAGCAGTTCAAAGGTGTCAAACATTTGGCGGTTCTTCTGCCGCCGCTGCTCACAGGACTTGGCGAGTTTGGATGGTTGGATGCGTTCAATTGGCTCTACTTGCATGATGTCACAGGCCTGTCTCGCAAACAGAAAACTCAAACCAGTGCACGAACTTGGAGGGAAACTGACCGGGTTAGAAAAGCAAGCAGCCCAGCACAATTGAGACAAAAGGGAGGCAAAGCCAGCTTCCCTGCTTGAACTCAACTCACGGAATTATTTTCCGGGCCCAGGATCCTATGGAGGTCTTCATGGTCCGAGTTCCGTGGTTTGCGGTCATTTCCAGCTGCCCCGAATGGGTTTCAGGACGACACTGTCATGACATATAATCCCATCCAGCCAAATGCCAGATCTTCCTACTCCAAGACCTTCCAACCATCCACACAAGAGACGGGCAGCCATAGGTGGTAACCAGCCATGTCAGCTAGATTCAGCTAGTCAGCTGGAAGCTGCTCATGGCCACTTTCTGTGACCTGTGGGGCTGGTCCAAAAACATGACACTATATGAGTATATATATTATGTGATATAAAATGGTATAAGATGTATAAGCAAATGTCAGCAAATGTCCCTAGGTCTCAGTCGGTCGTTCGTCGGCCTTATCGCCATTTGGGCAAGGCCACATCAGCCATCTCCTGGCGGGCGACTCCAGCATATGAAGAAAACTATGGACCCCGGGGGTGTTTGAGGATTCTAAGGGAGGTCACAAAAACATAACTTAACTGGCAAGGGCCCATGGACACTGCGCTAGCCCCTAGAGTTTTCTAGGTGTTTCAGCCCGATATATATATATATATACTTGAGGCCGAGGGTAGGTGACGAAAGCTAGCAGGGGTGCATCCGGACTGGTGGGACATCAAGCGGAGTGAGGCAAATGCTCATGAGGTAAAACGTTGTGAACATGTAAGACACACAAACAGCAATGACACGGCCAACCTTAGAATTGAAATCCCGATAATTAAGGAAGCGTGGCTGGAGTTTGCCACACTGTTCGATGCATCCGATGTGTTCACGAACCTGTGAGCTTGTTGAATCTGTTGCACCGTATCCCAAAACCTCCACGGAGGAATTGAACCAGTGTGGATGCCATAAGAGGGGCAAGGGACTCATTTGCGACACCAAATCTGACTCATTTGCGACACCACCACCCCCCTGTATTCCTCTCATGTACGACACCAAATCTCTCTCATTCGCGACACAGACACATACACACAT
>CAXAMN010028550.1:352876-363999 GCA_963970005.1 Durusdinium trenchii
GGGGGTTTAGGGGTGGGGTGGGACATTAGGTTGTTGGGCTTCAGAGTTTAGAGTGGCATTTGGTGGAATTGGTGTGGAGCTGGATTGGAGCTTTATGACTTTATGAGAACCAAGCAAGGGCCCAGAAGCACACAGATTCTCTAAAAGAAAAGCTCTCCGCGTCACAACTGAGAAAAGCTCTCCGCGTCACATTCGAGACAAAAAAACGCGTCACAACCGAGACCCTTTCCCATAAGAGGTGCCCAAGAGGTGTCCCAGAGGCAAAACAAAGCTGCTTGCATGATTTGTTTGGTTTCTTCTATCGATGTCGATGTCATGAACATGTGAGCTTGTTGAATCTGTTGCACCGTATCCCGGAGGAGTTAAGCCAAAGTTGATGCCATAAGAGATGCCCGAGAGGTGTCCCAGAGGCGTCCGAGGGGGGAGTTGAACCCACGGGGGGGGGGCCCCTACATATGAAGTTTTCACGTGATGCGGCGATCCCGAGGATTCCAGCCCCTCACTTGCTAAAGCAAGGACAACTCCAGCTAGCTGGTGCTAGCTTTCGTGATATATATATATATATATGTATGTATCCATATTATGGACATAAACAACTTGATGACGGGAGGAGATGTCAACCAATATGATCTGCAAGACCCCTGGTGAGTGAAACGCAACATCCAGCTTCGATTCTTTTAAATCTTCTTGTGCAAATTATCATGCACCTCCCAAGCTTGGCATTTCAGTTGCTTGCCCCCGCAGCCTCGATCTTCTTGTAGGCCACCATCGCGCAGCCGTTGGCGACCTCACCCGGCGCTGAAAGAACCAGGAACGACTGGGACGCGACCTTTTTGGTCACGCTGAGTTCCTCACAAAGCACTGGCGCATGCACTGGTGCTCTTCAGCGGACGGTTGGGCGGTCGAGTCGCGTGCGGTGTTCAGTGCCCGGGACCAGTGGATCTGCCGCAACTCCGCCCCATCAGGCCACTGGGGAGCTTCACAAGCAAGGATTGAATTCTTATGCCAGTTGGCCTATGAGTCTACAAACAACAATCATAAGGGGGGAGGCTGCGAGGCTTACTCATTGGACATGGCAAAGCTGTCATTGGAATTGGAATCCAATTCTCACTCTTTCCATCGACTGGCGCTGGAGAACCTACTCCGCTCCCCCCTCAGAATCACACAGTTGTTGGTCTGAGGCTTGGGCAGTTGAGCGCGCCAATCCAGGCAAAAGGCCGCGGAAGAGGCGATGGGTCCGGTAAGCCTCCAAAAGGAGCGAGGCGCTACTCCTGGGCGAGGGCGATTCCGGGGCCACGGTCACCAGTCCCAAAGTAGCTTCTGGTTTATATAGTAAGAATGCTCCTAGTAGCAACGCCCTTTGTTCCTACTAGCTTCTTGCTCCTAGTAGCAATGCCAGGAGCCCCTAGTAGCTTCTTGTTACTAGTAAGGCCAGGAGCCCCTAGTAGCGTCTTGGCTCCTAGTAGCGATGCCAGAGCCCCTAGTAGCTTCTTGCTCCTAGTAGTAAGGCCAGGAGCCCCTAAATACCGTAGTTGCCTTGACTTAGGGGAATTCACATGAAGTAATTGGTGGATGCACCTTTGGCCATGCAAAAGCTCCCGCCCCTTTCTGCCCCAAGATCATCACTCTCATCAGTTGGTTTGTGTTCGGGGCGCTCCTCACAGCCACGAGCCAACCCAGCCAACCAGTTGACCGTGGACCCCGCCACCAAACTTGCAGGGAAAACTGCACCAGTTTATGAGTAAATATGACAACTGTGGATCCAAGCTTGGGAAATCTTCTGGTGGTGTCTTGGCCTCGTATAAAGAAAGTGAACCTTTAAGCTCTTGAAACAATCAAATTACTGCTTCAAGCCTCAGGATCCGCCATATCTTTAATCGCAGTCCTATGCCTAGTTATATATTGGCACTGCTATGCAAACTTGTCCAAAAAAGCGGGTCTCCTGGACTCGTAGTTGCCACTCTGCCTCTGACTCTTGATCACATCCTGAGGCCGACTCCCAGTAACAGTCACCCACCGGGAACTGATTGGGTGGGGGGTGGTGGGGCCTTGTCCACTTCCAAGCTGCAAATGAAGACCTTACACGGAAGAATGCAATAGCTAGGGCAGCTAGGATGACTCGTTCACACATCAAGGAGTCAATCAGTCAATCTCAATCTATTCAAAACACTATCCGCTCCAACATTCACAAAACCATTCCCGTGCCAAACCTTGCGCAGGGATCCACAGGGCTGGAATCAAGTCTGCATGCTCTAGTACGTTCCACGCGAACCCCATCTTTTTTGACCAAGCCTCAGAATGGCTTCATGTGATCTATAATCTTTAATCTATGTATGAAGTAGTTAGTAGTTTCCAAATCATCCCAAACCCCCTTGCAAACCTCCTTCTTTCCTCCCCAACTCCTGGATCCCATCCCGGCAAACTACACACCCAACTCTGCATCACTCGGCCCCAAAAGCATCAAAAAACCGTGTCTTTTTGCCCTACCGAAACCCAAAACCGCCCGGTCGGGTCCACGCGTTCTTCATCTCTTTTTTCTTTGTCCTTGTCCTCCTGGTCCTCACCAAGGGTCCAGGGGCCAAATCGTGAGCCAGGCCAGGTTCGAACACAAGGCTCCTGTCCAGAAGGGCGAAATGTCGCTGGACACGAACTGCGGCAACAGGTCGCCTCAGGAAACACGACGGACGTCGGGTTGAGGACGACGGGTTCGGACGGTGTCCGGAAAATGGTCGCCGAAAGGCGAGGACGAAGGAATTCGGAAGTGAGAACGATGTGGAAGAGTCTGAAGTCCTTGCATTGCCTGCATGTGAGGAGTTGAACTCACCTTTACACCCTCCTTCTCCACAGGCACGACTCAGCTACACCACTCCGATGAAGCAGCTGCAGCTGCGTCCCACTCGAAGAAACCATGCACACTCCCAGTCCCTCAAGAGATTCGATAGCACACTGTGAGCTGTAATTGGTATTTGGGTCACTACACCTTGACCCTCAAGGGTAACTAGCCATGCCGGGTCTGAAACCATGGCAATGCTCCACCTTCTTTGGGAAGCCAATAAGGCATCATAAGGCCACTGCCAATGCTCCTTTTGGGCAAGGGCCAAGGGACGGTAGACTGAAAAGGAGCAAAAGAGTGCAGTGTTGCGGAGGATGGTCACCCCAGAGCCGTTGAACAGAGTCCTGCAGGACAGGATCGACAGGGAAGCCCTACACAGCCGCGGGTTCCGAACCAGGGAGCGGCTGGTGGAAGGTGATGATTAATCAGCTACTATGAGAAGTTCAACTGTAGGCATATCATGCCAAGTTAGATATCCCCCAAAGCAGCGCGGGATTAAACAAACACTTCTAGCTCATGGCGTTCATCGTTGGTCCATGATGTCCCATACAAATACAAACAGGCTAGGCGTGGCCAGGCGGCCGGGCAACGTTTTCTCAAGAGCCCATCAAAGATGGCCCGAACACTCGCAACCGAACCCCCCCCCCAAAAAAAAGAACTGTTTAACACTCCCTTGCGCCCTTTGCGCCCTTTTCAGAAAGCGTGGAATCAATGCGAAGAACCATGAAGAACCACTTCTTTCGCTTTTTCGGTGCCCGGCGGTGCCCGGCGGTGCCCCGGCGGCCTCATACTCCATTCGTGTTCCACCTGCCTGCATACTTTCACTTGATCAAAGGGGGCCTCGGTGTGCACGGTGTGCCTGGAGGCCCTTTTGGCTCAGTTGGCCGTGTGAATTTGAATTTGACCATTTCTTCCAGATAGGGGGAGGGTCATGTAAACTCCTAGATGACAATGATACTTCAACCTGAATATGGGTGGGTTATATATTGATCCAGAGTCTACGTTAGAACTCCTCGTGCTTCTTCCCACTGCTTCCCTTTAAAGCAAGCACACACCTGACCTTTCCCAACACCTGACCTTTCTGGATCAGGTCCGAGTCAAACGGATCAGGTCCGTTCATGATGGATCGCAATCTCGAAGACATCATGAGGTCAGTTCGCTTGCACTTCCGCACTCTGGGAGGTTGTCAGACCCTATGTAACTGGAGCCATGCTCCAAAGGTGGAACCTAGAATATCTTCAGAGGTCACACTTCTTGATTAGGTCATTGTGTTGTTCGATAGCCAACTGTTACCGGATACATCTATGAAGAGGCTGCCATGTGGTTGACAGCAACATGCCGACCAGCTGCTTCGATGACACCACGTGCAACACCTCCAGTCATTCCAGCAACCACCACTTGCCTGGGAGGGATGGCTAGCCACAGCGCGCAAGGCACACGTGAGGCACACGTGACATCTTCCCATTTCAGCCAATGGCACATGTTCGTTTCGAATGATTCGTGTGGGTTGCCATTAGCTTGCAGGATGGAAGCCTTCCCTCAAGCTACACGGACGTGGAACAAAACCAGTTCTCGTAGAACATGGCCTTCTGCCACCATCTATACATTGCAACGTTCACAACCGTCTGGCAAAAGGCATTTGCAGGCTTTGCATTTCTATGCATGTCTGAGATCAATTCTGGGTTTTGAAGCACTATTTCGCTATCGGGATTATCGTTTGAATCAGCCAAACTGAGCCCAAATGGGGCAGCCACAAACCTTTACAAGGGATCGACCGCTGCATCCCTCCACAAAACGTCCATACCCCGATTTGCAATCCATTTGCTTGTCAGTCAGTCCTTCTCCCTAAGCCGGGTCACCAATCGAAAAGCCCAAAGAACTTGTAGGTCGGCGTATTTCTTCGCAACCTCCTGCTGCGCACGGTGCGCAGAAAGCCGAGGCGACCAAATTATGCAAGCTTCTGTCAATTACGCACACTCCTCAGACTCCAAAAAGCACTTCAGTTCGCCAAATGCGAAGGTAAGACGTCATGGTGTTAGTTTTGAGAAAAAACACATGATACTTTGCTTGCTGGACTTCAAAATGTTCAGAACACGTTCCACTTCAGCCTCTCGAGTCGGTGCGAGCGGCTCGCGATTCCTTGCTGCCTAAGCTGCATTTTTGTTCGGTGTGTGACTGACCCTGAGGGCCGACTCACAGGTGAAACCTTACCAGACCTAGCCCTCCCCACTGCATGCCGTTGTAGTGTGAGGAGTTGTCCAACTACTTTGAAATGACAATGACTATAGGGTTGTCAGCTACAGCATGCTACAGCATGCTGCAGCATGAGGGCGTCCCTCAAGAAACCGAACCAAGGGTGTAAATATAGAACCTCGTTTGCATCCAAACAACCAGAACCCCCCGACTGCAGCGGCTTTCTTCATGTTTCATCTGTTTCATCCCCCTGCGACGGAACGCGCCCTCCCCGACGGGTGCCGGTCCCCAGCGCCGCTTCGTAGAAACCGAACTGTGCGGAGCGGAACATGGTGCCGCCGAGGACCACAGGAATCCCGCCTGGTGCCGTGGGGTTGTGCCCACTGCAGGGTGGAAAGGCTGTTGACAATGGGCATGGCCGTGGGTGGTTGGGTGAAAGCCAATATGATTGAAAAACAAGCTGCGGGTTCTGCTACACGTCATTATTAATGTGTGCTGTGGCTGTCTGGACAAATCAAAACTACAGTTGCAGTGGCAGAATATCTTCTCCCTGCGCGGTAGACTTTTCTCCCAGAGTCCAGAGTGAGCATAACGATTTGACGGTCAAAGGAGGCCCCCCAACGTCATGACATCGCAGGTTGGTGGTTTTACCTTAAGAAGGGGAAATATGAGTGAGTGTGGCAGGTTTAATTATCCCAAGTCAAGGTTGAACTTAAACATATCTGACACCACCACCCAAATATCCTCTTCACGTGTCACTTCACCGCTTTTGCTCAACTCTTCCAATCACCCACCGATCACTTTTCGTGAGCATGAATTGCTTGAATATCATCGTCGGTGTTTTCCTTCTTCCAAAGCACCATGTCCATCTCTCCCTGTCCGTCTCTCAAAACACAGACCCCACGCTGCAAGCGGTGCAGGGTCTGAGGCAGGAGGAGCAGAGCTTTGGATGGCTCGCCGGGCCAAAACGCCGAGGTCCCGCGGGAGGTCTCCGGGCCTCGGTACAGGCCTTGAGGCCCTTGGCTGCGCAGCAAATCCCACGCCACGCGCCAGGCGCTCGACGAAACGGAGTCAGGGCGCGCCTGCCTCGGTTGGATCTCGACTCGGCGCCGAGTAGTGAGTCATGGTGATTCTGTTATTCTTCGCTAGGCCATCCTGAACTATCCCAACTCGGTGGGGTTTGTAAGGTTAAATCTTTCGAACTTGGATATAGCATATGATATAGCAAAAGGACAAATAACAGTGAAACCAGCAACTACAAAAAAAAATCACAAGGATGTCTTGCATGGACAAATGTTACGACAAAAACCTCTTGCAGCATTGAGAATTGCATCTTTACATCATTCCACACCGACTCCCACACCCCTCTCTGGCCCAATTCTGACTACGGTGCATGCGCGTCTTCACCGTGTCCAAAGGCTGTCCCACAGCCACCGAAGTCAATCCATAAGCACCCCCTGCCAGGAATCCAACCAACGTCTTCAGTGCCTCGTCTTCGCAAAACGAAAGGGATCGTGCGGCACGTGCGCGCCGCGATCGCTCGGCGCGGGGAGGTCGTGATGAGGTGACGTCGTTGATGTCTGACACGGAGTGGATGTGATGATCTGCCGGTTCCAATTGGTCTTCATAACACAAAAACATCACGAGAAGAACCCACCCCACCTCACAGGCTCGAGGAATAGAGTGAGTGACAGTGAGAAAAGTGATGCAAACAAATTTTCAGGCCCCATGGCCCCCCCCCTTTTTCTCAGCGAAAGAGATTATATATAGAAGGGGATCTCTGATGATCTCTGTCAGCCGCTGTCTGCAAGCAAACCGATGACTTTCTCCAACATCCATCCAAACAAGTGCCGACAACTGCCGCGGCGTTTTCGCCAAGGAGCGTGAATTCGGTGCTCTGGCAGCTGCACTTCAACTTCCACATCCAAGTGAGGAGCACCCACCAAAGGAGCACCTCCGCAACGCGTGCGAATAGTCCAAATAGGTTTGTTTTTAGAAGGGATGAGCTTCATGACTTTCGACTGAAAAGGGCTAATACTACACACCAAGAAGAAAATCAAAGGTTTCTGAGCTCTTTCAACCCCTCAAAAAAAAGCGGCTACATCCCTGTAACAGTGAGAATGGACTCGCTCAGCTCTGGGGTCAACCACAACAAAAAAAAAAGACTTGTGAGCGTCGGCCATTTGCACGGTACATGTTCAAGTGCCTCTCCGTGTAAGTTTGGAGTCTGCAACCACAAGGGCTTATAGATCTACTAGGGTGGAGGCCATCGCTAGTAGGTTGGAGGCCATTGTTGTGGCGAGCTGTACGTGCCGGTTTTCTTGCACCCTCAAGCACGGAACAGCTTGGACCAGTCGGCTGTGTGCTGTGCGCAGCCCCCCTGACCTCATAGAAAAGTATTTTGCATAAATCTGGTCCATGTTCAGTCCATTCGATGTTTATATAACCTTGTTTAATCTGCTCCTGGTTGCACTACCAGCACCACTTGCGCCCTAACCGAGCATGTTTGGGTCTCATGTTTCACTCGAGCCAAAAACTGCACGTATACCGAGCACTGAAGGCGACTCATCGCCCGGACCAAGGCACCTGGACCAAGGACGCTCTTGACTTCGGCCATGTTCCACGGCTCAAGGCTCTCAAGGCTCTTCGGCTGCTGTGTTTCCAAGGCGAAAAGAGGCGAAAGAAATCCGCATGGGTCCAGTTGAGACATCAGTCAATGAAGCGTTTTGTTATGTTGATCCATATGGTTTCCTGGATGTCTCTGGTGTGATGCAGTTTTTTTCCTTCAGCAATAAGCATGTTTTAGCCTTCAAACCTTATGCATTCAGTCGAGCCCAAGCATCAAAGGGGCCAGTGAACTCGCACAGAAAAAAAGCGCGACTGCCTGAGACCCCAGAGATTCGCGTGAGTGCCAGCAGTTCCTATCAAGTTGAGCACACTTCTTCTGGGAAAAAACAAAGTGCAAAAGGATACACCAGGTATCTCACAGCCGCAATATCATCCCCCAAATTATCTTTCCGCTTGGAAGTGTCACAGGATCAACCTTGCCAGCTTGCGCCCAACTCAAGACAAGCATGAATCATGAAGCTTGCTGCAGCACTGCTCCTGCAAACGGAGCCGGCAGTGCCTTGCCCTTGTGGTAGACCAGGCTAACACATCCCGGAATGATGCCTGCAAAGATCGATATAGGAGTCCGCCACTTCAAAATAGGAAGACGCACAAAGGCTTAGGCGTATGAAGCAAAAACTCCTTCAACACAGACCTCCAAGCTCGCGTCTAGAGATGATGGATTGAGGGTTCGGTGTGTTGTGTTTCTTTGTTTACTGTAGCTAGTCCTCAACCAAATTTACACACCTCTCAATGCCTTATAGCCTTATATATAACTAAGACGATTGCGTAGAATGTAGAAACATCAGAATGGCCTTTCTTGATGACTTCTTTCATCTCCTTCTCCTCAGTCAGGACTTGCCCCAAAACATTAGGTGTGTTTGGTCTTCCCAAGACGGAAAAAAAAAACTTGCTTTTGCAAGCGAGAGGCGTAGTCTTGCCTCAGCCATCGGATGCAACCGTTCATGGTACGCGACGTGAGAATGAAGCAAAATGAGGCAGCTAGTCGATTTAGCGCGTTGAAACAATTTCTTTGTCAAACTGCTTGCTTCTTGTATGACATAGCTGTGGTGATGGCGGCAACAAACGGTTTGTTGCCAAGTCAAGAGGTGGGTGTCTGATGGTCCATCGTCAGGATGCATCGAGTACTTAGCCCATCAGGAGACAAACACCAAAATAAGATATTTAGCTCAAGAAAGTCCCTGAATTGTCAACAGGTCGCACATTGCCATCTCTTCTGTTTTTCCTCACTGTACCCACTCAATCATCAAAAAGACATGGCTTTTCGAATGCCATGACATACCCGCATATCATCGCATATAGCATACCTTTAGCCGCTCACGCTTCCGTGGTGCAAGGGCTTCACATCAATGCCGGTGCTGCCAGGCTCGACGACTTCCACACCTGCACAGTGCACATGCGGTGCACCCGCTGCTTCGAGAAGTGCATTTCTTGGCGCCCCAAAAAAGCACAAACATTCCTTCTAATTCTCGGTGCATGATGTTGCATGACACCATTGTGTGTGCGGTATGATGTTATGCTCAAAGCATGCCTCAAAGCATTTAGTTGAAACATGTTGAAACCATCCTTGTTTAATGGCGCAAGATTGGAAACAAAAGCCCAAGAGTTCAACCTTCAACCAAACCTGTACGGAGTCCCCTGCTTCGCCTGTGCTCTTGACCTTCCTGTTCGCTTCCACTGACTTCCGCTTGGTCGGCATCGACGGTGCGTTCCACGATGCCGCAGCGTGTGACGCGCCGGTTGCGCCCGCGCGGGTCTGAGCTCTGTGGAGCCAAAAGGGCGGAGCTTTGTGGCGGAGACATTCACGGGTTTCCTCTAGGTTTCCTCCACTGTAGCTTAGAGTGATGTCGCAAAAGGGTCATTCATGTTGTGATATGGGCCGTATGGGGCTAAATGTGTCCAAAGGACATCAGCATGAACATGCTAGCATCTAAGAAGGCATTTGATGGCGTTTCCTTGATACGATAGGATGCTGAGACCAACTGAGGGTAGCTGGGATTCTATGGCTTCTAGATGCTTCTTGGGTCTGTCACAGTTTTAGGGCCTCAGCAATGGCGCTCAAAGCCGCAAGGAAGTAGCAATCCCCCAGCATCCCCTGAGCATCGTCATGGACGAAAAAAGACATGTCCAGTACTCTCTACTCTCTACTAAGTCGGTGATGTGAGCTTTTGGAAGATTTCATTATATAATTCTACGTCGTATATACCGTTATATATACCGTATGTAGTTCTTCGAGTACCGTCTGGACGCTATTAGGTGGAGGCCATCGCAAGTAGGTTGGAGGCCATCGCTACTAGCATAACAAGAAGCTACGAATGCAACTAGTGTGCTCATTCTTCCGTCTTCCTCTCAACGCCATCCAAAACCACGCGTTTTCCGCGCGCCGTCCACGTGTGCGCCGGTGACCGGCCTGTCGCACATCACCGGGCACCGGCCCGGTGGGTGGGAAGATTTGGGTCTGGGCACTGCCAAGAGCCTCTTCAGCTCGCAGCCACCTCGATGGAAGAAGCCGCCCCAAGACGCGCCACAAATCCAATGCCACCAAAACAAGCTGAGGATTCAAACAAGCTGAGGATCTGATAGGATGATGGCATTGATATGCATTGATGCATTGATGTACCATCCCGCGATGGACCGTTTTTGCGTAGCTGATGGACCAAATCTTGGAGCTCGCGCACCGGACCTGATTTTGTGCACCCCATCAACCTTTGGATTTGATCCCAAATCTTTAAAGCATTGGTGACCCATAGACGGGTCGAGACTGGTTGCATAACAGTGGAGGGTGCCGAACCATTGGTGGAAGAACACCATCCATGGATATCTATGGGCCGCAGGTTCGGCTGGACCTGGTTTTCTTCTTGGACATCAACACCGGCAAATTCATCTGGCGAAAACGATCCACATCGGCGAATCCACATTTTTTCTGCTGAATGGAATCTCTGTACCATGCCCACGGCCCGCCGTTTGACGTGTCCCGTGGGCCACCGTCACGTGTCCCGCCGTGCCGTCTAGACTGGCGCTGTGTGGTTTGGGCAGCGGCGAGGGCGGCGCATCTCCAGGTGAGGTGGAGATTATGCAGATTGCCGCGCGTCTTGCAAGCAGAATGCATTCTTCTCTGGACACTATCAACGGTGTCTTACTATATCTTACTATATAAGTTAGCATTTTTGCTTAGCATCGGAGTGCAAGAATGCATACATCTCCACCGTGCTGTGCTTCTCTGAGAGACACCCGGAGGTATCAGGAAAAAAGTCTGAGCCAAGGTCTCAAAAGACATATTTCCCTTTTCGCCAAAGGAGGATCATCGCGATAAGGCGGAAGAGCAGAAAAAGGCCAACCAGCGCTCCCAAGTACCTTGGCTGCATAGAGCCTTGCGTCAAAGACTACCAGATCTATGAACGCGTTGAGGCTATCGCTAATCTGTTGGAGGCCATCGCTAGTAGGTTGGAGGCCATCGCTACTAGGTTGG
>CAXAMN010028550.1:364693-405880 GCA_963970005.1 Durusdinium trenchii
TCGCTAGTAGGTTGGAGGCCATCGCTAGTAGGTTGGAGGCCATCGCTTCTAGGTTGGAGGCAGAGGTTTCAATTCACCCGAATGCCTGTCACGACTTATTCACCCAAAGTGCTGGGTCCAGTCATCCCACAGGACACTTTGCGTGTTCACCAGCTGGAGGCGAAGGTAGTCACCGGGATGCTCTTGCATGCACTCAATTTCAGAGGAACGCTTCTCGCAGTCCTTGACAGTAGCATATGTCAGAGTGAGTTGGCTCGGCAGAACCTCCCAGCTGAAAAGCCACCACCACCATTTGATCGTTTTTGAACCAGGAGCCACGTGTACACAAGCCAGAAAACAAAGAAACAGCATGAAACAGCCCTCACCCTGCACCCTGCGTAATGCTGCTCCAGCCTGAGTAATGTCCTTGACATATTGAAACTCCACGATGGTCATTAAGTTGATGGCATACTTCAAAGGGCATAGGTATCTCGCCCACCTCAAGCTCAAGGGAATCTTGGCCACTGGGACCTCAGTGAAGGACAAATCAAGAGCCAAGCTTGGCTGGCCTAAGGGCAATCCTCTGCTAGCAAAGGCCATGTGCTGGTTCGTTCTCCCATTCTTCGAGATGGAATGGACATTTAAGAGTTGACAGGTGACCTGCAGTTCCAAAGGTGTTCACCAACCCCTCAAAATGGAAAGAACTCCGGAACCAAAGATTTGTGCTGGCCATATGTGTGTCCTTGCCAAGAAGTAAATTTGTTCAAGAACCAGGAAATCCCTGGCAAGACTTCTTGAACATGATTGAGGTGTGCAACAAATGGCACTATGTTCCACTTCCATGTTCTAATTCCCCAAACCTTGCATTGACCTGACGGCTTCCATTCCGTGTGCTCCACCGAACAAAATGATCAGCCATCTCCTCCATTTCAGAGCCCATCCATCTCCATCTCTCCCCATCCATCGAGTTCAGGCTCGCCACGAACAGCCCTGAGAAGAGCATCTGAGGGATCAGCGTCAAAGGTGCCAGCTGTATGGCCTTCTGCGCCGATGCCACGCCGCAGCCCACCAACAGGGCCTACCCGATGCTCGAGGCACGGATGGGCACGGTGCTAAGTGGGAGGGCTATAAACGGTTGAACCGGGGTTGGACGGAGGGAGAAAACAAAGCAGCTGGTTCTTCAGTGATTGATTCGTGCTGCTTGGTTGGGTTCCAGATGGTTCCAGCTATGGCTTGCTATTGGTTAGAGGGCCAAAAGGGAATGACTGGTGAGAGGGCCTGATATTGCTCGGAGGTTGGATGCAGGAACATTCCAACAAACGTCTTGTCGATTAGCGACCGAATGAGTGCAGGATAACTGACCAATCGATGCCAGTTGATCCGATTGTGAGTGGCCAGCGTCTCATACCATCTACCGCCCGAACGTGAGTGGCATGTGGCTGCTTAGACATGGAGGATGCACCGGCAAGCACCGGTCGAAGTGAATTCGTTGTGCTTCCACCCCCCACACACTCGTTCCAGTGGCTTTGTAATGCTTTGTATACCAAGTAATTCAAGTGGAGATGGGATGTGTTCAGACTCTTTTTCCTGTAGCTGTGAAAATGTGGGGAAGGCCAAAAAAAGTGCCAAGCATAGCCAAGTGCACCAAAGAGGAAGAGGCAATGCCCAAAAGCCACGAGACCAACACCAGCAGAACAAATCCACCGTGCAAGCCTGATGCAGCGGTGCACACTTCTGCGCAAGGTGTTTTGAGCAAATGTTAGTCTTTGGAAAGGATAACAAACTAGGCGTGATTAAGCCCAAAACATGAGAGTAGTCATGAGTAGTCCACAGTCCACCAGGAATGCTCAACCGCACAAGTTCCCAGAACAAAGAACACAAGCCAACCTGGAATCCTGTGCAAAGGCCGACTGCCAACCTGGGCCTGTTTCGCGTTCCATCTTGGGTCTGAGGGAACATTCACATGTCAAACCCCTAGTGGCCCTAGTGTGCAAGAAACCTCTTGAAGTGGCTATATAATTACTGAAGAACTCAGACCAAAAGACTCATTCTGGTGGGCTATGGCTTGGGTACTTGATCTCAAGATTGAGGGGGGGGAATGAGCATGAGGAAGTACATCCCTAGATTGACCTCCACATCGCAATGCATGTAAGAAGCCCATCCAAAAATAGGTCACCGCAAAAGTCAGGAGCGAGGACATCAGCACCACTGGCATCTCCACCAGGGTCTTGCTGATGAAGTAAGGTACCACTCCATACCTCAAAGAATCAAATCCATCGAATCACATCCAATCACCTTTCCATTTCTCCCACTGTCCTACGGTCATCTGCAGGCCGTTAACCGTGTTAACCAGGCCCAGGCTGCTGATGCGCGGCATATTCGCGCAAGAACACGGGCCGCTCCTGAGGGAATTGGAGGACGACTGGCTGAGCTGCGCCCATCATGGCCATAATACTCAGCGAGACCAGCGTGCCAAAGTGCGCCTGTGGGGGCCATCGAGCTGAGAGCTGAGGGAGGGCAAAGAGTGCTGAGGTTGTGAAGCAGGTTGGAGGAGAATGTCCTGAAGGTTTCCGGGGTTTGAAGGCTGAGCAGGACACAAGGACTCAGACTCAGACCATGACTTTTCCCTTGCATTTGCCAGTTGGGGACCCTGCCCTGCACCACTGCAACTGTGGAGAACGAGGAGCTACATCTCTCTCTCTCTCTCTCCATCGCCATACTGCAAAGAATTAGTGGACACTTCTCGTTCTCGTGGCATCCGTCCAGTGGCCTGAAAGTCTCCGGTACATCCGCCGGCACTAAAGTTGTCTGCCAAGCAGTTCTTTTCAGGTGAGTTCACCTTGTCCCCTGACGCAGCACTTCCGGAGAAGAGCCATCCGTAGAGCGCAGCCAAAAACAAAGACATACCTTGGTGAATGATTAAAAAACATCTCTCAGAGGCCTTGAAATATCAAAAATGGAGCTGTGGAAAATTGTGCGTTAAACAATGCCGCAACTTACGAACGCCCCTACCAACCCAAATTGGGATGGAGCCAACCAACAAAATCGTCTGAAGCCAAACGCGCAATGCCAAACCGAGCATATAGAATGCCCTTGTTTCTGAAGGTGCCTGGCAAGCCCATGCAAAAGAAACCAAAGATGGGTTCTTTCCGTATTCATGGGTCAAAATCCAAGCGCTAGCAGTCAACCTTTAACAGGAAGCTTGAACAATTAACATGCACCCAAATCGTGAAAGTCAGTGCAATCTGCTCAACCCTGTTAGGAGTGCATGGGGGCGCCTCGCAGTCAGGAAGTCAAATAAAGTCAGTGCAACCAAAACCGCGCATGTTGAATTTCACCCATTAGAGGACGAGCAACGAATCTAAAATATAACATAAATGTATGATTGAAGCATATCAAAGCTATATCACAGTTTCGCAGCAAGGTCCAACAAGCAACAGTGAAACATCAACTGGAGGCAACATTACACAAGCTTCCCAAAACATGTTCCCCAGCCCAAAATCGCCGCGTTTGGTTCCCAAAGACCATAAAGATGCCACAAGAAAAAACATGGAGAATGAATCAAGCCCTCGGGAGTCGACCGACCGCTGACAAACTCTGACAGGCCCAACCTCTGACTTCACGAGCCAGCAGCATCCCCAGTTGCTTGCAAAATCCAGTGTTGCGTCCTGCGCTGCCTTGTCGAGGACCTGCTGCACGCTCGCCTGTGGATTGATTGCGGCCTTGCAAGGCATCGATCTTGGCCTGCATCTTCACGGAGATCTCCTGTGAATAAACCCTTGACATATCTTGACATCTCTCAAGCATGAGCCGTTGGTCAAGAGCTTGCCAAACAGACTCGCATCCTTTGCAACGAACGTCTCCAATGTATATAACTTCCGTAGCCCTGTGTATGTGTGTGTGTGTGCTCTATATTTGTGGGCATGTTCATAAGCGCAACATCTGAGCATTGAGAGTGCATTTAAACTGGAAAGGAGAACATGTGAGAAACCAACAGCTGCCAAGCTGGCCCATCGGTACAGCATGAAACACACCTGTTCGGACGGCTCGTGAGGCGAGCATGTTCGGATGCCAAGTGTCAGACTGCAGCCAGCTGTCTTTAATCTCCCGGAGCTTTTCGGTCGACTCCTTCTGCATCAGGAACATCCTAGTTGGAACATCCAAACACATTGAGCTTTGCCCAACTACAAGAAAAAGCAAAGAAAACGCTTCGAGTCTCCATCCCATCCCCAGGCTTCACGGCAAGCAAAGGTTTCCCGGAAAAGCCTGAGGTACAATCTATTGCCTCACGAATCCCTATGCCTCGCTAACCAAGCAGTCATTCACGAGTAGTAGTGAGAAGAAGTGTGGGGAGGCTACTGGTTGTAGTTCTTCAACTTTACAGCCCTCAACCAAGAAATTAACATCGCTCGAAGCAGCTGGATCAAGCAGTTGATACTTGTCTGTGGCGCGCATTCCGCATCATTCCGCCCCAAGTCCAACGTCCAAAATCAGCAGTTTCTGCCCCTTGGCAACTAGCTGACTATAGCATGTGCGATCCAGCTATTTGGTGACCTGAACCCAAAAAGAAGGACTAGACATGTGGAACACTTGGGATCGTTTTGGTTGACCAACTCCACCCAGAACCCACCGGACCGGTGACCCAGCACACTGCCGCTTCGCGACACATGGTCCGCTGGGTTGAAGTTCCCGGGACAAGGGAAGCCCATGTCATCGAAGAAGGCGGAAATCTGATTGGCAGGGCCATGAAAGGTGATCTCTCCAGCATGTAGCATGATCACATCATCAAACCTGGATCCGAACGCCGTTTTCGTTCTCGCCATCGTCCGATCCTCCTAGGGCCTCCAGGCGAGGGAGATGCACGGACTGAACATCGTACTCATCCCTTGCTGAGGGACTCGTTCAATCATGGTATGGTTGGCCACTCTGATAGCAAGGGAGTTGACACTTCTTGTTATTTGGAAAACTGGTCGAGAAAAATATCGATAATTTCTACAGCGATCTGATCTGGAGGCTTTTCCCGCATGTAGCTTGCATAAATTCCACCCTTCAATGTAAGCCGATGTGAGTTGTGATGCTTCGAAGCATCGAAAATGGAGCCAGAAAGGACCACATGGTTTCAACATGTTTCAAAGCTTGACTCATTAAGCATTAACTAAGCCAAACCGTGTCACCCGCCACCTCCTCAAGTAATACTCACCCAGTGCGAGCTTGTCCTGGGGCTATATATTTGGAACAATATTCTGAGCATTTCCCCAAATCAACCTGGGCATCGTTCAGAATCCTCCTTCAACAGATGCCCAGGAAAGCAATGGGTCAAGAAAGCGTAGCCACCGTCGGCCAAAAGGGATGTAAAGTGGTAACAAAGACCAACACTGATTTGTGTGCTAAACCCACCTGAAGCTGCCAAGATGCATTGCAAAAATCTCACTGCTAGGCTGATGCACAGTGCAAAGCACTGGGACATTGGCCTTGGCCAAATCCTTCAGCGCCACCACCAGTGTGTAGGCCGCATAGGAGTCCAAGCCACTGAGGGGCTCATCCAAGAACAACATCCTCAGCGTCGAGCTCCAAGAGTCGCATCGTGCGGAGGGTGGTGTAGCTCGTCCCCTTACGTGAGTGGATGTGACGTGACCGGGCACCCCGACGGCACCCGCCCTAACCTCCATGGATCTTCGCACCCCGAGCTCTGTGACTGGCTGGCTGGGTGTTTCATCGCTTGTAGCATGTGCGAGCTGGAAGCGTGGAACTATGGTGGCATTTGTAGCGCATTCTTCGGACGTGCGGGCTTTGTGGATCCATCGAAAACATGTCTCACAATCTAAAGCATGCTTTGGACACATAGGCAACCATGAATGTATCTTCACAAAATGTGTCCGATTGAGGTCACTTCTGGAATCAACTTGTTGTTGCTGTTCAACCTGCTGCAAAAGCAGCGCCTTTGAACATCAATGAAGTATAGGTCATGGGCGCTGGAGAATGGTCAGTAGATCTGCCGAAGGCCCACTTGAGTTTGAATACTGTAGTCCATACTTCCAGTCCCTCTCTCTATATGCATTATAAAATCTTATCCCCATGTCCAAGAGCTAAGAACAGCGACATGCACAGCCTCCCCATCGGTTGATGCGTGTAACCAGGCCAAATCAGTTCCCTGTCTTTCAGACTGAAGCTGCTCTTTATCAGGAAATCCTCCGCAGCCAGTCTAGGGAGATGTGACCGATACAAACACTCGGGCCTCAACCCAACTTAGTCTAACGATTGGTGGCATCTACTGAATCTAATTGCTGTGCTAATTTCAAGCGGTGCGCTGCACCCTTAGAGATTCCTGGTGACCTTCATGCCAAACAGAAAGTTGGATCCAAGGCATTGGCCTCCCAAAGCTTTGATGATTTCCGGATCGTGGGCCGCCTTTCGGCATAAATTAAATCAGGGCCCTTCAATTTTCATCGCAGTGCTTCCAAGCAGCTTGGGGTTGGTGATCAACCTCAGTTACAGTCAATGAAGAAAACAGCTCGGCACAAAATTAAGCAACCCCAATTTGAGCTCACAAAAGCATTGCACTCAGCCTGCCACCCTGCGATGGAGCATTTGCGCGTTGATGGGGAAATGGGCCGGCCAGAAACCCATGTTGAATGGGAGCTAGGCTGACCAACGCAGTTGACCAGCCACAGCTGAAGAAACATCTTTGATTCATGGTGATTCTACACCGAGAACTCTTGAAGCACCCCCTTTCCAATGCCCATGGTATCCCATGGTTTCATGGACCATCATGGGCCCAATCCCCGCTCGGTCGGTCCGGAGCCGAACACGGCTCCGACCGGCGCCCAGGCACTCGATGCCGACGGAGGTTCGCTTCCGTTCGCCGCCACTGAGGCCCTTCACCAGCTCGGAGCCCACGATGGTGTTGGCACAACGCTGCAGGGACAAACTCGGATGTGCAGTTGATGGTGCTTTCTGGCCGAAAAATCCGAAGACCGGGCATCCAGTTCCAAGAAGAGGTGTTCTTTTTGGGAGCAGGTCTACACTCTATACATTTGCTGAAATCATCATGGAAGTGGAGTTCACCACCTGTTTGGTCCTCGGATTAAACATAATTGAACATCATCATCCAAAGAAAAGGGACCGTTTGCCATCCACGTAACATCATGTAACCAGGACTTTGGGGAGTGATTAACAACCGTCGAAACGCCGTTTTTTTGCATGGCAGGTTTTGGAGGCCTTTGCTTGGAGCATCCATTGGTGGCTTGATTCCAGAACACAAATCCCGTGAATAGCAGGTCGGATCTGGATCCATCATGATCCATACTATACCCTAGCAGCTTAGCATGAACTGAGCAATGGAAGGAAGTGAGGGGCATTTCGCCTTGACAATAATCTCAAGAGCTGATGAACTGATAGCATCAACGAGCATAAATCACCCGAAATCCACCTGCGCCTGCGCCCTTTCAAAAAACTCTTGGAAAACATGAGGCGCATCCTGCAACCCCCAGGCCCGCCAGGCCGGCATCCAGGTATGTCCAGGGGGCGTGGAGAGGAGGTTGTTCACGAATTCCTCCCGCTGTGTCCTGCTGATGCCCTGTGAGAGCCGCATAGATGCACTGAAGTGGAAGTACTCCCTCGGGGTCTCATAGGGCAACCTGGGCTCGGAGATCTGGGAAAAGCATAGGGATTGCATAATCTTAAGATCCAACTGGTACTGATAGGATACTGAAGAGGCGGGTTTGACCCCTCCCTCCCTTCTTGGGGCTTTGGTTTGCCGAGAGCCCTGACATGCAAGCCAATGTGACAACCATGCATCCTACATGATTGCAGGCCAGCTTTCTCGATCTCATTTGTTGGCACTGCCACCTATCAATACCTATGATTCCATGACAAAACCATGCGCCAACCAACACGTTCCGAACATGGCCCATGGCGGCACCACCTTGACATCCGCTCTCACCGGCCCTGACTCTTCACGTCGGACCATCCTCTCGACGACATCCGTCGACTCTTGACATCCCCTGGTGCCATCCCAACCATCCCAACCTTCCCTGGACGTTTTCCGAAGGGCAAGGCATCGTCCTGCATGACATAGGCGATGTTTCCGCGGAAGCTGACAGGATCTACCACCACTCCGTTCGTGGTGATCTGCCCCGTCAAAGACATGTTCGACGCCTTGGTGTTTTGTCCTTAGCACCAAAACAGCGGAAAACAACAGCGGCCTTTTGTCCATCTGAGGGCCTTCAAGTTGGTAGCGTATTCAACTTGGTTTGAACATGATCTGGGGTATATCTGGGTCATCTGGGTGTGCTGGGCTCCTGCTTTGGAAGGATCTCCCAATCAGGAGAGAGATTCTGTTTGTTTTGGGCCTCAGCCTCAGCACCGAGTAAGGTCATCACCCAAGAATGGTGTCGGCATGTCTGGTGTAGCCCAGTTCTCAAGAACACTCCAGTTTTGAAAGGAATCCACGTAGATCGCGTTGCAAGATGTTGCAAAGTCAAAGTCAACGAATTACTTAGGTTGGTGGGCAAATCTCGCAGCAGATTTCGGGGCTGGGCATCTGACGAGTCTCTTCCGGCCAAGATGTTCAGCAACGTGGTCTTTCCACTTCCTGAGGGACCAAAGACCCCGGTCAATCGACCTGGCTCAATCATGCCGGAGATATTCGACAAGATCTTATGCTGGCCGATGGTGAACGAAAGGCCACTCCATTCCTTAGCTTTTCGAATAGACCAAAACGGTGAATCCCCAGGAGCCCACCCAAGCAGCAAAGGCCAAACACGCAGTGCGAAGTGAGCTAGCATTTAAACCTGTTTAAGTTGCGTGCGATGCACCTACCTCACCATGTCTCCTGGATGTTCCGGTGATCCTTCAACAGCAACACCACTTTCCAGCCAGAAAACCGGTTCGGGGTCACGTGTGGACAGCAACCTGCTTCTACCTTCACTTCTGGCTTGATGATCGTGATGGATTTCCACCGTCACCTCAGGAATCCTTGGAAAAGAACAGGGACTTTCCGGCCCATCACCTCGGCGCTCCAAGAATCCATAGACCGCTCCTCATGGGCTTCGTCTGACAGCTGCCTGGTATGATCTCGAAGCTGATGCATTGAGGGCTCATTCCGCTCCAAATCCTGGCAGATCCGCAGGCATCCGCACAGCATGAGCATAGAAGAAGAATTCAGCTGGTGTTCGGGACCAGTTTCAGGATCTTGCTGGGAAGGAAGGGAGTGCCCCCCAGAACTGCAGAAGCCTGAGAATACACATCATAAAATAGCTGCTAAGCAAGTCTGGGAAGTCATGTTCTGGCTCATGGTCCGGTTCCACATCCTCCCTGAGACTCCGCGATAAATCTTCTGTCATCGCGTGTGGAGTGCGCGGAGGGCGTGCTGGGTCCCACTCACACCCCTTCGGTCCGTGTGTCAAGGACTAAGGAGCCCTCTAGAGTCCTGATGAGCCTACAGAGGCTGCGAAGCATCACAGAGTGAAGAACAGAAACCTGAAGGCCCAAAAGACTCTGAAAACATCTACTAGTATATGTTGACTTGCAAGTGATTTTGCAACCGCCAGTTGGTGCAATTCTTTCAAGCAGTCATGTGAGTCACGTGTTTTAACCTCGACACCGTTAGCACTGATCACATGATGCAATTCTCATTCGGCCGGTCTCAAGGTTTGAAGGCTAGCATCTAAGCACCCATAAGCACCCTAAAGCTGCGATGCCAGGTCCGTTAGGTCTTCGCTGTGATGCGAACGGACCTGCTATATATATATATATACAGTATACGGACACAGTCTTCGCTTCTCTCCCCGCTTCGTTCAGCTTTTCGCCCAGTGATGGCCCATTCGAAGACTTGACCACTGACAACTTGCACCGCGCGCGTGGAATCCGGTTCCCCCACTGGAGCTGGGCCAAGCGCGACGACTTGGGACCCTTCAGCGCCTGGCTTGACACACAAGACAGGACGACTGAAAAGTCACCCCCAAGGAGAAGGAGCCAAGACACTGGGGTGCGATGGAAAAGTCACCCCTATAAAGGAACAAACCTACAGAATGCCGTGACACTATAGAATTTTCATAGATTATACTAAGTATCTGATTAGTAATAATATATATATACAGTTACAGTAAGATGACAGTAAGATGTATACAATATATGTATGTAACAGCTGTATTTTTGCATATGCCTGAACCGATTTGCCCCTCTGACTCTACATCCTCCCTCTCTCGGGCACCTTCCAATCATGACACACGGCAGAGGCCTTGGGCGGGAAACTTGGGTCCTGGAGGCCAAGTAGGGATCAAAGCGACGTCATCCATTTTATTGCGTGCGCCTTCTCAGAAGGTTTTTGTTGGAACGTTCAAAGCGTTCAAAGGAAAGAATGTGTCAAAAACGCGAAAAATCACAATGCGAAGCTTCGAAAGCTTACGCCGCATGTCTACCTCGAAGTCTCGCATGACTTAGAGAAGGTTACCAAACATCGCAACTATAACTCCATGGAGGCACAAAGGGTTGGCATCTCAACTCTCATGCAACTGATGTAAAAAAAATCCTAGTTGGCTATAGGACATCAGTGCCCAACACCAGCAAGCAGTGAACGTCCGCCATCAAAATCCCGGCTGGCGAAATTGGGTAGCTCACTCTCCTCCCAGCCAGGCTTCAAGCACTTTGCCTCAAGACAATAGGCCAATGCACAAAGTTCAATTGTCAGCTTGAGCATCTGACATCTACACAAATCTACGCCCAAGTGCACTGATCTAGAATCAGCCTCTACCGAAAGACGTGTCTATAAAGCAAAAGCACTAAAAGGCGATCTGCGTCTGCAAGAGCTCGCTTGACCTGGTACGCACCAGGTCTCGCATGACGCACATTGACATGTTTCAGTGGCTAATCATGGGCGATCATGCACATTATGCTCCCCAAATCCCCAGCACTAACTCATCGGTGAGATCCGGAAAATGGTTAGTTCTGCATAACGTTCTGCTGTCGCTAATCGCTGAGTTGCTCACATACATCTCCAAAGGAGTCGCTGTCGGCGAAAAGAAAGCCGTAAAGGATGCGTCATATAATTCACAGTGGCTGGGTTATTCATCTTCCAAACTCGTGGGTGCCGCAAGAATCCAAACATATCCAAACACGAGAAACATGCAGAAAGCAAATCTACCTACCCTTTGGATTTTCCCAAAGCACTCTTCTTTTTGGGGTTGGGGGGGGTGTTGTGGGCAATCCCTTCTGCCCCCTCGGTTTCCTCGCAGCCAGCCAGCCAGCCCACACGTCCGACCTCCTCAGCCTCTGCGACGCTCACCGGTTGCACATCACTCTGGGATGCGCCCATGAGGGCATCATGAAGGCACCAGGCTGGCTGCAGAAAAAAGCGCCCAGTGCAGGCGAAAGAACGTGACTAGTGATGGCTCTGGTTGCCAAAAAACATGGCGCCCCACCTGCTCAAACATGATGTTCCTCATCTTCTTCATTGGTCTGTCTGCTGTTACTTTTTGCGGCTCTCAGTTGCAAAGCTTGTCGGTCCTGGTTGATCACTATGATATTGGAAAGGAACCGTTGGAAATCTTGAGCACAAATGTGAGTGGACCAAATGTGAAAGCATGACTCTGGTTGCCAATTGCGAAGTGCTGGCGCCAATTCTGCATTGTCAACTGTGGTTGCTAGCCAAAGACATTGAGGTTACATGAGATCTATACGAAGGTGCTCTGAGCGGTTGCCTTGGCTTGTGGATGGCTGATATGGTGACCGGATCGCTGGAGAAAGCAGGGGCTTCTCACCTCCCCAATGAACGCACCCAACGCACCTACTTCATGGTGCATGGTGGTCATCTCATTCATTGGGAGGGTTAGGTGGGTTAGGTTGACTGCTTTCAGAAGTTACTCTCCTTGATGATGTCTTACCCTAGTGACCCTGGGTAACTTGCTTTAAGGACCTCATCGCCCCCCCAAAAGCCCCGCTGTTGTGTCTACAATTCATCTTGTCTCCCTGCCAAGCATGGCCAAGCCACAATCGATTCCCTGAAAACCAAAAAGAAAGGGAATCACTATGTCTTGGTTTTCACTATGTCTTGGATGAGTTGAATCACTATGTCTTGGATATTCTTGGATGTTCGTCTTCCGGTGTTGTTGATGAGATGACCCATCTGGCAAACAGCCATCCTTTAACACTTTAAACTTATAAGAGACAATCCAAAGACCTTTATCACCTGGTCATCTTCAAACATCTTTATCATCAAAACCCAAGGATCAGATGCAAACGACCTCCGATCACCCTGGGACGTCTAGGACTCCTAAAGTCGGAGCCATTCAGCCTGGCAATCCAGTGGGAGAGAGAGAGCTCAAGGCCGCAAGGTTGTGGAAAGGCTGTGTGCAGTGCACAAGTCCCAACAAGTCCCAAAGGCAACTTGCACACCATTACAAGGCAATAACTCAAGCTTTGCCATGGATTGAAGCCATCCGCATGCATGGTAGGAATGGCAGGAGGCAAACACGGTCTTTTCTGCTCTGGTTTTACGATGTTTGAACACTGTTGCAGCACCTCAATGCCAAACGATGGCCATCTGCATCCCGTGGCATCCCGTTGGCCTTGCTGAGTGTGGGGATAAGAAATTCTCAGATGTCACCTGGCACGGCCACCGCAGAAGGGCGAAGCCGCCGGGTGCTCAACAGAACACGATCATGGCCGACCAACCCCCCCAAGCGGCACGAGGGTGATTCCTTGCCCAGTCATGTTAGCATATGTTAGCGGTTAGTGCCTCAATCGGACTCAATCTGCATGGTCCATTATGCAAAAACCTGGGAGAGTGTTATCAATTCCCCGACTTCAGCTCTGTGATTTCAGCTTCTGTACATGCACCCTTCCACCTTAGCACACCTTTATAATCCTGAAACCACTTTGCCTCTCAATAACGAGCTATTCTACTCGTTCTCTGGCCCGCCTGCCTCGACTCGGGCACATCTGTGGCAGCTGTGAGAGGCTTTGCAGCCACCTCGAGCTGCAAAACCAAACCCGCGTCTGCGGCACGGCACCAAAAGGGTGCTAACTCACGCGATGGAATGTGGGAGGAAGAAAACGAGAAATGGCTTCAGTAAATGTCCAACAGAAAATAAACAAAGGAGAATACGTCTGGAGTTTTTCTTGGTGTCTCGCATAGTGTGCGAGAAAAGATTGGAACGGTTTTTGTCTGGTCCTGCTTGAGTGGGCACAGGAAGTTCGGGCACAGAGTGCAAGGCTACGTCCAGTTTTATATAGCCATGTCTACAACTGTTGACCCTCAAGAATTCCCATAGTCAGTGTAATCCTTCGAGAATTCCCACAGGCGAGCGAATGCAAGGCTGGCGAGCGCGTTTGCCAGCCATCAGTGACAGCAGCCGGCCATTTTAGCAAAAATATGCATCAAGTGCTTGGTTGCAAGGCGTCATCTGCTTCAATCGTCGGCCGGCATGCCATATGCTCTGCCATAGGCTATGCCATATGCCACTCACATCCATGTTCGGCTCATTTGCAAGTTTACTCTCATATCTCTCATCTTAGAGGCCAAAAGCTGCGCTCAAAACCCTGGACATCCTCCGGTTTCACCCGACAGTTGAAACGTCTTCTTTGGCTTCTTGCTCCGCAGTGAAGCGGCACAACAAGCAGCCTGGATTCTCACAGGGAAAGCGCAAGGCTTCGAGCCCCAAGGGCGGCAGCCGCCATCGGAGGTTTGCAGACGCATGGCGTAGCCAAAAGGCGCCGTTGTTGTTCAAGGCACCACCTCCAGCGACAAGGGCTCAGGGTAGGTATGGCAAGAATGGTGGCAACAAAAGGAACTTGACTAGGAAAAGCACCACAAAAGAGTGTTGGAATCTGATTGACATGCAGACTCTTGCCGGAAGAAACATGCAATTATCAAGCGGGTTAGCTAATTATTGCTTTCACCATGAACCCTTCCAGGTCGTTCGGTGTCAGGACAAAGCCCTTGTGCCGGACGGCCAGCGGCAAAGGCACGGCGGCCACAGGGATGGGAAAGACATGTGTTTCATCGAGAGAGTGGGGCCCCTAAATGCCAACGCCCCACAATCACTGATCAACCAGCCTGGGAAGAAGGGCGACATGCCATCAGGCCCATCAACCTGTGACGCAAAGTCCAACAACACCAAACTTGATCAATCTCCCAATCCCCAACACCAAGCTTGATTGGATCATCAGAGATATGCTGGCCTGTCCGACAAAAAGCATCTCAATTCCCTACCACTTACCACTTCCTCTCTCTCCCAATCCCCTACTGAACATGTCACGGCCACTTCCATCGACTGCACACCTTGGCCGAGAGGAGGTTTCGCTGCTTCAGAGCTTCCTTCATCTCCGGGTACATCGAGGCATAGCCGAAGCCTCGGCACGGCACCGGGACATGGAAAAAACCCGCGGCCTCTCGAAAGGGGTGGGACAGTCGCGGCCACTCATCGCGGAGTTTCACGGTGAAGGGGAGAGGAACCTGTGATAACCTGTGGCCTCTCAAGAGGTGATGACAAGAGAAAAAGGGTCAGAAGTCGAACTTTTTTGGTAAAATCCTCAAGGCGGTGTTCAAGGTTGAGCCTCTCACAAACCAAGGACCAAGGAGATTTAGGTGTCCTGGGTTTTCTTAACTGAATTGGATTGAAGCATCTTGAAACACTTGCGGTGTGCCTTGTGCCTTGTGTTGCCTTAAGCCTTGTCTTATGCACCTACAATCTTGCACGGTCTCTCTCTGTCCTCCACCGCTCCCTATTCTGCCCTCCAGTCCTTCCAGCCCTCCTCTCCAAGCAGCTCACCCATGGCGCTAGCTTGGAGGAGCCCTTGGCAGATCCACCCGCTGGAGGAGACGCGAGTATCGACCCGCTTGGACGAGCCGTAGCCGCGTGATGTTACTTACTTTAGAGGATGTTCGAGGCACACCTGTTCAGTGGTTGGCTTGAGTTCTTCTGGTCTGAACGATGACACCGGCTCCATAGTTCTGAGTCAAGCAAGAGTCTTGTCCCCTTGGTTCCAACAGGTAACATGAGACTCATGACACTTGGTTGGCTTCTACCTTCCTGCTGCTGCTGCTACTCAAGGTACGACGGCGCCTCACTTGCGCACGCAAGATTCGCTCAGTTGCACGCATTTCTTAATTATAATACAAGTAATTCACCTGCGCACACAGATCTCGCTCACCTGCGGGCACACAAATTGATTTGATGTGATGTGCACACGATATGTCATTCTTTCATGATGTGTCGTTGGGTCAGGTCTCCACACACATGCTCGTGTAACGTCCCTCTGGACATTCATCTACATGATGATCTCTTTTTGCTAATTGCTTCCTTCCTTCCTTCCTTCCTTCCTTCCTTCATTCATTCATTCATACAGCAGAGCAAAGCGGCGTGCACAACCGAGAAAGCGCGTGCACAACCGAGCAAATCCAAGTGTGTGTACAGGCAAGCAAATTCCGCGTGTACAGCCGAGGCTCCGCCCCTCTCAGCCTCCTGTTGATCATGCATGGCTCCCACCAAAAACCAGAACTCCTGCCCTATCTGGGCTACCACTCTCTAGCCCCATTTAAGATCTTGGCATCCAAACCATCAAGGCTCCAAAGGTTCCACTGCTTTTTCAAGGTGTCGACACCATTCGCCCCTCCAGGCCCGAGTCGGCCACCCCCACCGGCCCAGCACCCGCCTCGGCTCGCGGGTCCGGCGGGTCCCGCCTGGCGCTTCTCCATGAAATCATAGAAGTATCCCCAGTGGGTGAATTGAATCGGTGACCAGCGGGGCGCATCATACAACAGCAGGAAGCCGCTGTAGTGCTGCATTCTGGGCTTCGAACCGAGGGAAACCGAAGGACTCAACAAAGAACCAGGACTGTGAACAAACTCTGATGCAATTGTCATTATGGATGTCATGTGTGGGGATGATACATTGCTCTTAAGATCCGTCTCTCCCTCTCTCTGCCATTTGGAAGTGGGAAGTGGCATGTCCAAAGGCTGGATGACTTTGTGTTGACTTCCAGCTGTGTTTGCAGACAGCATCGTCTTGACTACCATCAAGTAAAGTGCAACAAAGACTCTTGGTTTGACCGTTCTGCTCCTTGATGTTTCCCAGCGGCCAATGCACATAGCGTATGCCATCCAGGCAGGTGTCCCATGCAACATGAGTGTGCCCAAAAAACATGGCATTTCGGATTTACCTAGCACAGGGAATGCTGGCTGGTCCAGGCCATGGAAGAGGTACGTACTGTCTAGGAGTCCTATGCTTCATATAGCGAAATGCTATGAACTCACTTTCGACCTCCAGCATTTCTGAATTTCAGAAGCCGCGAAGTTTCAAATGAGGCCAAGGAGAAAACATTGTGCCACTTGTTTTTGACTTGGCATGCAAATGTCTTGGGTCACTTATGATTCCTGGCAGTTCTGGATAGCAGCCCCGAACGGGCCCTAGCAGTCCCATAAACTTCTTAAGATCGTCTCCAAGATGCTCTCCGGATCTGTTGCTCGAGAAAGCTGGAGCCGCTAATCTTGGGCACGTGTTGGTCGTAGCTGAAGCGTTTCTCAAGGATCAGCTCCTGAGAAAACGTGGAGTTTGTGCAAACACGTGGCAAGTCTAAACATTTAGTCACCAAGACGGCACTCCATGCATGGCGCGAACACGCGCACAGTATATATATATATATACAAACACATCTGGGTGGTTTCAGTGGTCAATGTCGTCATATATTCCATACATGGAGTGTCTCGGGTCTGTTTAGTTACATTCACAAACCAACTAATGTACAGAATATATATATATATTCTTGGTGGCCTTCTATATAGGATGTTCACCTACAAACCACAGCCAAGTAAACGGAACGTAATTTTCTCATCTTTGCCACCCTGTCATACCCTGCTCGCCCTATTACATGATGCAATGCCTTCACATTCCATGTTCTTTTTCAAGACATTTGCATCAATTGACCTTGTTGGCGGCCTGCCACCCTGTCCTGTCTCGGGCAAAAGTGCGAATAACCTCGGTGGGTGCGTTCTGCTGCGGAACGCCCTTTGAGACTCACTCACCGGTGGAAAAAAAGGTTTGTTGAAGACAAATACCAGGTTGGATTCACTCAACCGCCAGGATGCATGGCGCACTTGATTTTAAGGCGCATGGCTTGCATGGCTTGCATGTTTCACATTGTTTCACATGCTCCATGGAAGCTTTGGACACTTGGACACCCATTTCAGCATTCCCTGGCCACTTGACACCTGACACGGCCGGTGGAGGAACTCAAGATCTCACCGCCCTCGCGGGATTGAAGCTCCAGGACCTCTTTGATCCAGACTTCATTGCCTCAGGTGTCAACATGGGTTAGAGAAAGTCATTGCTTCAGGTGGTCAACCAGGTCCTGGTGGGAGATGAAACAAGTCCTATAGGCCCCAAGCACCTTCCTCGATTTCTATTCTCCCGTGTGTTTGAGAGTCTGCTTTTCTGAACAAATCAAAGGATTGCATGAACGAGGTGGCTGCCTGTGGCCGCTACCAAGGGCGGCTTGCCACTTGTCATGCACGCTAATCAAGCCAACTTGCGCTGTGCAAAGTATTCAGCAATGTGAGTTGATGTCACACCACCTGGGGTAGAGATTCCAAACTGCATAGTCTGACAAACCCCAAGAAACAAAACATGTGGCCACCAAATATTAGGCAAATCGCTTCATCTCTTCCCCCAAAAAAAGCAAAAGCACAACATGAGTCAACACAAAACATTTGAACTTGAAATAACTTGAACAACATATAGTGTAAGCGATCTCACTTATTATGCATCTGAACTCTTGCCCTCTATAACAGGTTCGTTCCTAATGCTTCACGAAGGATCCAATGTTCTCCCCCTTCACCTCCCAAAAAGAAACTTTGGTCTGCAAAACTACCCCACTGGTGCTGCTCAACGGCCTTGGCCAAAAGCGAAGCCCTTCTCTCCTTCTAAGGAGCTCCAACGACACTGGCGGAAGTCGCTGATGCGCTGCCCGGGGTCCATCGGCGGTTGGAGGTCCGTAGGCAGATCACGTTCGGTGTCCCAGCTGGAATGGTACCAAGACAAGAGAGGCAACAAGATGATGGACGACACACCGTTTGAAGAGGGACGCGATCCCGGGTTCGAAGATCCGTGAAGGAGCCTCACCGGAGAAGTGTAGACACCCAAGTCCTGCGTGGAAAGACGACATCTCGAACCAAGAAACTGTGGCACAACATGTTCTTTTCCAGCGATGATTTGTGACCTCTCGGGTTGAAGGTCTGTCTTCCGGCTAGCGTATGCTAGCGTTTCAAGGCCGAAACGACCGTTGTGGTCATGTTTTTGGTCGGATCTCTTTCAAGTACATTTGTGAGGCCTGATGTTCAAAAAGGAGATGCCCGTGGCCCGCAGCTCCGGACCAAAGCCAGGAGGCGTAGAGGCGTGTCGTTTTCTGCGTCGCGGTTCTGTTATCATTATGCTGAATGCCCCTAGAAACACGAGTCGACGTGAGCTCAGATCGACGTCTACTTGGTAGGAAGACGAGCGATGCTCGCGTCCTTTCCTGTCGCCTTATGTCGCCTCATATCCTGTCGCCTTATGTCGCCTCACTCTTTGCAATCGGAATGTCAACAAATTTTGCCTGGCATGAGACTGGGTACGTCCGGCTGGCAGAAAGGCGGCGAGCTTGAGCTTGCGAACTCACTTGTTGCCTGGCAAACCCATGGACTGAAATTCGACCATCACAGAGCAGGCCGAGATCGAAGCCAGTGATCTTCGTCCAGTCGCGGCTTTTGCTGAGGTTAATTATGCATTTTTTGACCACAGGCGCCAAGCCGCATGCGGATTTGGTGAGAAGGAGGTATCAACTGTCACTGCGCACCAACACGATCATGTCTGAATGGTTGGTTTCTCCGGCTTTGGCTTCAACAGGTTCACTGGTGAATTTTGCAAAGCAAGAAACTTCGTGGTCACTGACACGGCGTGGCCAAGAGTTGCTTGGCCAAGAGTTGCTTTGTCTCACCGAACCGCGGTTTGAATTTTGATTGCTCATCTTTCAGGGGGGGTGATGTCGTGAGTGTAAATGTGTTGATTGGTCATCTCCCTCATATGCCATTCATTGTGCTGTGTCTGGGTTCAAGTCACACGGCCCATGTTGTTTCACTGGTGTAGCGGAAGTCGACTTGGCATTTCTCAAGGTGCCATTGTTGTTTGAGAGCCCTTGGTCTGCTAGGCCGCTGCTAGCAGGGTAACAACCAACAGATTGACCTGCAGGGCCTCTGCAGCAAACAACGCTAACAGCTCTGGTACCGTGGCCACCATTTCCGCTGCCTTCGCATGGCTTCAAGTGCCTGTCCCCTACTTACTTACACCATATGTTCGTCACTGTGGTTGATTAAACTTTGGGCGACGGATCTTTTGTCATCACCTTCATAGGTGTTGCCATTGTGGATCACATTTCCCTTGACATTGAATGTCAATTCCTGGACATTACCCTTCACATCAGACCCAAAGACGACCAGGTTGGCTCACGCTCAAAGAGCAATCACAAGAGGAGCACGGCTCAAAGGCGACCAGCAAGCTGGGCATCAAGCATCAGGCAGCCCTTTCATCAGCTCATTAGACCGGGGTGCTGCTTGTTCAAGCCGGTGAGCAGCTGCTTTGAGCAGCTGCTAATGCCACACGTGCAGGACGCCTTTTGACAACACAACTCAATATACATAGGATTCATTGCTGCACACCTCCCTCCTCTCTCTCTCTCTCTCTCCCTCTCTCTCTCTCTCTTTTTTCTCATAAGAACCTATAGGATCTATAGCCCATATATATATATAATATATATAAATATATATATATATATTACTTCATATTACATATCTCTAACCCCTACAAAAGCTGCCCTAACCCATGCTCCCCAGAAATCCCATTGTTGTCTCACCCTGTCAAATTGGGGGATTCCTCTAACCGTCCTTGCAAATCTCATGGATCCGCTCCAATTTCTCAAAGGAATCCTTCGCCGGAGTGTTCCCTTTCTTCTCTCCTCGAATCCAAGCTTCATGGTTTCCTGGGTCAAACAGGCCAGGGTCAGACAGGCTGCGATTTCTGTCATACAGTATGGCTTCCCAACATGGAGGGTGCTTGTTAGTCACAACTAGTGCCTCAAAATACGCAAGAGGACCCGAACAATGACTCTGCAAAGCGTAGTCTCCAAAGCAGAAGAAAACCTTGTGGAACCTGGCTTTCAAGGTCTTCATGACTTCTTCGAAGAGATCTTCTGAGGTGCAAAGGTCTCCGGGGAGGAGGAGGCAGTCGAAGAAGCGGCGCCCATCAGAACTTTCGTGGGAGAGGCTCTGTAGACCTGAGAATGACTTCAGACCTGACTTAGGTAGCCTTCCAATTATTGTAATTCGTGATGCTCTCTTGTGGGGTTGCTCATTATGGTCTCAAATGAAAACAACATGTTTGCATCCGTTTGCGCACACCTGTTTCAGCACCAAGCAACATCTGTACATCCATTCCTTGTTTTGCTTATAGTCCACATGCAGATCTGAGATGAGAAAAATCCGCAGCTCTTGCCCAGGTGGTACTTTCACATCGGTGACCTGTGAGAGAAGAAGAACATCGGTGACCGGTTCGTATGGCCGGCGATTCCTTCAACAGCATCGATGTTGCACACCTCACCCGCCTCCAATTTTCGACACTCTCCCTCTCTGGGGGGTTGGGTTTTGAACGCAATCCAGATGTCTCCGGTAGCACCATTCAGTCACAGTCTGACGAAAACAACTTGGAGATAATTACAATTGGTCAACTGTTTGTCTCTTGAGCTCTACTGTAGAAGGCCAATCTGTGCTTGGGAAGGTCATTGGAGAGGAACTGCATATCTGTCCCTCACAGTCTTCACGGCCCTGGCTGCAGCCCACCTCCACCCGGCAAAGTCAGGAATTAGAGGTTTGATGAGGTTTGGAAGGAAACGTGTTCCGTGGACATGGTGCAAACCTTTCCTTGAAGTCTGATATCACCTCGGCCCCCCGGCAGGTCGACTTACAGTAGGGGCTGGGAAATGGCCCCTCGTCCACACAGCCTGAATGTGATGAATACCTGAAGGGTTGTAATCATCCATGGTGCCTGATCTGTCTTGACATCAGGGAAGCTGGCTCGCAGCTGGGTCTCGATCTCCTCGAGCTCATCAAAATCCAGCATTCACAAGCTGTCAACCTCAGTTCTGAAGAAACACCGAAGTCATGAAGCTGATGGCATCTCAAGTCGAAGTTTCAATCTGGCATTACCTGGCCGCTGGCACCTGCTAGATCCTGCTGGCTATAGGACTGCATGACTCCGTCCCTTTTCCCGCTAGATCTAAGAGGATGTACGCCCCTTTATGGCCCGAACATGTGCCGTCGGCATCCGACAAAACATGAAAAAAACCATGTCCATGTCCGGAAATCAGGTGGGCGGGGAGAACATGAAGTGAAGGCCGTGAACATGATAAAGGTACAGTCAGCACTGCTCCAATCCCAGCTTGGCTGCTCACCCTTGAAATGTTGTGCAAGCGGAGACTCTCTGGAAAAAGCTCATCTAGCAAGCTTTGACGGTCACTCGTCAAACAAGAAGACATGATTGTGGCCGCATTAGCCATGTGGAACACCATGGAAAAAAACATCAACATCATCTGACTGCCAAGCTTCAAGCGCCTGGTGCAGGTCCCAGCATGCCCCAAGCGCTCTTCATGTCTGTGCTGAGGCGTTAAGTAGCTTGCTATTCATCGAACATACTATCAAACACACACACATATATATATATATATATCTGTGTGTGTGTGTTGAGCTCATCCAAGGCAGTTCGAAATCTCCCATACAATTCTGCAGAGGATGCTCTGGGATGCTCTAGGTTTGAACTTTTCTCTGGACCGAACCCCCCCTTAAGCTGGTTGCTCCCAGTTCCCAGGCACTGCTTAGTCTCAGAGCTGAACGGTTTCGGATCGACTTAGTTGAAGGACTGCAACACATCGCGCAGCATGTGTTTTGGTTCACGATGTTTGTCATGAACATGCATGAACTGCACCATGACTTGTGTTAGGAATAATGTCATGAAACTTGGGAGCCCCATTGCGGCAAGGGCGCTGAACATTCAATGGTTTCAAGCATCGGATTTCATGCAAGAGGCCCGAGGGAGATTCATTTCGGCAAACATCGTTGTTGGTGAGATGTGAGATTCATTTGCTTGATTGACTTGCTGCTCAGTGCAGAACATTTACAATTGTCCAGGCCTGGGTTCCTGAATGATCCCGCGAATCAAGCACACTGTGGTTGAACAAATTCACAGCGGACCTCGTCGTCAGTACTCCACGACATCCTGACATCAATGGCTGATTTGATCGTGGTAGGCAAGGGAGGGGAATTCTCGCTGCTCCCGCGCTCTCAAAGTACTGCCTCAAAGAGATTTTGGGGACTGTTCTGCGAGCCAAACTATTAGGTTGTCAAGTGATGCGCGTCTCGCCGGATCTTGAGAGAAAATGCCCTCCTGTTCTGTCCCGCCTGATTCCAACATATTCAGGCGTTCGCTGACAATAGGTCATTCTTGTATCAACAAACACCCAGTTGTTAATTTCTCTTAGAGTCATGCTCCTTCAGAACTTAGCAATTGGCATAGGGGCTCATAGGTAAGATTTTTTGTGAGGTCCTTTTGAAACTTATCTTCCTCACTAAGTGCCGCTCCTGTCTTTCAAACGTCCGGAGGTGACGGGAAATGGGAAAACCTCGCAGCCGGTTGTCCAAAGTGACCACAAACAGCTCCACATGGTCGGATGTCTTGCATATTGGAAGTTCCATTGATTGGGAAAATTCCTTTAAGCATTGTTCATGAACACAGTCATGCAAGATCGGCATCCTGTCCAAATCACAAAGAGTACTACCATACTGCCATACACACACATATGCTTATTATTGTTTTTGATTCTTGTTGCCACATATATATATATATCAGAGAGAGGAAGTCTGGACAACTGACCTGAAGAGCTTGGAGGACTCAGGCCAAAACCCCATGCAACGTCGGCGAAGCAGCCAAGCCAAGTCTTATAAGCTGTTTGCAATCTTAACACGTGATTTAAGGGCTTAAAGTATAAACCCAAATCAGATGCTTGCTTGAATTCTTGACTGAATCTCCGACACCTTAGATCTCAGCATGTTCTGAACTGGGGGGCGCTCGCACAATAGTCTAGCCTTCGGGTTCCTTTGGTCTTCGGTTTTTTTCTGGGAGGATTCCTCGCTTGCCTGAGCAGTTCTCCATTCAAATCTTCTCCCATCCAGCCACACACAAATGCTGGAGCCATCAAGGGATGGAGACAGGTCGGACACATGCGGACGCCAGCATGATTCAAGTGAGACGACGGTGGTTCAGGAAATTGATGGCTTCCAAACTTGGGTTGGCGGCCGTCTGTGGAGAGTATAGGCCGCCCAAATCTGTGGAAACAACTCCAATCACCAGGTGGGCCGTGCTGCCTTCACACTAGCTATCCTTTCCCCCTCTTGCCCTCTTGAAACCCAATCTGCTAACCCTGCTCCACCTGTCCTCCACGGCCGCTACGATAGCTACGCGCCAGCTCTCGAGTCGCGCCGGCGGTCTCGTTTTTCACCGCCGGGGCCAAGGCGGCCGAGGCACCACGACTCGGGTCGGTGAACGAAATCATTCAGCCTGACACTCCGGGGACTTGGCATCACCATCCCTTGGAGTGAAGTAGGAGTGGTTTGTATACAGGCATACTTCAGTCCTCAGTCCCATGGAGATCCATGGAGTATCTAGGTCAGGACACCGCACGAGGCGAGTCCGGCAACGGGAGGGCCCGGAAAGTCACGAAAGAGCCCGAGAGGATAAGGACGATCGATTACGGCGACTGGGCCAGGGCCCTGTTGTGGGCTGCAACATGCTTTAACAATCTTTAACAAATGATTTGATCCGGATCTGACGTTTTCTTGAAGGATCTCTGCAGCTGCAAGGACTCTTTCGGTGACTTCCAGGCCGCAATTTAAGGCCGTTGTCCAGCTCTGATGCCAGCCATCTCCTCCAAGGACTGCACAGTGGCGGCTTCTGAAAATTAAGTGATCGGATGAGATCACGAAGCGAGCGTGGGATGCCCCACATCCTACAAGGCCTTCACAAGGCTCATTTCAGGCCCATGCTTTGTTAAAACAGGTCCAAACACATTCAACATCATTCAACACTCCAGAACAGAAGATGCATAAAGATTCTGCGACAACTATGAGACCGATTAACTAATTGAAAAGAAATTCCTATCCTGACGAGTCATTTCATGTCATTTCACAGCATGCAGAATACGTTCATAAGCTGCTGCACGTCTTGCTTGTTTTTCGCATCCATCCCGCGCATGCGGAGTCCAGCTGCGCCGCACACAGCACGCAAATGCTACTGGCAGAGCGGCGGTGCAAGCGCCGCACACAGCACGCAAATGCTAAAAGGACTCGGGCACTCCAATCTGACAAAGGCCGAAAGGAGCCAACCTACAAACCGCCCAGGCCGCTTCCGCCTGTCTGCTTCAGTTCACCCTGCCGTGCTTCTAACACGGCACGGCGCTCCTTTTGGCCGCTACGCTCCGCACCGAGCACCGGCGTCCGTTCCTCCGGTCGAGTGGCGCGCGCGGCACTGGTCCGCGCGCCCGTGAGAGGGCTCACTTCGCCTGATTCCCGAGAGAAACTCCTTAGCACTACGGGATTGTGCGGTGTGCTGCGTGTGCTGCACGTGGCATCATGTGCGATGGCAGTCGAAGGCTAGATCTATGTTGATCTTCTTAAATATGCCTTGATCTTAGGGCTGAGAGAGACCTCCAAGACTGAAGGTCTTACTTGGAATTGCCGTCTTGGAATAGTAAACCTCGACTCTGGAACAACCTAAATGAAGATGATCTCACCAAAACTATCCAAAACCCATGCGATTGTTCAAGCGTTGTCAACAGCTATTGCCTCCTACAGCCAAACACAAGCTCCAGAATCACGGCCGGAAAAATCACGTGAGTCGTTCAGCAATGCCTGTCTTGAGTCAAACGTTCCGCTTCGAGGTATCCCAAACGTTCCGCTTTCAGCCGCCGCTCGCGTGTCGTTGCGTCTCGCCCGTCTGAACGCCCCAGCTGCCTGCAACGTTGGGCCCGTCCGGCGTCACTGGGCGAATAGGAGTAGGAATAGGAGCTGTCGTCGCTCTCTCCGCGGTCCAGGTCCTGCAAATCCGCTCAGGTGCTTTTGGACGTGCCGCGCATTCGTCGGCAGCGTATCCCTGCGGTGTGTAGACTTCTTCCCAACACGAAACCAGCAATCCTTGAGTTCTGGGGATCTGGAAGCTTCCTGCAGCAAATTGTATGAGCAAGTATTTTCCCGAAGCTTTTTGACCATTGGGGATCTCTTACCACTTGTCGTACTACATGTTGGGGATCTGGAAGTTTCCTGACCGATTCGTCCGTTGAACCGTAGTGGCATCAATTGTGGCCCCTCACCACGTGACCGTGCAAAAAGCGACTTTGATCAGAGAAGTGACTATACCTTCTTAGGAACAATCAGTTCCGAACTCCTTGCCCCTACAAGATCGAACTTTGAGAGGGTGGCGATGTCCCGAAGGTTCTTCATGCCAACATCTTCCCAACATCAACCCAACGTCACCCTTCTCGCCTTGGCTGCCTGCTTCGGGTGCGTTGCTTCGGCCTACTTCGGGAGAAGGCTGAACAAATGAACATTATTCTTGATGAAAAGAATCATGATGAGCAAGAGTCTCTTGCTGCCATACTTGCATTTTGCTTCTGTCAGGAGACCGGCTATGTACTCGATCAGTACACATCGACCAACATACACTTTTTTCGCCGCTCTCAACCTTGTCCGTGGCTCCGCGGCCGCGTTGTAGCCCCCCTGGCAACCCACAAAAACACTTGACTTCGGAGTGCCGCAAACATGGTGATTGGAGGAATGGCATCCGGCTCACCGAGCTGCCCAAGCTGACCCAATCTGTTGACCGACCTATTCTCCACTCGACTGGGGCTTAAGAAAGCCCTGAAAACGCCAGTACAACGAGTATGAGCTGCAATTCCCACCTGTCTTTGGCTCTGGCTCCAGAGCCTGAGAAGTTCGAACATTGCAGCATACTGCAGCGTACTCGTCCGATAGTACCCGGTCCTCATCTTCAAAAAGGCGCTCGTTCGTACGCCCAACTTCTATGAGAAAAAGGTCCGAATGTCCTCATGAAGCAAACTGGCCGTACGGCTTCTGGATTGGGCGCGTGCGGCACAGCACATGCACGGATTGCTTAGCAGGGAATGAGGCCAATACAATCTCTATTGGGGTCTCATTCCCTTATTCCCTACTAATAACCAGTCAGTTATTTTGATATGTTTAAACTTGAATTTTAAAATCCGTCTTCTTGAGCCCTGGCCCTTCCGTATTTCGCCTTCTCGTGGGCTAAGCCCAGACCATGGCAGACCCCGGTCTCCGTGGTGGCGGTCTCTGTGCTGGGCTCCAATGCGCACACCAACACAGTTAATCCCCTAATGGAGGGTCTTCGAAGGGTCTTAATGTAGGGGGATAACCATCCAAAAAAGGATCCAGCACATGTCTTCGTGTATCTTCATCTGCCGAAACCAGCAAACGTTCGCCTCAGTCGCTGGTGTCTCCTCCATCCGATCCGGGTCCACCTTGCCCGAAGACCTGCATGCCATGCCCGGAGTGTCGGTGTTCGGCGCGGTTCGGAGAGCGGTGCGACGAAAGGAACCAGAAGGACCGAAACTCGAGAAAAAAACACTCTGAACGGTATTATGGAAAACGGTTGAACATTGTGACAGTCTGACTGCTCCCAGTCAGAATCCCAGCTTTCTGCGGGGTGGGGTTTCGCAATACCAATGGACACTTGGTGGCCACAAAGTGTCAACCCACCGAGCAAGCACGAATCAAAGGGTCCTACTGACCAACTGCAGGTTTGATTCATGAAGCCACATAGGCGATCAATCGGTCTCATGAACCCTGTCAAGACTACTCAACACTGTATATACATGGTATTACAGCACTTATTACTGCAGATGACAGCTATCATCAGCTATAATCTCATTCAGATGAACCAATCAGACCTCTCCCCCGACGTCCGTCCCGTCCCGTCCCGATTGGCGGGGGCCTTGGCTGGTCATACCATTGCTCCGGGTATTCCCAAGGTGAATGGCTTTCACGGAGGGATGCTTTGTCGCAATCGCCCACCTCGCTGTAGGTGTATTCCTCAGGTCGAGCTCGATCCGACTCGATCCATGGCGGGCGAGAAGGAACGGCGCCTGGTGTGGCAATCCAAACGGCCCGCAGTTGGTCCATGGTTTGTTTGCATCAAGGTGGTAGCTGTGGAGAAGGAAACCATAGGAAGCCTATCTTCAAGAAACGGGGCAAATTCCAACTGGAAGGTTTTCCGGCAATGGCATGGGTCAATTGGAGGGCTTCAGTCTGCATGAAAGATCTTCAAAGAGGGTCAGCTGGTGTGGAGGGTTTGAGTCAGAGGGTCAGCAACGCAGGTCACGCGGGTCACGCGGGTCGCTGCAGAAGGTTCTATCGGTTTGCCGCGCTTTGACCCGCGAATAGCTTGAAGGTCCCAAAAGCCATTCAAAGCAAAAACATCGGTCGCAGCGGCTCGTTTTTCTGCTCCTTCTCCTCCTCCGTCGTATCGCTAATGCAAACCGTCTGGTTTCACCACGCGATTTCTTTGTTCACCAGCGGGTATGCCGGCTTGGCCGACCATGATCCGTGAACTTCACAAAGGTGCTACAAACTTCACAACGTCGATTTCCCCACCTTTTCTGCCTCCAGCGCCACTGTTCGCTTACGTAGTTCACCTGGTTTCTCCTGATCCTCATCCTCCTGGTTCACATTCTTCCGCTCTGCGTACTCGCCTGCCACAAAGTTGGCCAACGTCGTGGGCGAGTCGGGCTCGACGGTCTTGGCCGGAAGACGCATGAGTGTCATGGTAATCACCGCCAGGAGCATGAGAGATGCCCCGATGATGGTGATGATCTTCGGCATCTTGTCGAAGAGAAAAATGTCCAGCAGGTAGCCGGTAATCATCTGCCCACCCGTCAGCAATGTGGCGCTCAAGGCGGCCGGGCAGTGCTTGGCGGACATCGCAGCGAAGGCGTTGGCGAGAAAAATCACCAATAGGAGCATCACAAAGTAAAGGATGCTCTTAGGTGGGGACTCGGCCAAGGAGTGGATATCGCCATCTGCTTTACCCAGAACCAGCGCCAAAACCCAACACACAATCACACGCTGCGCCATGGTGGAGAAGGTGAGCATCGTGGAAGAGGCTTGACCCGCTTTACGGGCACTGATGAGAGCAAAGCCCAAGGAAACTCCGGCTAAGAGTGCCAAAAGGTTTCCCAACAAGCTTGACCCCATGCTGGACAAAGCCTCTTTGGGGTCACTAATCAGCACAGCACCCACCAAAAAGAGCAGCATGGCCAGCACATGCCATTTGCCGAGTGGCTCGCCAAGCACGAGCCGCCCTAGCAATGCAGCCACCACGGTGTTCACACTTCCCAAAGCCGCCACGGAGCCAATGTGTGCTCCAGCCAGAATGGCACAGATGTTCAGCACATTTAAGAGAGAGCTGAAGAGCCCTCGCAACACGACCCACTTCACTTCTCGCTTTTCCAGGTGGTATGACTTCTGACCTCAAGGAAAGCTGCTGCCAGTTGACACATTGGGTGGATTGCTCTCTTGCTTCACTTCTCATGCCCCGAATGGAAACACATGTGCTTTTCGAGGAGGCTTTGTGGGGGGATTGTCTAGCTCCCGCAAATCAAAAACAGCCAAACGCTGTTTAGTTGGACCCGGAAGAATTCAGCGACAACACCAAAAAACCTGTCGACACTGTGCAGCACTTCTCCCCAACAGGCTGACCAAGTGACACATCATGGTGATCGCAAGGCCGATGGAGGCGAACAGCGACGCGAGGCCGGAAAGGATAAAGTAAGGCCAACCCCAGTTTTGCATCAGCTTTCCGATGGTCATAATGAAGTTGGTAAAGAGTGCCGCCACCAGGGCTGCAACGATTCCTTTCGCCTCACTGGGAAACTGCATGGCTGGGATATTTCAGTGTGACTTGAGCTAAATGGCTGTCCTTCACAATCAGGATCAATCAGGTCTTCTTCACCAATCTAGTGTCACTTTCCACCACAGGCGCCGCAGGCTGCTTTTGCTACTGTAGCCTTTTTGGTTTTCATTGTGTTTCTGTAGTTTCATGTCGCGACTGCCCTGGCAGAAAACAACAGGGGGATCTAGCAACTGCACCACTCCAAGCATAGCACAATTATGACGACGTATTATTATTGTCTATATTATTACTACTACTATTGTTAGTATAGATCATATTCTGAATCATCAATGCCTACCCGAACAGAACAGCACACCCCGCCCACTGCCAAGACTCCGAGTCCGAGTCCTTCTTCGCTGGAACTTGACGCCTCACCTCCTTGCCTTGTGCGCCTGGCGTGCTTTGCGCGCCTGGCTTGCCTTGCGGCCAATGTGAGGTCGCGGACTTTGAATGCCACGGAGGCTGGGAGGCCTGGGAAACGGTTCCCTGGGCACCTCGCATCTCCTGTCCGAAGACGTCGAACTTCTCCGTCCGGTGGGGCTCCGGTGGCGGAGCCTGGTGCTGCAAGGATTGTGGAGAAAAACGCAGTCCTTCCATTTGGATTTGCATTGGGGTTTGAGGGTGAACTTGTTCATGGCCTTCTCTAATTATTGTTGAAACACCGCCTGGCAAAAAACTGACCATCAACACTGTGCTAGCCTTCCCTAAATGTCGAATCAATGGGTTGCAGTCCTGCCATGCTCCGGCATTCAAGCCAAACACATGACATAATGCAGGGTTTGCGACCTCAAAACTCCCACGTCATGTATATAACTTCTATGCCGTAACAGCCCCCCATGAGGGGCTCAATGCAATGTTTAGCACACACAAGAATCAAGCTCGGTCCCTGGCAGCATTGTAGTTTCTATGGCCGCCAGCTGAGGAAGCTCGACCTGGCAACATCCCATTGATCCCAAACCCTGTTGTGTAGAACTGCCCATTCTGGTGACCACACCAGGTTCTTCAAATGCCACACCTAAAAGGAATGGCCTCCAACCTACTAGCGATGGCCTCCAACCTATACGACACCACCGCCAGTCTGCAAACACAGGATTTGCGGGGAAACTGACTGCGGGATTGGGAGTGGAGTGAACTTAGTTTGGGATTGGAATGATGATGTTAAACTTACAACAAAGCTCGACAGACCGGCGGTGGGAAACGACAACGAAACGATACGAAACGTCGCAAACGAAGCAAAACCATATATAATGACTTATAATGTGTGAATTGCTCACGTAGGCTGGGTTCCTGCCAAATTGAAGCGTGAAAAAGGAAATGGGAAAAAAAACACATGTCCCAAATGGAATGCTCTTCGATTATAAGTCCAAAGTCGTCGGTACCTTTTGGTTGATAGCATTGGATGGTCTGGTTGATAGCATTGGCCGGAAGTTGTGTAATGGTTCTTCCGAAGTTTGGAAGGAAAACTTAAGCATCCGGCAACTCTTCGGCACTCGACCTGAGGGCCGGCTGGCCTGATTCATGGGAACGAGCGCTGCTTGAAGTGTTGCACCAAGGGTGCACCCTTCGAGCGAAATATACGTTCAGTGAATGAAACATGTTTGGTATGCATGTGATGTCAGATTGCCCTTCGTTTTCGGTGTCCCAGTGCCTGCTGGACATGATCTTTGTGCGTCTACAATAAGTCTACAATATCCGACCACTATTTGCATCAATTTACTCCATCTCAACCTCCTTTGGCACTCCGGACTGGTATGCCAGTCCCTCAAACCAACAAACTCTGGAAGGTAATTGATTGGTTGTTGGATAACTTATTATTCATAAAATCCAGCTTTTCACCAGCACCTTCCAGTTTTTGTTTGTGCTTTGTGGTTTGCACCTCTCATTCAGGCGGCATCTTTCTTAGACCTCCTTTCGGAGCTGCTTTCTTTTCCTTCCCCGGGTGAACGTGGGGGGGGACCCGGGGCGGATGGTAATCCACAGCCCAGCTTACACCGTTGAAATGATTCAGCAGTGCTTCATGTGTTTTGCTCTGTTTCAGCGCCGGTGGGCGCTTTGTGTCCTGTCATCGGTGTGTCCTGGAGATCTTCGCCGGCCCCAGGCTGCTCCGTGAGTATTTGTGTTGGTGGTTGTGTTTGGTTGGTTCTGTTTTGGTGGCCTCGAAGATGCCGCAGAGCGCCGCGGAATGCGAATCTTCCACAGGGAATGACATGGACCTCCGTGTGAATCGGCCTGGAAGGTCGCAGTTCAGGCTCGGGCTCGGACCGGCTTCCCTCAGGCCTCGCTCATTCAGTCCGAAACACCACGTTCGAACAGGTTGCTCAAGCCCAACGCAGCTTTTCTAGGACTGCACCACAAGGAATGAAATAAGGCAAGGTATTTAAATGTATTTATTTAATACCTTGTTACTAGTAGCGATGCCCTTGTTACTAGTAGCGTGAAAAGTTAATATCTTGCTTGGATTGAGTTTGACCAAGGTGCTCCGTAACGGAGCTGATGCGTCAGCAAAACGACTGGTGCCTCCTTTTGGAGCCCTTGCTAAGGTCGAGCGGCGTCCTCAAGGCGTGCTGCAATGGCAGGGGCTGCTTCACAACCCCCCCCACACCAAGTTTGATGTTGAGTGCTTTTTTCCGATGAACTAACGATCCGTTAGTCTTGCGTTGACTCACTGTGAAGCACACATGAATCTTCACCATAAAGCAAGCCCCACGCAGAAGGCATCGTCCTGCTTAAGCACGCCTTTTTCAAGCAATGGATTTGCTTAAGCATATCCAAAGATGTCAGATCTTCCGCTTCCCTTGGTTTCCCCTTCACACCCCCAAAGACATCCTCAACACCCCCTCGCTTGACCATGAGCAAACAATAAAACTATGACTATACCTTTTAAAAGTTCGGGAAGTGGAAGGCACGGTCAGCCTTGTATATGCTGAACCTTTCCCGGCCACCTTGCGAGCTCTGTTGCTCTGACGGTTTCGGCGGAAAAATGGCATCCCACAATCCATCGATCTCAAAAGTGAGGCCATGCAAGGCCTGCCGCATATTTGGGGAAGGCCTGCTTTGCAGGCTTTGAAGCCTTGGTTTTAGACATGCCTCCTTCAAGACATGTGTGCGAGCCCCACAGAGCAATTGGGTGCTGAAACACACTTGCGCGCAAAAAAAAACATGTCTTTTGCATGCCAACCATTGGTGCGCAACACATGACAACACATGATCCAACATCGAACTTGGATTGAAAAGGGCACAGGACGACATCTTGGGTCGTGATGGACAGCTGATGGGGCCAGGGCGGGCCACGAGTCACTCACTCTTCAGCGGTCCTTCAGCGGTAGGTACGTGATCTCCACAGCAGGAGAGTCCCCATGGTCTGTGGCCTGGCCTTCCAGTTTCTTTCAATATCTTTTGATCTTTCTTGGTCTCAACCTTGACAACACACTCCACCAACTAGTAACTATATGTAGTGTGTCTTTGATGTTTGTGTTGGATGTACAGGAGCCGTTGGAGTTCTGGGAAGGCTGGCTGCTTCAACATCGGCACGAGCCACGAGCGTTCCGCAGCGGAAAAAGGAGCGCCTCCCCTCATGCATCGCTCTCATCCTCTGTCTCCAAGTCATCGGAGTAGTAGCCTCCAGCCTTCGACCCGTCCTCGTGGGCACCATGGAGGCTATTGAAACAGCTTCGTGAACGCATGGAAGGTCCGCCGCCCCAAACATGACCCCTGAAACTTCTGAAGTGTGTTTTGCATACTAGAAGTGAAGCAAATATGCCTGTCTCATGGAGTGTCTGGGCCCCATTTCACCTGTGAAATCCAACCCAATTGATTGGCAAATATGCCAGTCCCATTTGGTCGTGTCTGGGTGCGGTCAAACTCAGGCAAGAAACACCTCTCCAAATGAGGGGACCGTTCAAGATTCAAGATCTTCCAATTGCAGTGTTGACGCAGAACATTGAAACTCATGACATGGTCAAAGACCAACCCGAAGAAGGACTTGTATGGATTTGTTTGGAATGCTTTGTGCCGTTGCATTCCCTGATGTCCCTGGAGGCTCAAGACAGCTTCGGGCCCCTTTCACAGCCTGCACAAAAAATCAGTGAACAATTCATCAGTCTTTGCAATCTCTGGAGGAACCTTGGAGAGCAGCTCATGAATCCATTCTCGCCATGAACCATCACTTCATCACTCCATCTCCTCTTTTCCAACCAAAAGTCAAGCCGACCAACGCGGCCTTCCGAGGCCTTCCGAACGCGTCGAGAACGCGTTCGCTTCGTCCTTCGCTCTCCGACGGTCCAAGTGTCGTGATTCAGTGGCCCGGAGAACAGAACTTTCACAGCCTGATCTGGCTTGCCGTCTCCTGGCACTCTTTCATGAGACGCTCCGAGAAGTCGAAGACCAACCAGCAAAATGATGGCTACTACTTGCCTATGGGCTGGCGCAAGAGCAGGGGCGACTGGCCATCAGATGCAATAAATTGTCATCTCTTGGGGTGCGATGACCCGCCCATTCCAATCCAAAATAGTGGCGCTACTTGGCTGTCCGAGCAAAAAGAACAACGGAAGCGCACGTGGAGACTAATCCTTTATGAACGGCTCTGGTCCGTCAGTCACAGCTCAATCATTCCTCCAAACTGGGCCATGACTGTCTTTCTTTTGCAATTGGTATCGGGAACGGTGATTTGTTGACTTGTTCTGATTCCCCATGACGAAGCGGAAACCAACCCTGCAACGGCCAACGAGGCGTGGCGTCGCAAGCAGGCCAAGTTTCTCGCAAGCATGTCCGCGGCATCCAGGGTGTGTCCTTCGCGTGATAGGCCAAAGATTGCCCAAACAAATAGAATAAAAACAACTGGGTTGGGTGGGCCAGTCAAGCTGCAGCTCATCAGCTGAGAATCAGTAGCTATAGGCTACAGTTTTACAATACTGCAGTTGCAATGCAGCAGGAAAGTGCCTGCCATGACGCTAGCATCACTGACATCCCTCAATCCAACACCGTTCTTCTCCGCTGTTCGGTGCCCCTGTCCGTTGTAGAATGGGATGGCCACCAGTGTGAGGAGCATCGCCAGCACTGAAGTAGCAACTACCATCCAAAAAAATGGTGGCAATGAGCTCCTGATTCCTTAAATTGCATTGGAACGGTCTGAGGAGGCCAAAGGCGCCTTGATATGCACTGGACTTCTCTTGCACCTTTGGCAGCAACCATCAAGAGGAATTGTTTTCGTGTTTCTTGCGAAGCGTTGTCACTCTAGCCGCTGCCTTGGTACACAAAATTCCTTAGCGTGATAACAGATTGGCATCGAGATAAGACCGATGTCAAGTGCGTGATAAAGGGTACAATTCCACGTAACACTATATACAATGCTTGAAACGGTCACTTAGTGGGTTCTGTGGGATGCTCAGCTCTGAATGTTGCATCATGTTGTCAATGATTTGAATAGCCCGGCCCCATGAAGGGGTTCATCTGTTTCTGCAAATGTCGAAGACAGCGGGGATGATTGCTGTCACCGAACACATCGAAACACAACCATGTTTGGACATGCTTAAAAGTGTTGTCAAGCATGCTGCTGGCTGAAAGGAACTTTATTTTTTCACCCCGGAGCTCCTTAGAAAGGCTCCAAGCCCCTTTCACCCAACTTGTAATCAAGCACATTAAGTTTCCCTAAAAATATACGAACCAAGTCAATAGTGCAAGCACTTCTTCAAGGAAGCCCCCCCGCCCTCAGGCAGGGGGAGCTTCCTTGAAGAAGCGTGAGCTATCCTAGCTAGGAGCGAACTTCTCCTAGTAGCCTACCTCCTTACTTAATTAAGTAGGAGCGGGACGACAAAAACATGACACATCCACTCCTTCAGGTCCCTCTGCCCAAGCCGCTTCAGCTCGGTAAAGAAGTAGGACCCGATCGTGGCGCCCAATTTGCCACAGGCCGCACTGATCCCAGCGCCAGTGCCCCGCACCATCGACGGGTAGATTTCAGCGGAGATGGCCTTTTGGATGCAATGCGTGACTGATGGGTGTGACTGAATGGATCCAAAGGATTCGAAAGGAATCTCTACAGGATCCGAAGCGTCCCTACGAGTCTCTACGGGATCCGCACTGTATCAAGAAGACTTCACTGGAGACTAGTCACGGCATGAGTTCCGCTCTCCCGTGCCACGGACCACGTGGTAAGCGTCTCACTCTGCATGTAGGTTCTTGCTATCAGGATGGAGGCCATCGCTATTAGGTTGGAGGCCATTGCTATAGTGGATTGAGAGTAAGTAGATGGCACAGACCCCAATGTTGGTGGTTTATATGAACCCCCATGTAAAGGACATCGGTTTCGGTCTGTGCCATCTACTCTGATGGCCCACTGTAGTAGGTTGGGTGTCCAAGTGGATTTGACTGGAACGTCGGCCATTTCGCCTCCTGGAACGTCCGTTTCGCACCAGGTGAGGCACACGCCGGTCGTGTCATGTTGGCAAAGGAAGCATCAAAGTCATCAAAGGAATCTCAAGTATTGGAAGACCTCATTCAGAAAAACCTGATAAATTATGGTATTTAAATACTAGTTATATCATAACCATTCAATACTTTGATGAGGTCTTCCAAACGCTTCCATGAAAAATCATGAAACGAAGAGTCTTATATACGTGCACTGGTCACGACACTCAGGGGTCTCCAGTCGTCACGAAATGTCTACGGTACCCTCCATGAAAATCATCAAACCTTAGACTCAAACCATATCGCTTAGAAATGCTTAGAACAGTGCTTAGAACCTGTGCTGTGTGTATACACTTTTACGACATAACTCCTTGCACCATGTAAGTCTGTCTTTCTTTATGTTAAGTCTGTCTTTCTCTCTTTACTTGTTTCGTTCTTTCTTTCTTTCTTTTGCGTTTGCAAAGTCGCATTAATCGTGGAAAGGTCAAGTGTTGGCCGAAGCATTCAGTCTGTCACCGAGGAACCATGGTGGTCACACCTGGAAGGCTTTGGAAGGACAGCTGCACAATGTACCTGAGGCTATCGGGGGGGATGATCTCTCTTCAGCTGTTCTCCGGGGGCAAACCTTCCCTCCATCGGGCGGTTCTCGGACCCTCCCTCTTCCGGGCCACCTTCCCTCTCCTAACATTGGAGTCCAGGTACCCCAAAGGTGTTACCCAAAACTATTCAATGAGTTCTCAACTCACACTTCTCTACTGAAATTCCATAATGAGCTGTGGGCAGTTGAAACAAAGCACAGGTTGGTGACTCTGCACATCTCTGAACCCTGCATGCAATCACTGCAACTACACGCGCACCCTTGTCTCATTGCCTCCGTGGCAGATGACCACTACCATTTCTGACATGGCCACCCCTACCAATCAAGTGCCCACCATTCGCGTTGTTTTTTTCTGTGCGAGGCAGCCAGCAATCCATAAACTTTTGTGGAAATCATCAAAGGGCCTTCAGGTGTCTTTCAAAAAATAGCACATACGGCATCAGTCTCTTTCCGTGTCAACCTCTGCCAGGGCACAGGGTAAAGAAAAGGGCAGTTATCTCTTTCAAAGGTCCATAGGCCGTGGCCAAGACCAGATTGCACAGCGCGCAGCCCACAAAGCCGATGATCTGCACGCGCTTGCTGGAAATCCTCGTCAAGAGCCAAGGTGCCGCAATCAATGATGGGATCACCTCAGGAGGAAACCACTTCTCCGCGGAAATCACCGCATTGAGGTGCCTAGATACTTGCAAGCTTGCTGCGATTCTTGGGCAACTTGGCCTCAATGAAAATACAAAATGATACCAACAAGCTTGTTTTGAGATCAAAATGCACAAAAATGATGGCAAAGAAGTGGGCCAAGAAGTCACGATGATCGCCAAGAATGCCTTTTCTTTTGTTCATATCATTGCAGAACGTCTTTCCTCTCGTCATTCACTTGATTTATGCAACTTCTCAGCATGTGCCGGTGGACAGACCATCCCCTTTCGGCCAAACTGGTCGTCACCAAGTTGCCAACAAACGCGTTAGGAAGACATCCAAAACGCTTTGGCTGTAGGGAGCATCAGACCCCGCGTCAAAAATGGCTGCGTCGTTTTGCTTCAGACCGTACTCCACGATGTCATAGAGGCACCAAGAACCTACATGATCAAAACGATGAACATGATGGAACATGAATGAAGCAAACCCATCGAACACTATTAATAGACTATGGCACTAGGGTTTCGTGATCTTTTGACGGCCTGCGGTTCCCAACAAAGGCCGCCAGTAGGGCTTGAGCAGTGAGAGGGTGTTCTCCTGAGGCTGTTCGGCTAGGGAAAGAATCAAATAGCATCAAATGCTCAGGGTTCTCTCTTGAATCAAACTCTGCATGTATCCACATGTTCTCAAAGTTCACATTGGCAAGCAAACTCTTCTTCTTGAATACATCTATATAGTCAATAGTGCATTCAAAACAACAAGAGTGTATTGAACAGAACTCCCCAAGCAGTCACCATCACTTCACCCCAACAAGCTGTGCTACAGCTAACGTAGTATATTAAAAACATATCATTGATGACAAACAAAGTAGACGGCACTGGCAACCCTGCATGTCATGTCTTTTAGATGGGGTCTATATATATATATATGGACCACATTAAACCACCAACCTCGGGGATTGTGCCAAACAATTACAGTACTCTGAAACCACTGCAATATCACTCTACTGCGGGGTCTCCTTGTGTTCAGCCTCTGCCTTCTTGCTCGCCACAAACTTCTCACTGTCCTTGGTGGTCAACCATCGTAAAACCAGCCCAAAGGCTGACAGGATACTGCCAATGCCAAAGATCCACCTCGGTGTCCACCGACAGGATCAACGACGAACTGATGACTCCGTTCAAACAGGGTCCGATCATATTCACAGGGTCTGAAAATGTTTGGATCCTCGTGCCTTCTCGTTTCCCTTGCTACATATGCTTGAACAGTTCAGCGGGGATGCGAATAAAGGGTAGTTGAAGAACGGGAAGGTGGAAAGGGGGGCCCCGACTTGAGAAGTGGAAATGAGTCAGGAGCTGTACCAAATTTAGCAGCACCTGTGATGAAGCAGGGACAACGAATCCTGAAGGAACACAACAGCAAAGTGATATCTACCTCCACCACCCGCCTCCAACCAAAATTGGTGTCTGCAACTGCGACTGCTGTCATCTTCTTCAACTGAGGGGCCGCCAAAGTAGATTCGGAGGCACGCCACTGACATCCATGATGTAAGTCACCAAGGGGCACAAGGCCTGGCCTCCACCCGATCCAAACAGGTACCTGCGAGCCCAACACCCTCTCCAACACTCAGGTACCTGTGACTGGTCCGAGAGGTGCGATAGGTCGGAGAGGTGCAGTGAAACAGCTGGACTTGGAGCAACACTTGGAGCAAGGGTCTATCAATCAAGAAAAGCCCAAGCAATTGTTGGTGCGCAATCACCCCAGAACCCCCAACAAAGCAGTTCTACTGAAAGGAATCAATGCCGGAGGGCTAAAGAGACCCCAAACTGGACGATGTCTTCCACATTCATCCATTTGTAGTGTTTTGTGCACGCCTCAGTGGATTGCTTTAAGGGAAAATCTGAGGGAAACCATTGTTTTCACCCCAAGACCACTAGATTCTTGCAGACTTTCCCTTAAAGTACAACCAATTCTGTGAATGCCAGGTGGTACAGGAGCCTGACTTTCTTTCCCCCTCGTTCGTGTGGGCGCACAGCAGCGCGACGTTCCGCGCTCCGTCGGAGGTCTCGGAGGACTCAGCGCTGTGTGAAGAGGCCAACGGGTATTCGCCGCCCATGCCTTGAGTCAAGCAACAAAACGAATAGAGCCGACTCCCTCCGCCCGACTCCCTACGAATATTGCGAATACTGCGTTGAACCCGACGGTCTTATACAAAAAGCGTGTGTTTTCCCGTTGGTCTGTGCGATGAGCATCAGAAGAAGGACACTTGCCACGGTTGAGTTTCGCGTTATGGTACCCCATGGGTCCTTCGGAGTCCTTCGGCCCAAGAGACCAATTCCGGTGACAATGCGCGCTGCGATCAGGACGTTCTCGCCCCAGGCGAAGGTGCTCAACAAAGCACCCAGCAAGGTGATGATGGAGCAAAGAATGAGACCCGCTCTTCGACCAATGATGTCAGACAGCGGTCCCATGACCTCAGAATGTTGACCATTTATACAACCCCCCCCGCCTAGATGAAGATGTTGAACAAAATTTTGGTAGGGGGCTTCTTCATCAACAGCCAACACCACCAATATCTCAGAAACAACGCTTCAGACTGCAAAACCTCATCTCCTCCCATCTCCTTCTCCTCGGTCCCACATCTGAGTCTGGGCCGTCCACCGACACGGCACGACGAAAAATCGCTACAAGAGCATCGCTACTACCGATGGCCTCCAAGCTAGGAATGGTCTCCAACCTAAGAGAGATGGCCTCCAGTAGCCTCTTCTAGCTTCGTCGGCTACGCCTAGTGGCGATCATCCCCAGAATGGCTCCGCCATACATCGCCGACTTCACAAAATCCTTCTGGGCATCCGTGGCGTGAAAGTCTTCCGCGTAGTGCTCCACGAAGTTCGTCGCTCCCAGCATGTACCTGACAAAAATATAACACGCCGTTCAAAGCTAGGTTGGGATCCTGACAAAGCGTATCTGAGTGTTGGGCAAGGTTGGGCCAAAGGGATCTTATTATCCAAAGGAATGTGCTACTATCAAAATTCTCACCTTGTTCCGTGAACCTCTTAAAGTCTTATATGGGCTCTCTGACAAGTACTTGCAAGATATTGTGCAGTAACCTGCACTTTGCACTTCACTTGGGAAGGTAGGACATGTTTGGACATGGATTGGTAGAGGTGGCCAGGCCCAGGCATCCCACGCGCACTTGTCGGTGAGCAGGCCAATGCCCGTTGCGACCCCGGTGACTAAAGGATGCACCATGGCTCCGAACCCGACAACCTAACACCTGGGCGCTTCGAAGAACTGCAGCCGGGCGCCAGCCATGAAGTTGCCCAGGAGTGCCAGTGACAAAGGCACGAGGAATGACACTTGTGTTGTTATTATAATATGTTGAGCCATATCCATAGTTTTTTATTTCCAACAGCATATCAACCAACTTGTCCATCTACCAAAACCAACGGAAGCATGACCTTAGGGCTCCAGTCGTGCCTCCTCAGAAGATATTTGGACCCTCTAACCCATTCTAAACCCACCCCAGTCCCACCTTCTTAGAAGGTACGACTGGAGCCCTGGATGCCTTAGGGTCATATACCATCATACATCTATCAACCGCTATGGTCACTGCTCCTGCTCCTGCTTCGCTCCCTGGGCCTCAGGATCGACTGTCGAAAGGCACGAAAGCTGAGCTGCTGCTTTCAAGCCGAGATGTGACGTGAAGTTGTGGCTTTTAATCCAAAAGGCTTAGTAACAGAGTAACATTCTAAAACATGGTCCTGATCAGGATTACTTAATCTATGCCATTGCAAATGATTTCATGCTCTTCTTTCCCCCTTACAGAATGCTTCGCCGATGGCACTCGGACTCTTCCATTCCATCTTCTGGCACCCCCCCCCCGAGCCTGGAGTCTCTCCAGCGTTCTCTTCGACTTCGGCTCCGGTCCCTCCGATCCGACCAGCTCCGCCTGGGCTCGCGCGCTCGGGGCGGTCGGGGCGGGTGCGGTCAAGGTGCTCTGAGCCGCGGTCGAGCGAGGTCTCTCGGTGGTCTGGGACGAGGAGTGGTCCGTCACGGGAACGGGGGAGCGACGCCTGGCAGTGGGAAGCGTCGCTAAAGTGGGGGTGGGTATAATTACCCCGTTCCGAAGGACTGGGGTGGATGGATGGTCCATAGATTGGATACACGTCCCTGAGATTTTTTGGGGAAGGTATTAACAAAGCTTGAAAAGCCAAGTCATAGCAAGTTGCCCATGGAGCTCCGCTCCCAAATACGCATACACAAAGCAAACCACCCAAAAACAGTCCTGTCGAGATCAAGTTGAAGCATTCTTTCTCTCCTGGCTTCGGGACAAAGATACGACGGAAGGAAGGTGAGGGTGGGGGACCAGTGGGGGACCTTCAATTTCTATGTTCATCATGAAATTTAACTGTTGAGGACAAAGTGTGATCTTGGAGCAAAGTACAGCTCACACGGCACGATTGTTGCGGTTGTCTCGGCTTGAGTTGCTGCATTCTGGTCAGCTCCAGCCTC